>JADLZK010000674.1:0-400538 GCA_015847255.1 Hyparrhenia diplandra | reverse complement strand
GTGGCAGAGAGCTAGCCCCAAACCAAGATCTTGATTATTGCACAAATTGTGTTACAAAGGCCGAGTTTACTCATGACAATGATCGTTCTCTGTTTTACCGTAACAATCGCTTACGTTGAGCGTCTGGTACAAAACAGATGCAAATTCAAATGGCACAACTAGATTGTGATTTACGCGGCCATGATGCAATCAATGGCTTCTTTGCAGATCCCAGTCATGGTTGCCTCTGGCCCATAGACCTGCAATGCATTTGTTGAGCTTAATCAGGGCATCATCTCTTATGGGGAATGGATCTGGTCCCAATGATTCCCTCTCAAGAAATGCAAGGTATCACATTGAAGCATAGATCATACCTCAATTGGAACACCAAGTTCCGCACCTAGGGTGCGCATTTTAGAGAGTCCAGTTTGGTAGTTTGGACCACCTCTCCGGACATAAATGTTCATCCTTGCAGCTTTCAATTTGGATTCCTGGATCCAGATTCAGAAACAAAATAACAAATAAGATTGGTGAAGATTTTAAATGGAGACAGGTGGGAGTGGTTGGGAATTGAACGGCTATCCAACTGTGAGGTCCAATTTACCTTCTCTCTTAGAGCCCGAATGATGCCATTAAATGTTGCAGCAACATCGGTGAAGTTAGCAATACCTCCTCCAATAAGAAGGGCCCTCTTACGGCCATCAGGATCAGCGGTAGCACACTGCACAAGTTCAAACATATTCATGAAAGGTAGATGTAAGGAACAGAATATATAGACAGCTGAAAGGTTCTACTGTTCTTACATCCAGAACCACTCTAGCATACTGCAGAACCTCCTCCTCTTTGGGAGCTCCGCTGTACTCTGCATAATTTCCTAGTTCTGAAGCATATCCCAAATCTCCAACCTGGTATCCAAGAGGAACTATGAAACTATTGCACCATGTACCTCACAGATGGCACATTTTGTCATTAAATATTAGCTCCTTCCATCCCAAGTTAATATGAAAAGGTACCAAAAGGTGCAAGTGCAAAGAAACATGGAGGGTTTGCATGAATTTCAGGCTTACAGTATCTGCGTATATGACACTAGCACCACCACCTGCAACCATTGTCCAAATGCGTCCTTTTGGGTTCAGTACTGTGAATTTCAGAGAAGCACTTGTCTGCAAGAAGAGAAATGATCCATACAGAACTGTCAGAATAAACTAATCCAAATAGAAATGTGAACAGTGGACAATGGACAATGTAGTAATGGTTTACAGATAGAATACTTCAGAGGGGAAGGATTGAATCAAATATAAGCTGTCCACTTTTACATGAACATACCTTCTCATCCAGCTCATGGATAAAGCTTTCTGCGGGACTGAGAACTCTTCCAAAAGGTAGAGGGAAGTCAATGTTACCCCACCTGTACATGAAAAACAGTGGTCGTTATGATTGGCAATACAGTAGAAAAGACTATACTTTTTCACATAAAAATGGCTGGTATGGCTGATATGAAGGAGATAACTGGGATCTGTGAGGTACATGAAAAGCCTGAATCATACTTATTAAAGTTCTTGAAAGCAGCTGTGTCATCTAGTTCTCCTCTCATATCCAGAGGATACGGTTCACCATTTACCAAGGTGAATGGGTTCATCTCAAGAAATGAGAAATCCAAGTCTGAAAAGAACCAACGAGCATCGTATGTTGAGTGTTGAAACCAGAAAAGCAACAATTACAAACTGTCTGCCTTTGAAAAGCAAGGGTTACATACCTTGGAAAACAGAAAATACACCTCTAATGAAACCACCTATTTTTGTGCGGACCTGAAATTCAAGCATGAATCATCAATGAAGAATCAACTGAGAATTGATGGTCAATTAATCAAGAATCTGAGAACCACCAGCAGTATCGAGTTCCAAACCTACTGGGAACAAAATAAATAAACAAGTAACAGGGCAATAGCTTACCTCCAATGGTAGGGTGGCGATCAATGGAGCACATGCTTCAGCTGTCATTTGCTTCTCTGTGGGAAGAAAGATAGTCTTAACCTTGTCCCAGTTCTCCTCGATCTCAATACCTCCACACTCTGAGAAACTAATGGTGCTGCCAAGTCTTTCTGATACAATCGAAAGGTAATACTCTTGGTCATGTGGCACAAATGGCTCAACTATGAAGGTTGTAATTGGAGCTTTGCAGCCACCCATCTCGACCTAGATAAGTGAGCAAATCCAGATTATAAATAGCTCTAACAATGAAGTTTGTGCTGGTAAAAAAGCATGGCAAGATGTTAGTCATGACAATACCTCAACTCCCAACCGCTCCTTAACAAACTGGCGCACTTGGGCAAGATCTAGGTTGAGGGCCACAAGCCCACTCTTGCCACGTTTCCCAAACAGCATGTCAGGTTTGACAACCAACTTCATAGATGAGAGCCATGGCTCCTGGTTTGCAAGCTCGGTGAAATCCGTCGACTGTGTGACCTGTGATTAAGCATTCTGAAAATTCAATCAACTGATCTTGAGGAATATGCGAAAAAACAGGGATGATACAGTGAATGAAAGAAGATAATTAATATAGAACATCAGGACCTAAAGCAACTCACTCGGGAGTAATCAAACTCAATCGGTGCCTTTACAACGAATAAACCTAGATAATGCAAACAACTAGGCAAGCGCACTTTCGAAGAGAAGTCAAATAGAATGGACTGGTTGTTCCTATCTCTGTGAATGGCGACTAAAAACGAAGACAATCTTTTGGTGTTACCTAGATGATTGATCTACTGAATTTTGACAAACCCAGTTTATCAGACTAAAATTCTTCTAAACCAAACTATAATATTGGTATATAGAAATCTGGTTCCTATGGAGGTTTCAATAACCATATCCATAGAACGGTTTTGGTAAACCAATAATTATCAACATATTTCATTTCAATAACATTCCAACCCAAAGCACTAGGCTAACGAACCAAACAGGAACAGCCCAACGAAGCCGCCTGTACTGTACCGCAAACGCCCAGGCTCGTTCGAAGCCTGGCTGTCCCCCCTCTGCCGGAATTCCACCAGAGGCAGGAAGCTGACTGACTCCGGCACTCGATCCTGTTGCCAAGGTGACCGCGCACCCCCCCCTAGTGCCGACCCTGACCCTCGCGACGAGCAGAAGGATCCGCGGCCGGCGCCGCCGAGATCCATACGCGCGCGCCTAGAATCGCTCCCGATCGACAGACGACGAGGCCGACGATCCGACAAGCACGCGACGAATTGAAGCAGCTAGCTAGGCTAGCGGGGGAGAGGTGAGACGCAGGGGTGGGGAGGGAGCGACCTGCGCGGAGAGGATCTGGAGGTCGATGCCGGCGAGGCGCTTGAGGTGCTCCCGGAGGAGGCGCTTGGAGTCGTACTCCCGGATCTTCTTCCGCGCCATCGCTCGCCTCGCCGCCGCGCCGAGCCTTCTGGAAGCAGCTACGGGTGGAGGAGGAGGAGGAGGAGGAGCTCGTGGGCGCGCACGCGCGTGCGGAGCGTAGCTGCAGCGGCCGGGCAGGGCGACGGACGACCGGTGGGCCGGCGCGGGCAGGTTTATATAGCGAGAGCAGGGAAAGCGGCGGGCAGCCGCGACCGCGGGGTTGTTGCTGGTTGCTTTCGGTCACTGGTTGGGTGGGGCCCCGTCCCCATCCCCATCCCCGGGCCGGTAATGGTTTGGTTGGAGGCGGATGGTTGATGGATCTGGTTGGGTTGGGTTGGTGCCGCCACTGGTGTGACATGACTTCGCATCCGGATCCCACTGAAATCGGTGTGCCAATTCTCATATTGCAGCCGAGGTGGCGATTCTCCATTCTCGGACGATAAAAACGATGCTCCTCCGTTCGCTTTCTTGCTTTGTGTCAACCAAGAGGAGGACAACGTGCAAAGTCATGTTTTACGTCACACCTATTATAAAAAGTTCAACAGGTCTTAGTCAGAAGGTTGTAGGATGATATATCATCAAAATCCAATGCCAGAGATACATGTCATCAAATCCAATGCAGAGAGACGAGAGAATTAAGAGAAGAGAAGGAAGCATGTTGCTGCAAAAGGGCGTCCGCACCGGGCTGGTTTGTGTCGACGTGGGCCGGCTGCCCGAATTTTGCATACTAAAATAATATGTTTCCAAACCGAGCCACTTCTTCCGGCCGGAATTATTGGCCATTACGGGCCGTTCCAGGTCCTGCGAACACACCCTGTACGTGTCATTACATCCCGGCTAATGAATGTTTGCGCATCTCTATCTTTTAATGCATTAATCCCTTAACCATGCAAATAGACCAGTCACGGCTGAAGACCGATCGCTCCACGATGTTGAGGCCCACTGCAAAACCTTCAATGGAAAAAGATGCATTCTTCTCCCTATAGATCATCATTTGAAAATAAAGACAAATGTTCTGACTTTTGATGACAAGGTCGAATGTGCATGCATGCTAAGTTGCTAACTCCACAATGTTGAGACAACAAAACCTACAATGGCAAGCCACAGGATGCTCATGATAGAGCATATACAGAAAATAAAGGACAAGTGTTCTGACTTTTGCGCATAGCTCGAATGACAATAAAATAAAATAAAAAGAGGGCATGCTCTGGTGACGCCAACATATCAGCAAACGAGGGGCCTGAAAGTTGGCAAAAACGAACACATTCTGTTCCCATTAGCAGCACAAGCTAACAACATTAAAACCAGTTCTCAAACACAACCCTGTTAGTACACGTTCCACCATTGCATTGCATCCCAACAACGGGGGCGTTCTTCAGCAAAAATCCACAATCACACGTGGCACGTGAGGGGCCAGGTGCCCTTGGGATAAAAGACTATTATCATTACAAAAGATCCTAACGCTCACCACCATTGACGATGGACACACCTGCCGCACACACAAGTGAATCCAAACCTGCTAAACCCCAGAACATGTTAGCGATGGCTGAGATTTGTTGAAGCTCCCTGTACAGACCAACGAAGACATTTACCTACCTGTTGTGAAACATAACCACAAAGGAGTTCCTGCAGCTCAGCGGATGTGGCAGCTGTGGAAAATTATTCATTTTGGTGAGAGTTACTGGTAGGCGTAGAGGCAGGATTTCGACGGACGAAGCGGCCTGCTGGGCGTATGCCCCTGCTTTGGCCACGCTCCCTGAACGCTGGTCCAGAAGCAGGAGGCCCCTCATTCTGTTCTTCCATGCCCGGGCTCTGCTGGAAGTCTGTAGCTTTATTTTGGGATCCAACTGGCTGGTATTCAAGATGGCTGCCACCCCTCCGTCTATCCGCATTTGTGCCATGGTTTGGCCTTCCAGCATCATTACCCCCCCTTCCCCTGTGTGTCCCACCTCCCCTGTGGTACCTTGCATTGGGCTGGCCTTGGCGACGCAGTGCAGGATTAGCCTGCTCCTGTTCAGTCTCACTCTTCTGGTTACCATCTTCCCGTGTGTCAGGTTCTCCTGTTTGCTGTCTGAGACCTCATCAGCGCCATCACTGCTTTTCGTTGGTTTACTGCTGGTGTCTTGATGGGTAGTTGTATCAGATCCTTTGGACATGCTGATCTCAAACCTATCTTCATGGGACTCCACTGGCCCTTCAACAGCAATCTTGCCGTCTGAACTGTTCTGAGGATGGGGATTGGCTTTTGGCTTCCAGGCTCTAGAATGTGAAACTACCCCGCTGCTTTTCACATCAGATCTTGGCACAATCCTGTGACTGGATGTGCCTGAATCCATGACCGGTGTTACTGATTGATAGACAACGTCATTCTTGCCCTCTCTACCTTTGCTCTCATTTGAGTAGCCACTTGCTTCATTTCTTTGAGCCTTAACATGCTGTCGCCTTTGCCTGTTAGCTGCACTATGTTCTTTTGCACCACCGACAGATAGTGGAACTGTTTGAGCTGGAGCTGAGCTATTCTCTGCAACAGCATCTGCATTGGATTTTAACTGTGTATCTTGCTTGCCAAGTTCAATAGGCTGATTCTGATTGGTGCAGTTCTGAACCTCCTTTGATTCATAAGAGCTGTCTGCTTGCTCAACAGAATCTGATGCCATCAAAGCTGATTCATTTGGATTCCTCTTGCGCCAAGAAGGTTTAGATTTGCCCCCATGTCCTTTGCTAGTTTTTTTGGACTCGGCTGCAACATCTGATTTCGCAGCACTGGGCTTATTAACTGCTTCCTTATCATGGCTTGGATTTTGTTGTTGCAGCTCTTTGGACATAGGCTTAGGAACATATCTTTCCATTTCAGCTCTCTTTGTTCTTGTCACATTCTCCCCATCATTGATAGCTTTCCCTGATGGTTGAGTGAAGTCAGCTACTGCTGCATTTGGCATGGCCCCATCAGACCGCTCATTCTGCAATGGTGGCTTAACTGGTGCCCACAAAACACCATCATTCCCATGTGGCTTCTCTACAGACCGAAGAACATGCTGATTCTTTCCAGATTTTCTTGCTTGCTGAGGTCTTGGTTGGCTACTTTCTGTACTATTTGTTCCATCTGGTGATTTAACACGCTCCAGGTTCATAGGTTTAAGTGAAATCCCACCAACAGTTATACTTCCAACAGTTACAACAGTACCTTCAGTGGGAACAATAGAGCTACTGATGATAACACCACCAGTATGTGTCTTTGGCTCACTGTGTGTCTTTGGCTCGGCAGAGACTTTCACTGTATTCTGCTCATTAAATACCACAGGTGGATGTTTAGAAGTAACTGAAGCATCGTCTACCTTTTTCTTACTTCTCAAAGGCCGGGTTCCCTTCTTGTTCTGAACTGGGGGATCATCATGTGGTGCAACAACAGCCGTCACTGTGTCGATGGGAACATCAGCATTTTTCTTAACATTCCCAGTGGTTATTGAAGCACTTGCCTTCTCGCCGGAAATTTTCTCCTCTGAAACATGTCTTTTCCTGTAGCCTTGCTTAGCCTTTACCACACTGATTTCATGAGACTGTGAGATACTCTTCTGCACAACATGCTCCATGTTGTTGGGTGTGTTCCTGACCAAGGATGAGGCAGCATGAACATCAGGGTCTTTGCCACCATCTGAAGCATGTGATTGTGCAGTAGACTGGGACTGCACATGAACCAAAGTATAATTGGGATCATTAAGAGGCAGACAAGCAGTAAGCCTATTGGGCGCAATAACATCACGTGGTTCAGCAGTTGAAGTGGCAAGTTTAGCAGTCACATCAAGACCAGCCTGTTGCTTATCTTGCGCATCATCTGTTTCTACTTTTGTATCATGTGATTTCTTCTGAAGTACTGATGATCGCCTGTTCAATTCTTCCAACTTGGCGAGCGCTTTTGCTTTTTGGTTCTTTATCCGTTCCTCTTCCTCAGCTTTCAACTTTTTTGCACGTTCTGCAGCCAACTCCTTCATTTTTGCACGCTGAATAGGAAAAACAACAAATATGACACTAGTGAGCAATCAAAACTCAAATTTCTAAGAAACATGTTCAACTCACTACCTGCTTTGAGCAATTGATGTTGCATAACGCTTTTTGTTCTACATATCGCAGAAATTCCACAGGCAACAAAAGCAAAGAAATATGTCTTAATTAGCAAAAGCTAGTGTTTTTCTGATGATGTGCCAGCTGTACTGTGATATGAATCCCAACTAGAAACGCCAGTGCAAAAAGATAAGGTAGCAATGGCAATGCTGCAGTAGAAAAACAAACTTTTCTAACTTCCTGATTTTCACATACACAAAACAGTTGAGTTTTCATCGGAGTATTAAATTTTCGCTGATAATAGCCAATGGTCAATATACCCCCTAAAGCTAGTTGCAATAAGGAATTTCCAAAAGATTGGAATGATACCCATAAAATTTGTAAGAATACCAAAGATCCACAATTATATACCTGAGACTCATAATCAGGTGAAGCTGGCACATCATCCGGTACCGTCACAGGTTGCAGCTGCGAAGCACTCTCAGGTTGTTGGCCATGTTCTATGTTATTCCTCAGATCAGCTACTGGCAATGAATTAGTTGTGGAACTTTCTCCCCGTCCATGACTTCCGAATTTATTAGCTGGCCTATCTTTAGAAGGACCACGGAAGCTGTTTCTTGATGAATCACCTCTCCTATGTACATGATCATTAATTGGATCACCAAGCTTTTCAACTTTGCTAAATTCAGTTAACTGTGAATGTGCTGGTCCAAGAATTGTACCCTCGATGGGCACATTTGGTAGTTTCTGCACCACAGGAGAAATACGGGAAACAGAAACCGCCTGTTCAGATGAGCAAACCATACCAGTGGATGAAACATCAGTGCTTTTTGGATGCTTCTTGAATTCCTTGGACAAAGCTGGTTCTGGGAGATTACGTGCATCAACATTTCTGGCTTTGTTGTTCAAACTCTCGATTTTCTCTATTAAAGCTGCATTCTTCTTAATTACAGGTTGCTGATCAAGTGCAATTGAGCTATCATCCTTGAACTTCTTGCGCATAGTGCCATCACCAGTTTCTCGGTGATGGGAATGTGCATTTTCATAAACAGATAGATGTTCTGGACCAACCGAACCTCTCTGGTTAGGCCCCGATTTTGTAAGTACCCTGGTTCTTTCAGTTTCACTCAAGGTGTCCCTTGTACCTGTCCTCATGTTCATATCAGTCCGGTTTCCATCAGGATGTGGAAGAAGTGGCGGTGCTTGCTGCACATTCCTTTCAAATTCACGGGAACCTCCTAGGCGATCTGGATTATCATGCAAACTCCCAGGCTGTCCTCGACGAAACACATGTACTTTATCAGATTCCAGCTGCTCCCTTGGAACCATTTCATGTTTGCCTGGTCTGTTCTGAGGATGACCAGGGTGAAACCTGTCATTCTGATTTGGGAATTGGTTTAGTATTCCAGGTTGGTGCAGACCTCCAATAAAATGAGGATCTCTAACATTGGCATTGTTGAAATTTGCTCGAGGGCCATAATACCCATCATAAGGTACTGGACCCTGATAAACTGGTCTGGCTGGAATAACAGGCTGATTCATAATATAGGAATTAGGAGCCATATGATGATACGTATCTCCATTTTTAGCGTGATATCCACCATGCCCTGGGCCCTGCCTTGCTGCAGCTTCGGAGTTGGGTGGGAACTGACCATAATAACCAAATGGTTCAACAGGGGAAACTACCAGGGGGACCAACAGGCCTGTATGGCCCACCTGGCACTGGTCCTCTATGCCACATCCCCTCAGGAGGGTGACCAGGAGGTGCACGCCATGAATCAAACTGCGGAGGCGGCATAGGAAAATTTGGTGGATATTGCTGTGGTTGCAGGCCTTCGTTTGACACACTTGTGGTGGGGACAGGAGCACCTCCAGTGTGTGCATGCTGCTCTGTCTTCATGATATCAACAGGGTGATTATTGGATTGTGAGATTACTTCACCAGTTCCTAGCACACAAGATGTTTCCCATTACTAAGACAATACGTATCCAATAGTAGTTGATGCTATCAACCTATGTTGTAACAATGAAATATATTATACCAGTTGGTAGGCTCTTCACTTGTTCACCTTGCGACACCTCTTTACCCGAACTAGAAGTTGGGCGCCCTTTCGAACTATGGCCTGAAATAATAATAATAAAAAAACAGTCGTGTAAAGAGAACTCTTCTTATACACAAACTAAGTAGATGAAACTGGCAGTTGTATAGACTCAAAAAAAAAAAAAACAAGTTTTGCCCAAATAATTGACTAATGCTAGCATTTATATCTAGCACATGTGTAGACATTGAAGACAGCATAGAATTTGACATGATAAACATAAAAACCTAAAACCAAAGAAATAATTTGGCAGGAGCAGAAAACTTGAAAACATAAAAACTGCAGAGCACATTATGTGTTGCATATAGCTACCTCGTTGACTGTTTGCTTCAGAGCCAAGAGTTGGAAAATCACCAGTACTTAGTGTGAACCCAGGCCCATGTGACGAAGATCCCTACAGTTAAAATATATATATATATATGAACTGAATGATGTATTGAATCCTGGTCTATATCAGTTCTAAGTCTGCAGTATTACCGGTCTATCAATAGTCCTTATCGATGCTTTCACATTGTCTGAAGCATTATCCGCAAATCGAGAAAGTTGTGAACTTCCTGGTCTTGTTTCCGCACTTCGGGGACGATTTGAGGCTGTTGGTAGATGAGGTGACGGAAATGTGCCTGATGCTGAAGATGGGCGAGAATTTGGACCCCAAGCATTGGGTGAACCAAGTGATTCACTTCCAGCTGTTGATGGCCTCGAGCCTCCGCCAGAGGAGGGCCGGCCATTGAAGTGGCTAGATGAACTGGAACTTCCATCGTTCTTGGTAGAGAGAATTGATGAGGAACCCCATGCGTTTGGTGTTGTAGATGGTGCCTTGCTGCCCCAGGTCAGGGTGCCCCTAACATTGAAACAAGAGTCTCATAACATAGTAACTACGGGAGAACAACGAGACCAACCTAAACCTCAAAATGTTGAATCATATGAGCAGCTGGGAAAAAGGATGCATACTTACTTTGGAACAAGTTCCAGATTGGGATCAAGACCATTGTTTTCCAACCTAAATAAAGAAAACAATCCACATATAAGAAAAAAAAGGGTCTAGAGTTAACGATTTGCTACTAATAATCTGAGAAAATTGTTACATGTTACCTCTGACTTGGTAAATTAATCGGTTTTGGGACTTTTCCCAGAACAGTCATACCAGATTTCCTTGCAGGAGTAGCACCCCATCTGTAGGAAGCCATAGGGAATAATTGATTATGCAAGTACAAAGGCAAATGTTGGCAATCAGTACAACCGAAAATGTACCCATATATATATATATACAAATTACAAATACGAAATATCCCACTAAATAACATCACAAAACAAGGCCACGCAGTTCATAATATGGACATAATATTAATCAGCAGGTGCAATGAAAGAATTGTTACAGGTGGGACAAAATACAGGAAGCAAAGTTACGCTCAGAAGCTTTTGAGATAACTAGCACATGGCTAGTTCTGGATGGGCCAATATACTGTGCCTTAGCGCCTCAATTTGTGATGTGTGCACGCAATTGCACGACAAACTTACTTAAGTTATTGTGAAATCACTAATTAGGGATTCTCAACCTAAATATTGCTTCCTCTGATCACAAATGTATGTCCATTTAAGGCTTCCCTAAGTCAGCTTTTACTAAAGATATATTATCTTAATGAGAAGAGATATATATTATTTTTCACTATGAACCTACTAGTTTTGATCTTGTGTTGAAAACATTGATGGTTGAGATAAGTATGGACAAACCTAGAAGAACTTATTGTGACTGGTGAAAGTATAAGTAGAGCATCACAGCTGTTTACAAAGCCCAATGTAAAATCACAAAAGGTTACTCACAGTGCAAAGCATAAAATCACTGCATCATTAACAGCCCCTGGCGCTGTCCCCACAAATGGACTACCAGACACATCCAATGTCAAAACTGACAAAACCTCCATATAATTCTCACCAATAAAACACTTAGGCCCCTACATGATGACACGAGTACCACACCAGCTGAACTCTATGCTCCATTGAGCCGATTGGCCAATCAGCAGCTCAATGTCAAACCCAACCATCGAAAAGCTAGCATCTATATGCCTCCAAAAGCAATTGAAACAGAGGATGCTGCTCTCACACCCCAACCGCCCCACACCAAACAGATGCTAGTTTTATTTTATTTTTTTCTCATATAATAGATAGAAAAAAGAAAAATCACACGTACCAATGCACAGGCACTACACGATCAAACCAGAATTACGAGCGGAAAGTTTAATAGAACAATTGTATGGCGTGGGAGCATCGGGTGGAGATCACGAACCTCCTGTCCGTGGTGAGCAGGCTCGAGGCCATGGCCCCTCCTCTTCCCCGCGAAGAAGCTCCCCGCGGAAAAAACGCCTCTCTAATTCCCCGGCGGTGAATCGAGCGGAACCAACTGCGGAGCGCGACCGAGGCCGCGGGAGATCGAGATCTCTGGGGCCGCCTCCCTCCCAGGAGCAGCGTGTAGAGGGAGGGGGGACGCCGAAACCCTAGGGGGTCGAACGGAGGAAGCGATCAGCGCGGGAAGCGGTCCGCTCGGATCAGCGGCGCACGGCGCGAAGGCGGGTGCGGAGAAGGTAGAGGGATGGTAACCGGGGCCCTCGTCGCCCTGCCGTCCGGCGAGCGGCGGCGGCGGGGAGGAGGATGACAGGTGGGGCCCGCTCGTCAGAGTTGGGAGGCGGGGTGCCGAGGCGACGGGGAAGGGGAAGAGAGAGAGACGGTTGGAGAGGCGTTCGTGAGAGCGATAATAACAAAAATAAAGGGTCGGGAGAGGACGGATGCGTGGCGTGACGGGAGTGGACGCGGAGACGGGAGCCCGTTGCGCTCACGTGGGCCCCAGGTGACAGGGACGGCCACGTGGCGGAACGGGAGCGGAGATCCGTTCGATGCCGTGTGGCTGCAGGGAGCATACGATCTGTGTCGATTGTTTGGGTGCTTGGATCTGGCTGGCCACATCTGATCCCATGATCTGGAACGTTCCGTGCGTCGCAAGGATATACAAGAGGTGAGGAGTCTTCTTCCATTTCAAGCTACAATAACGACAGAACTCTGATTAAAAAAAAAACAAAAAAAAACGACAGAACTCCCCGTTTACTTTTTTTAAATTTTTTTGACTGAAACCTTTTTTTTAAAAAAGATTACTATACTGATCATGTTTAAATTAAAAATATTAGGACATGTGCAGCAGGTTTTTTTTTGTCTCTAAGTTTTTTTTTTTTTCAAAAAATCATCCGCCAATTTTTAGAGACAACAGAGCCACCTCTTCGTGCAAGGATGACCATGACTCATGCTCCAATGTTTAGAAACGACTTCGTTTTGCGTTTTATACGAGCTATCGACTTGAAGCACCTTCACCACCAATCCAGTGTATGTGCATTAAATAGTTTAGAGACAATGTCTCGTCTGTAGGTTGTATGACATTTCTTTATATGTGTCTATGATAAATTCGATGCAGCGGAGGAGCCGGATGCGCTCTTGGGGGGTTTAATAGAAATTTGACAAAAATAAAGTAAATTAATGGTTGTTTTGTATGCTAAGTATAGTAATTAGCAAAGGAAAATCAACTTGTCAGGGTGGTTACAGCCTGGGCAGCCCCCATGGATCCGCCCCTGATTCGAGGTCCGTAGTTGTACATGGCCTTATGAGGTTTGAGTTTAGCCTCCACAATCCAAACACTCAGGATGTGTTCGGTTCAAGAACTAGCGAATTCACAAAAGCCATTCCGGATTCACAAAAGCCGTCACGGATTCACAAGAGACAAAAAATAGTTACTCCCTCCGGGATGGTATTAGAAGTCGTTTTGGATAAAGTTTGGGTCAAACATCGGAAATATAAATCATCTATAATTTTTAAGTTGTTGAGTTTGTAAATGTAAAAATTATATGAGTAGATTTGTCTTTAAAAATACTTTGATAAAAGTATACATATATCATATCTCCATAAATATTTTTTTAATAATAAGAGGTCAAAGTTGTGTTTTGGAGACCGTGTCGCTGTCCTAAACGACTTCTAATACCATCCCGGAGGGAGTAACTCACAAAAAGTTGTACGGTACGCATTCACAAGTAGCAGACTAGAAATTGCTACACGTCTCTTTTTTTTCAATGTTTCTTAGGCAACTGATCTCAATCGTTTGGATTGTGATCTGACAAGTGACCCATCTTGGCTACCTAGTAAATCCGTAGACCTCGATCTATGCTTCATATTGGCTAGCTAATCACGTAATCTCAAGGCAGATTCACCACGACATACCCCAACAGAGACTACCGTACTTGTTCAGTTCTTTTGTCACATCGCCTCACCTATTCCATAAGGGCACTTACTCTCGGCCTCACCCTCACTGGAGTTGCCGAGGGTGGGAGCGATCGGAGGTCAGCCTGCGTGCGGAGGGACGAGACTTGCGTAGGTGTCTGAACTCTGGCTCGATTAAATGACACTAAATTTGGCCACCAACCGTCCCCTTCCCAGCCCGTACCCGGGTATTTATAGGGGAGGTGAAGGATTAGGTGACCTTTTACACTTGGGGTACGCTAGGGCTGGCGCCAAGATCCGTGCCGCCGGCGCCGCCTCGCCATTGGGGAGATTTTTTCACGGGCCTAGAAACTCCCCAACTCATACGCGTGGGACAGAGAGTCCGCCAGCGCATGCCATCCTTATCCTTGAAGGTTCCCATGGCTTCTCTCTTTTTTCCTTTTTTTTTTTTTTTCTTTTATCTCTCCACCGTAGTAGCCTTTGTGCAAGCACATCCAGTCCACCCAGGAGTTACGTCAACTGGTGGTGACCTGACGATCTCGCCTCCACCTGGGTTTCGACACCGAGCCTCATCCTATACTGCTGGCGACGAGTTTTCTACACATACTTCGGTCGCACGGCGTGGATTACATCTACGGCTCAGTCGTCCCTTCTTCAACCGACACATGGCATGGTCTTTCCATCCGGCCGTCCTCGCCACTGGTGATACATCAGCTTACCGCCGGCGAGTTCGTCTACGTCACTACCGCTTCCTCTGTTGTAATCCGGTCGATGGATCTACTTGTAATACAGCCTTCCTTGAAGGTCTGTTTTGTAAAATGGCTGTTTAATCTATAAAACTGTTAGTTGTAAAAAAGAGAGGGATTTGTTGTGTCAATCAATTTGGATCTATTTTCACCCTTTTATGTCCAGACCTGATTATCTGAGAAAGATATACCTCCCTCTTTCTTTCTTCTTTTTTTTTTTTTTCCATAGCGATGGTTTAAAGTCAAAGCTCTAGTTTGAATATCTCAATCCAGCTAACAATATTGAGCTTATCTGTTGATGGTTTCTATAGTTGATAAGCCGGCTGATGCTTTTATTCTATACCATGTCTGATAAGTTTAAGCAAATAGAGCAATGTTTTGTTTACCAAATAGATCCATGAGCATACAGACCTCGCAATGCTGGCATCTTTGCCAAGCGCAAGATTTGTGCCCTTACATCAACAATTTGGTATATTTTTCGTGTAACAAAGCTAACACAAATGCTACCAATGTTGTATGTTCTCAATTTTCTCACAGCCAACAAATTGTAAAAACTCTTAGACCATTTTCAGTGGAGAGTTTCGTAATGTTGTTTCCAAGATGCAATAGAATATGGATTAAACAATCACTCTCAACACATGGTTACATTTTTTTTAGATGTCTCGTATAGTTGGAAATCGAGCTAACAAGTTTCATCCCTATATATCTCAATTTTCTCTCTCTTTTCTTAAAAGTGTTGTCACACATCATAAAAAACGCTTATGTGATAACCTAATACAAGCCGATGAAACCATGATGCACTAGATCGTCGCAATTTCTTTTTGAAAAAAAAAAAAAAAAAAAAAAGATTGATCCTTTCAAAATCACCACAGGAAAATCAAATATGAGCGCGGAGGCAGAAATGTTGACTGGGCTGTAAAGGATCGTTTCTACTGTTCGTGTCGTAACAGCTGCCTGCTTCTCCTTTTTAAATAGCGCTTCCCGGGCCGGCCGGTGTTCACCCACGCTGCCGAGCCGAGCATGCACTAGAGGCCGGACGGACGGCGGGACGACGAGCCAGCCACGGAGATGTCGCAGTCGCATCGAGCACCGAGCTCGCCGTGCGACGCCACGTGGATCCTCGCCAACGGCGGCGGTGGCGGCGTCCCCGGGAGGCACGCCCGGTCGCAGTCGCCGGAGCGCGGGCGGTCCTCCACCGCCTCCGCCACGCCCAGCCGGGCTAGCTGCAGCTGGCAGTGGTCCTCGGTGATGATTGACGACGGCGACGACGACGCTGACGACGAATGCGGCGTGGTGGTGGTGCCGGCGAGGGGCACGGAGACGCCCGCCACGCGCGCCCGGATGCCGGGCCTGTCCCGGTGCGCGTCCCCGGAGGCGCGGGCGAGGATCGGCGCGGCCTCGCCGGGCACCGCGCGCCGCGTGGCCGTGCGGCTCTACGACAGCCTCCGCCGCCACGGGCTGCGCCAGGAGGCCGACCGCGCGTTCCGCGACGCCGTCATCGCTGTTGATGATGACGGCGCGCCGGCGGCGGACGATGGTACTACTGGTGGTGGCGGAGCGGCAGCTGAGGCTGAGCCGGAGCTGACGGGGATGGCGTGCCTGCTCAAGGACGGCTTCGTCGGCTACCTCAGGGAGCTTGCCAAGATCACCCCACCTGTTCCTAAGCAGGTATAGTACGTAGTATGTCATCGCGTTCATCATGCATATGGTTGCAGTTTTCATATCATGCGTTGCGTTGGATTAGTTAGTAGTATTCAGAAAACAAAACAGCTATAGTAGTTTCAAAAAGGAAAAAGAAAACAGCTTGAGATGCTGTCATGCACAACAAGCAAAAACATTAAGGATAAATCTCAACCTATCATCATCATTTGCACCATAAAACTTCAAAAAGTTGATCGAGCTAGCTGGAGTAGAAGTTTTAATCCAAAACTTGTAGAGTCAAATATATGTTTCCTAAAAGAACAAATTAAAGCAGAATCATTCTCGAGCAATGTAATGCTCCGATCGAAGTGACAAAGCAGAAAGCAAATGTAGTTTTGAAACGTCAGGACAATGTCTCAAGCTAGTTTAAGTTCATTGGTTCAAATTTCAATATATAATCTTGTCTTGTAAAAAAAATCAATAATCTTGGCGCTTTTAAAAAAAATACCAACCATTTTAAATGAGCACTATTTAGATCTTCAAATGTGCTTTTAACTTGAGAACTAAATTAACTTGCTAATTTTTTGAAATCAATGAATTGTAACTATATATATTATACATATATTATGTGCTGACGTATAATATATAGTATGAACAGGTTGGCTTGCATACATATAGACTGTCATCAATTCTGCATAAGCTTATGTATAATATATACACTATGAAACAGGATTAGTATAACTAGATACATTGGCTTAAAAGGTGCTTTCTTGGAGTGTAGTGTGTGACAGAGACCGAAAATAGAATGATAATAACATCAGCCTAAAAGTTGAGACAATTAGCAGCCACCAAGCTTTGGGTCTGACTAACCATATCTTATTATTACAGAGTACATACATTAGGTCATTCACGTTGAGGATACAGGAATTCTCACCATGTGGAACAGAATGATTCAATGACTGTGTCAAATTAATATAGCTCAAGGAAACATTAATTATGAGTTGAAACAACAAGAAGCATCCACATGATCATCTAAGCCGGCTTCTAATCAATAAATAAATCAACAGTTTCCATGCTTCTCAATAAGAAACATGAGTACACAGAACTGCCACCTTATAAAAGAAGAATCTGTAGACAAGTCTCAAAGCAAAGAAAAGGATTTTTGCAGCCACAGCCAGAGACTTTTTTTCAACAGCAGTGATCTAATCATTTATAGTAATTATAGATGAAAAAGACAAGGCCTATGTTTAAAACTTTGCAACTGAATACAACATCAGTACCCGTTCAAAAACAAAAAACATTAGTACAATGTAGAACTACTATTAGACAGCGGCACTATGAATTGAAATAAAACTCATACTTGGTACTGCAGGTCGTTAATGTTAGGTATTGTGTTCTCATATATAAATTTAGATATTACGTTCTTAAAAAAGATATGAATTTATTAAGTTAAACAGAGTTAGTACAACGTGGTACTGCAGGTCGTCAAATTCTGTGGGATAACATATGTGGCAAAGATCGATACAGCTGCCTTCAGCTATGAGACCTTTGGCAACAAGCTGCTTGGATACTTTGTGCAACCAGTAAGAAGCCTGTCCCTGAGCAAGCGAGCGGCAGAGCTTCAAATCTTGAAGGGAATTGATGGCTACATCATGCCGGGTTCTATGACTCTAGTCCTTGGTCCGCCTGGTAATCAACCTTGTTCAATTCAAGCATGCACAGTGTTTTCCTACGTCCAAATTTCAGAATAAGTATTATTTTGGTCACCAGAATTTTAAGTTAAAACTATAGGGATCTTAATTTGTGTGCAATTCAAATTTCAAACCTCGTAAAACCAAACACAATCACTCTCCCCTCAAGGTTATACCAGTATTTATATAAGCATTTTATCACTTACAATTACCAACCTCTGCCACCTGCAGGCAGTGGAAAGAGCACCTTGCTGAAGATCCTTGCAGGTAGAGCCTATCCGGGTCAAGATCCTGGGCTGTCAGGCATGGTCAACTACAATGAAAAGACAGCATCTGAAGTTCGAAAAAGTCGACTAATTGCCTATGTCTGTGGTCAGCTCAACAAGTAAGAGAACAAAAAAGGATAAATGTTAAATTTGCACAAATGCCACATATTCTTGCTTTCATAGTCTTTCATTTTGTCACTTTTAAGAACAGCATCCTTAACCCTGGCTTCTACCCCAGGCACATCCCCTTCCTCTCAGTCCGAGAAACTCTTCAGTTCGCAAGGGACTGCATGCAGGGTCTCCGGCCTGAGAATTTCACTCCACAGATGCGAAAGTTCTTTGCCTATGCACTTGTAGAAGGACAGGATCCTTTCCTTGAATATGTCATGCAGATTCTTGACCTGAAGAAAATAGAGAATTGCCTTGTTAGTGGGTTATCAGATACTGAGAGGGATAAACTGACAACAGCTGAACTTGCACTAGGGACCTACTCGGTTATGGTCTACGACCAGCCATTGACAGGCTCAGACCTGGCAATGACCTATGATTTGGTCAATACTATCAGGTCTGTCTGTAGAATCCAACAATCATCTGCAGTCATGTCCCTCAATCACCTCTCACAAGAAGCATTCGATCTCTTTGACCGGATCATCCTACTAGGAGAAGGGCATCTGCTGTACCAAGGGCCAAGACAGGATGCAGTTACATACTTTGCTCAACTAGGGTAAGTAGATAAACATGTTCTTCTCAATAATCAAGTAAATTTGTTGACAATACACAATTAATAAAAAAAAAATGCTTTTAGGTATATGAAACCATCGTACATGGAATCCTGGGAGTTTCTTCAAGATATTGCTGCTGGAAATGGAATGCAGTACCTACTACCAAGTTTAGCTCCTAGAAGCTTGGAGGAGCTTGTGGAATGCTACTACTCATCTGACCATTACCTGGATATCATAAGGGTCATTGGAAAGAACAAGGAGTTCAATACATACTGGGTTGAGAGTGAACCAGGAATCGGCTTATCCTTGAAAGAATCAAGCACATTAAACTCAAATGCAGAACATCAAGAAATGGGTCAGTTGTTTTGGTCAAGTTGCCATCCAGAGCACAACTAACTATTTGTACATACATGACTAACACTATGTTAATGCTCTCATTTTTATATTCAGAGATAGTTGTGGCAAAGCTTCTGAACAAATCTGGATCTGCTACTGGGGTCGAAAGTACAGGGAACATCCAAGTAGGCGATGTGGTAACAGGAATTTCCATAAACGAAGAGCCAATGCAGTATCTAGCGACTGGGCCAATATTTGATCAACAGCAACATCTAGATCAAGTTTTCTCCACTCTACTTCATGCCCGGGGACATATCCGCCTTCAACTTGAACGATCTGAAAATAAGGCAAGTGAAACTATTAGCGTTTTCTTTAGACCTTATTCTCCTGACTATCAGTAGTAAATCAATAAGTTATTTGGGTTTCAAAATTTTGTCACGATGAACTTGAAGATTTACCCAATAATTCAATAATGAAGTATTTCACATTTGATAAATAAAAAAACCATAGAGCAATGAGGATGAGTTACGATGGGAGCAATTTAAGAAGCCATATGTTCAACCATGGTGGAAATCAACAAAAACCCTGATCCAGAGACAGCTTAGGATCTCGAAACAACTTCAAATGTTGAGCACACTTCGAGTCATCCAGGTTTGCCAACTTATTGTTTAAAAACATGGCAGTTGAATTGTCACCTTGGTTTATCATGATAGGTTAAGGTACATTACTAATTTTTTTTTTTCAGGCATGCATTCTTGGTATATTTGCTGGGACACTGTTCTATAAGCTTGGTGGGCAGTATAATCTTCAACATATGAACTCTGTGAGAGCTCTCGGATTTGTAACCAGCATGAGCATTTTGCTAATAAACATGCCTCAGCTACCTCTATATATGATTCAGAGACCCACATTCTATAAACATAGGGACCAAAGATTTTTCAGGACATCCTCTTATGTTGTAGCTCATTGCATTAGTAATCTACCCCAGGCTTTTACTGAGGTAATTTCATCCTCAACTTTTTGTCACTAATAGTTAACATCTGCATATATATGCATTCTAAATGGTTCTGATCCTGTTACAGGGCATCAATTAGGGGCCTAGGGGCACAATTGATCCTGTGGTCCCTAGGCCCCTAATTGATGCCCCATAACAGATCCTAAACATAACCACCATATTACTTACTAACTTCATCCCTATGACAACAAAGGTTATATAATGCAGACATATTATCTGTAATGCAGGCACTATTTTATTCGGTTTGTGTATATTTTCTAGCGGGTCTAACGTTAGAAAACAAAGGAGCAGTGTTCCTCGACTACTTTGTTCTGATGTTTCTCGTGGCTTACTTTGGATCATCATTCTTCTTCTTTCTGAGTGCAGTGGCACCCATTCCTGAAGCAGCAAATGCTTTAGCAGGTAATTAGTTTTTTTCCTATCTTTGTAACTTTAAGTATGGGAAACTGGCATTACAAACTTTGGTTAGCCTGGTTTAAATTCTATAGTTCTATCGAAATTAACATGCAGATTTGATCTGATACATTGTTTTGAACTGCTACCTGCATGCAGGCCTCGTAGTCTCCATTTTCCTTCTGTTCAGTGGATTTGTGATTTACCCATCTAATATCCCTCAATACTGGAAGTGGCTAATGCACATCAATCCAATTCGTTGGGTGAATATGTCCTTCTGCGATCGACAGTTCTCATATGGTTACAAAGACTTCTGCAACAAATATCTAAACCAACTTTCTTTCTGCGAGCAAAATCCAGAGATGGCTACTGGCAAGGCCTACTTAATATATGCTGAACTGTTGACAGGTGTTTCAGGAAAACCTTGGGTCCCTTATATAATTCTAATTGGTTGGACGCTACTTGCTTTGTTAATGGCATTGATATTCCTAAACAAGATAGAGTTTTCGCAAATCAGTCAATCTGTGCCACAGATTAAAGAAAGGAAGCTTTCAAAGAACTATTTGTATGATAGAGAGGTTTATTCAAGTTCAACTGACAGTTATATGGAAGCTTCTATTGAGTCAGGAAGATACAAGTCCATGGAATCACCAAAGTCAGCATCTAGTTCCACTATAGTATTTTCTGAGGATGAGAATGTGAGTGTCAGGAGCTGGAGAGAAGAATTTAGAGTTCAACTTGATTCAGAGCAGTTGACAATACCAGTCACCCCGATGACTTTATCATTCTTGGATCTATCATTTGTCAGGTAATTTTCCAATTAATTGTGCTGCAATTCTACACATAAAGTCTGCACTTGAAAATAGCAAAATATTACTGAGTAGAACATATTATGAAGCGACACAAATGGAACTAACAAATTATAAAAATAATACATGATTAAGGCCAACAAAGTTTTAAAGGACAAAAAATGTACTTTAATTCCTTATCACATGCAGTATGACAATTGACAAGGCTTTCTGGTGGCAGGTGTGGAAAGGTAACAAAGGAAGAAGTTATAGATTTTGAGAATGTCAGTGGATGTGCAAGACCAGGAATTATGCTAGCTCTTGTAGGGGGTGCTAATGGAAGTGTAGCTACACTGCTAAAGTGCCTTTCAGGTAGGACACCTCTAGGTGGTACTTTTACTGGAGATATCAGAGTCAATGGCACCAAACCCTCTGCTGATTTCTCAAGAAGAGTGGGCTATGCTGAGCGGCTTGATGCACATCAACCATACCTCACCATACGCGAGTCACTTCAATTCAGTGCCAGCCTTAGACTAACAAATGGCATAAGCAAAGCAAGGAGGCATATGCATGTTGAGTTAGTTCTTGGCCAGCTAGGCTTGCAGTATTATGCCAATAACTTGGTTGGTTCCCTGAGAGATGGAACCGGGAAAACATTTGAAGTAGCAAAGAAGCTCACAATTGCAGTTGAACTTGCAGCAAACCCAAGTATTCTATTCCTCGAGGAGCCTCTTTCAGGTCTTGATTCATCTGGAACCTCAGCAATCTTGAGCATCTTATCACAATTACCAGTTTGTGGTCAATCGGTCATCGCAACATTTAACTATCCCAACACCCGTGCCCTTTCACACTTCCATCAAGTCATCATCCTAACTCAAGAAGGCTGCCAAGCCTACTTTGGCCCAGTAGGATTCAATTGCCATGAAATACTTGGATACTTTACCGCGATCCCAAGGGTTCCTCGCTACCTTGAGACACAGAATCCTATCAGTTTTGTTATGGGTGTAACTGGACTTGGAATTCCAAGAAAAAAACTTGCAGAGACAGATTTTGCAGACGAGTTTCAGAACAGTCATTTGTATGAGGAGGCCATCAAGGTCATTAACACTGCTATGAAGAACAACAAACATGGAAATGAAATGGAAAATAACATGAGATCCATTAGTTACAACTATCCAGCGTCATTTATAAGGCAAATAGGGTTGGTTTTGTTGAGGACACAGAGGTTCTTATGGAGGAACGTGAACTACACTTACAGCAGGTTTACTGGCTGTGTTATGATTGGATTACTGATGGGCTCACTCTATTTTAAGATTAAGTATGAAGACACATATGAGGTGACTTCTAGATCACTGTACATCTACATGCAAATTATACTCATCGGGGTTATATCTGCTAACAATGTGATCCCTCAAATTGGCTCTGACAAGCTTGCCTACTTCCGAGAAATGAGGTCCAAGATGTACCTTCCCATAATCTACCCTGTGTCATGGGTGATCAGTGAAATCCCCTACTTCCTCATAGCAACGTTGGCATTTGTGGGCATTGGCAATGGCATGGCAGGGATAGGCACCCAGACAGGGCCCGATTTCCTGGCCTACTGGTCAGTTCTCTTCCTTTTCACCCTCTGTATGACCTACTTTGGCATGATGATCACGTTTCTGGCTCCAAGTCCGATCCTCGCCGCCTTCGTCGTCTCCATAATCACATCGCTGTGGGTCTCCGCCTCCGGTGTGGTGGTCCTCTTCTCAGATATCAGGTTCTACAAGTGGATGTACTGGACGAACCCATTTCAGTACGCGATGAGCGTGCTGACGACGATAAGTTTCTACTGCGACACATCCCAGTGCGAGAGGCAGTGCCAGTGCCCACAGCTCCCTGACGGCTCATATGTGTGGGAAAGGATAGCACACATCCGGAGCTTAAGTCAACAGAGGATAAGCACCGACGTGGCAACCTTAGCAGGGATGACCATCATGTTTGCTGTGCTCGCTTTCCTCTTCTTCACCGTGCTCAAGCACAACTCAGCACATGCCCATTGAGAGTCACACACACACACAGAGACCCAGATTTGTGTCCTGCATGCCATTGAATAAGTGTCCTAATTTATCAGTCATGACAGACTGCAAATGTATTTCTGGTTCATGACTTGGGTTTGCGTTTCCAAACGTTCCTGTTCATCAGACATGTGGAGCACTTTGACTTGAAAGTGGTATTCTTATCTTCGAGATGTGCTGCTTTTGTATTTAAGTATGTATTTGATGAGATGCTATTGTATTCTGAACTCTATGTACCGCAAAAATATTTACTTCCACTATCTATCATTTACAGTTACGGAGCACAAGGTTATTTGTGTTGTATAGCAGTGCCAAGCTACTCTACTAAGACATGTAATTCAAGCACATAACATAAACACGCTGAAATAATCAAACCGCATAGCAAAATAATAATAATAAAACACTTTGGAAATTTATGCAAGGACAAGAGACGAACTGATTGCAGCAGCAGTCCCTCGGTTCTCTTGAGCAGGCACCACCAGTGCGCGGAGCTTCGGTAGGGAAAGAGAACCCTTCCTTGTTCCTCACATTGCATTCCTAGGTACCTCTGCGGCGGCGGCCGCGTTCCAGACCCCAGGAACCCGCCGCCGGCTGCCGCGAGCTTTTCCTCGGCTCTGCATCCAGGCGCGCTGCTGGCTGCCGCCCAGCCGGCTCCCATGGGTGGTAGCTTTGGGGATTTTGGAGTGGGAGGCAGGACACCCACCGCACCGCTGCTTCTGGGGATCCGCCGCCCGCGTTTTGCCGTTGGAACCACAAGGGCCCGGAAGCGGGACTACGCAAATACGCCAACCAACAGCCAAGGCGGTGTTTTTTGTATTGTTCGGTGGGTTTTTCCACGAGTGAACTAGCCACGAAGGGAGGAGGCAACAGTGACCAGTCGGTCTCGAGCGCAAACCAGGCCCGCCCAACAACGGCCGCCGCCGCCCGCCGCCGCGAGATCCGCAGGTATCTCGGTCTCAATTCCTGAATCCACCATTGCTACTGGTCCGCTGTGTCTTATTAGAGGAAGGGAAAAGCTTCTTCTTTCTTGGCGCCGGGTCCTTGGTAGTTCGCGGACTTGGGCGCGGCTGGGGAGTGGGGAGCCCTTTGCGCCGGCTGCTGCGGTTGTTCTCGCTTCTTCTTCCTTTTGTTTTGCGAGTGCAGGGAGAGGAGGGGAGGCGGATTGGGACAGGCAGGGATGGTCGTGCCCACGAGGTGTTCGTGGAAATGTCAGCTAGTTCGTGGTGCAGTGCTGACTCTAGTACTACTTCGGTTTCAGTTGGGAATTGGGATGGAACTGTCGTTATTGTTGATTGCAGGTTTCTCTTGGGGCGAGTTGCTATTTTACGATACCTGACTACATGTGCTGATCTTTTTATTGTTTTATTTACGAATGGATAGGATTGCCCAGTATAACATGGTTTATCTCTGGTCCTACATTGGTCGTTTCAAAATTTGATACAGCAATAGTCGCGCCTGAGTATTCTTTGCTATCCAGTCTTTGTTACTACTACTAATTCTTCTTAATTGCCTGCGCTCCCTCTCTTTCCCTTTTTAACTTGAATTTTCGGTTCAGTATTTTCAATGTTAACCGACACAAGTCAAGGAAGAGAGGCACATTCTTGAAAGAGCCTTTCCCTTCTCTCCTGAACTTTGGTCCAGTAGCAATGCTTGCTGCATGTTCCGTGTCAACAATAGAGCTCTGGGCTCCTGGATGTTTGGGACTTGGTGTCTGAAGTAGAGCTTCAGCTAGTACTCATCCAAATCTTCTTAAAACAGCTCTTTTCACGGGTTTTACCTTTGAACCATAGGATTTGATTTGGAGATGTCAGGCCCCGAAGAAATGCCAAGTCTTCTTATGGCCACAACAGATGTTAGGCGGTGGATAGACTCACTAAAAGTAGCTTTCCTCACCCAAATCATTGCTTGCTGTGCGATCAAAAGGATGACACCATTCAGCATATCCTAACAAGCTGTGTCTTCTCGAGGCAGATGTGGTTCCTCCTCTTTCAGTTTGCTCCTGACTCATCATCACAACCTGGTGGTGACGTCTCTGTAGGTGTTGGCATAAGGTGAAGTGCTTTTGTTCTGGTGCTTCTAGTGGTGGTCTGAGCACTCTGATCGCGCTTGGAGCCTGGAGGTTATGGCTTCACAGGAACAAGCGTGCCTTCAATGGAGCTGCCCCAATTAGTCCTCTGGCAGATCCTAAGGGCAGCTCTGGGTTTCAGTAGGGGTTCAAGCCTTGGCGCTGCTCGAGCCTGCTGCAAGCTAGTCAGTGTGGTCATTTTTGTAGAGGTTGTTTCTCACAAGTGACATGCATGTGATGTAATTGTTTGTGCCTAGGGGCCTGCATTGTGCCGTTGCGAGTTATGTTGAGTGTGTGGGTGTTGGGGGTATGTTGTACTTTTTCTCTTCTTCTTAATGCAGCGATGTGCAACCCTCCTGCATATTTGAGAATTTCTTGTTTTGGTTCAGTAGTCATGCTAGCTGCTTATTTTTGGTGTTAACAGTTCAACACAAATAAAGGAAGACATCTTCTTGAATAAGTCCGATAACACCTTCTATTGGGCTGCCTATTTTTCTTTCATTAGTTGCCTGACCTGAGGGCTAGGTGATTTCATGGGTGTTGAGATATTGCAGTCTACTTTCGTTGATCAATACAGGGGCACAGAAGGCCCATGTATTGCTGGGTCGGTCCTCCACTATCTCTTGGAACTATCATATTTTTACACAAGCAACTATGGGCCTTTGGATGGATGTAACTTTGTGAGCATTTAGGACAAACTTTCATTTTGTTGATAAATATGTGTTATGTGTACATCAACAGGCGAGTTTTATGTTCTTCCCTGTCATCTTGTGGTAATATATTTTCCCATTTTACTGGTGTGCCTTAAACAGTATTGCACTGAAATTTTCTGGCCACATTTCATTATTATCATTGGCTACAGGCACACATGTTGACCTCTTTTTTTTGTTCTAATCTATCCTCTAAATGCATATTATTGATGAAAGCAATTTCTTATACCTTTTCAGTGACTACCCAAACATTAAAAGAAGATGCCTTCAATCCAGAAAGCCTTGCCTCCAGAACTTGCTGATAATGTGCTCAGGGTAAGGCTCCTTTTGCACCTTTTGCTTTTTGCCGTGTTCTTCTTGGTATTGTGGGTGGCGACTAACTTTCAAATCAATTTGTACTGTTGTACTGTTAATGAATAGTCAATCATCAGGCTTCATTCGTTTGGATCAGTTACCCTAAATTCTAGCTTCATCTTTTCCAGAAGACATATCTAATATGCATCCTATAGCCTAGTTCTTTGTTACTTCTATGAAAAATATTTCATGATTGAAACAAAAATAATCATAGCTGACGCTTAAAAAAACATTTCTTTTTTCTGTTTACTATTTTCTCATTTTTCATGCTGTAGTTATATCGTGAATGCTTAAGGAGAGCGAAGTATATTGGGCATCAGGTATGCATACTTTCAACTGAAAGTTTACCATTGCTCCCACCTTGAAGTTGTGAAAGTTTTCTTTTTAGTAATAGACTGAATGATCCTTTTGTAAACCAGAAACACAATACAGAGCTTTTAGTCACCATGGTGAGACAACAATTCAAGAAAAACATGCATGAAACTGATCCAGAGAAGATACAGAAAATGAAGGATGAGTAAGTTACTCCCTGGGAAAATTTTAATTTTCTTTTCAATTTTACCATCTTATCTTCCACTTCCAGTACTTAATCATGGTCGAAGCATTTCTTATCAAATTGTTCTTGCTATGCAGTGCTGCAAGGGGCCTTATCAATCATATTCTGTATGAGTCTGAGAAGATTACAGGACGCAAATTTTCAGGTTAAAAACGGAAGTTGAAACTAGACTTGCAGTGTGCTGTATGAATAATAGTAAAAACAATTTACTTGCTGCCTTTGAATTATTCCACCTCTATTGTACAAGGACCTGCAAATGTTTCCTTTGGATTGCTGAGTACTCGAACTATTACAGCAATGATTTTCAGTAAGCATGAGTTTGGCTGTCTTTTCTTTTATGTATTTGTTCCATAAATGCTGACTACAGATCCTTTTGGATACCTTATAAATGTAATCCTACTCATAACCCAGAGACAGAAATCTTTGGTGACTGAGAATGCTCCTCTCTTCCCTAGTGGTTATGGATAATACCTTTTTCCTTTTGCTGTTGATGTATTGATACTCCACAGCTTTCATGAGAGGATTGATAAACTGCAACAATTGGTGAGTTTTATTATGCTTCACGGTTCCGTCTGTGTCTGAACCACAGCCATGATTTTGCAGTAGTGCACACTGATCATATTTTTGGAAATGGTTCCTCGTTTGAACTTCTTCATCACCATTCACCGAAAGTGTTTTATGTTTTGGGGATCCCACCTAGTGCTCTGCAGCATGGGAGCAGTTTTTGCAGCTAAAGCTTTGCAATCATAGAACATGTCTCCTTAGTTTGGTAGAAGTATGATTTGCTATTACGATTGCTTGCAGTGTGCTTAAGACTGAAGGGAGCCGTCGCCTTCATTCTTTCATTGAAGCGTTGTCCGGTTCCACAGATGTCAGAAGTGTTTCAGCCGTTCGTTTCCTTCTGAAAATCCGTCCAAGTTTCAGTGGAGCAACGCATTGCAGTCCAATAATTCATTGTCACATCTGCAGCTGATGGATGATGTATGTGCATGGATTTGATGCCTCAAACTTTTAACTGGCGCAATCTACATCCCTATGAAATTGTCACATTGCTCTTTAGAATCCGGAAAAGTGAGACCAGAACAAATTGGCGTCGCATCGAAACAGATGATAGAGTAGAGGGATGCATGAAAGGAACTGATTGGGATGATGAAGAATTCTAGTGGCTGTGGAGGAGTAGAGAGAATGGGAGCTGGGGGCCATTTCAGGAATTGCGTGTCAGAGCATGGCACACTACTTGCTGTCTGCAGGTCAAATGATGGGGAACAAACAACTCACCGTTCCTGGAGCTGCACTCAATTCACTGAATTTTCATCCAGGAGTCATCCATGGACCTGAACCTGAAGATCATCGCGCCTTTTACCGCCATGCCTTTGAATTCCATCCACTACTTTCTATTGAACCCTCGCATCATTCTCCAGGCCCTTGTGGCTGAAATCACTCCTTGTTCATCTTTCCAGCACAGTTTCATCGCCTGTATCAGCTATTCCATCATCAGTCCTAACGCACGGGCACTCATTCGATGGCGAGAAGGATTACAAATGGCCATGATTGCCGACAACGGGCGTGTCGTTTAGCCCAGCAGCAGCAGCAGCAGCATGACAGTGGCAGCTACTGTGAGGCGAGCCTGCATCCTGGGGAATTTTATGGTGGTTATGAAATGTTGGCTTCAGCAAGTCAATGCTTCAGGGCCAATCCAGGGGTTTCTTCTAAAGCTGGAATCATGACTGCAGTTGAAAGAGGGATGGAATGTAACTGTGCTGTGGTGCCACCCTCTAAGTCTCTACACTTTCTACCTACTACAGGCATGTGTTACAGTTGTGTTCCCTTTGTTCCTTGCATCAGATGAAACTCCACCACAAAGAGCCTTTCCCTCTATAGTAACATGAGCAAGTACGATTTTCAGGCTGTATTCAGCAGATGTACCTGGCATCATAACATGGAGAACATTGGTCATGCAGGTCTCCTATACAATCATACCATGTGTTTGAGCTTGTGATAGTGCCTAACAAATCACTGCTGGAATCACTGCTGGAATCATGTCTGAATCAGTCATTTCTGACCTTATCTTGTGTTTCTCATGCACATCTCTGGATGAAGCTCTCAAGTCAAAACACTTCTCTAGATAAAGTGTATATATTATTACATCGGTTTCCCCTTTTCTGAAATTTCAGTTCACTGAATTTAACGAGATTTGCATGATTGCATCAACACAGGGCAATTCAGGAGAACTATACGTTCTGAATTGATCATTGAATCATACATTCAGTATACACTTTTGATGCAAAAGTAATCTCAATTGGATGAGCATCAGCGCATCACCAATTCAGCTACATTTGCATCTACGGATTTGCTACACCAATTGAATAGCATAGTTCTTTAGTTACAAATTCAAGTAACGGCAAGAACAATTATTGTAACTAAAAAAAATACGTGCAAATTGAGAAGGGAAGCATGGTCTAAAGTTCCATGCTTCAGCACCATCATCTATAGATTATTTGAGCACTAGAGTATTCCAGAATCAAGATACATGCTGGAGTTCAATGGAAATGCACGTGCATAATTTCCACCAATGCATGCTTGAGAAGGGAAGCAGTGTCAAGTTCCATGCTTCAGCACCATCATCAATATTGTGAGCACTAGAGTATTCCAGAATCCAGAAACATGCTTGAGTTCAATGGAAATGCATGTGCATAATTTCCACCAATTTCATGTACATATATCAATGATTATAAACAATGAAAGAATGATAATGTGCCAGTGACAGGATTTTTCAAGTAGTTACTCTAATATTCTGCTAGTTCAGAGATTACAGGTATAGCACTCCTTTAATCAGGAGAACACCAAAAAGAAGAAAAAGAGGCTAGAGATACACATAAATAGTAATCTCATCAGAAGACATCTTCAATTCTTCATATAAGGACACTAACACTGAAACCACTTTAAAATCACTCATATAACTGATGGCCAGTAGTTGCATAGCTTATTAAGCAATGCATCATTGCTTTATTCACTTTGGTGTTGAGCCTTCACCCAACTTGGATGGCGTCCTAGGGCTGCGCTCATGCCGGAGCTCGGTGAGACGAGGGCTGTATGCTTTTTCAGAAATGGATGGGCTGCGGATGCCTTTCAGTTCTGCCACAGGTGTGCCACCTGAGCTGGTGATCTTCGGGCTGTTGATGCGTTTGATCTCACCCCGGCTTCGTGACCATGTCGTCTAGGATTTCTGCAGTCTGGGCACGTCCCAATGCAACATCAATGTCTTGCTGAAAATACATGAGATTTGAGTTTCAGGGAAATGCAACATGACTAAAAATGTTCTAGTCCAAAATATCATGTTGATGAGCAAGACTCATGTATTCTTCAGGATAGATGATGTCTTTCTGAACTTACCGCAGCAAGGCTGAATGGTATAGCTGGTGATTCCTCGTATTCAGCCGCATCTAGGTCAGTCAGATGTGCACCCTTGAAGAGCTTGGGGAGGATGTACTGCCTGACTGGAACCAGAAGCATGATCATGAGGGGGAAAAGAACTCCAGCTATTGGAATCCATGTGATTCCAAAGCAGACCAACAGGTACGCTGTCTGGAACAATGTGAACAAGGCTATCGTCTTGAATGGCACTGTCTCAACGAACGTGGTGTGGTACTCTTCAAGCACCCTGGGAAATATTTACAGAACAAGGTAAAAATCTCCAGTCTTCCAAAGCAGGTAAATTGACAGTATTTAGCATAATATATTGTTCCATGAACCCACTGGATCATGCCTTTGTGCATTTTGTGGATATGCAAAAACAGAATCAGAGGTGACAAAGCCAAACTAATATTTTGAGATAAAATAAACTTACTTGTATCTTCTGCTGGGAGCTGTGAAGAGCAGCAAGATCCTCTCCCAAAACTGGTTACCAGGCAAGCTCTCAATGGCCATGAAGGCAAAATAGCCCCAGAGGACAGATGTAGGGATCTTCTTGAGTAGTGGCATAGCAGCGACACAACCCCCCACCATGGAAGCCTGTAGCAAGTTGCTCAAGCGCTGCTCCTTGACCTCGATGGGCAGCAGATCATCAATCTCTTTCTCTATGTCAAAGACTGTCTCATCAACTGGTGCATCAATGTTACCCATACTTGAAGCTAGCTGGACTGTTGAGTCCTTGAGCTCATTTAAGCCCTATTTTTTTTTAAAAAAAATGAGTATAGAAAATGTTATATAAATAAATCATCTGAATGAAGTGTTGTGAAGTACTAAATTTTGGGTAATAGAACACGTACTCTTCTAACGGACGGTTGCTGATAAACCAGTGGTGTCTGCATCTGCTGATAAGCATCCTGCATGCTGCCATACAGTTGGCTCAAACTCGCATTCTGGCTCATGCTCTTTCGTGCGGTGGCTACTAGACGGTTACGAAGCAGCTGAACAGAAACGTTTGCCATGTGAGTGAGAAATCAGATATTCACATGGTATTTTGAAGTATTATTTAAAACTTTCACAACTCACCTGGTGCTTGAGAGTAGCCAAACTCTTTGTGTGCATGGGTGATTGTGGAATGACACCATTTGATGGAGGGATACCAATAAGTCCACACATTAAGGTCTATAGTTCAAAAACATTGATGTTATCAAAACGTATAGAGAACACCAAAACTTGGTACTGAAGAATTATGCACATCTGGACATACCAGGAAGCCTAAGAGAAGCAAATCGTAGTGGAAGGATGGAGGTTTCTTCAAATTGAACTCTTTCTGCTGAGCAAGCTGAGATGCAACACTATGATCAAAGTAGTAGAGAACAGCAATCATCGTTGCTGGTATGAAGGCACCAAGGATATAGAGGAGTGGAACTTGTGTCATATCCTGCTCATTTGATTGATGTGAAAAAACTTAATCGATAGGTAATGATGTTACACATGAATAAAAATAACGTTTTAGAATCTTTTTGTGAATGTTGGAATACCTTGATGACTGTCCAATTGTCATATGCACCAGGGGACCATGGATTAGGGCTGAAAAGGCGTCGGGAATTCCTTTTGGTACATTTCCATAAGGTATGTAAGACACTCCAGTCCAAACTACCACCATCAGTGGAACACCATAGTCAGCGATGAAGCCACGCAGCCAACCTAGGTAGAAGAGTATTATCATCAGAGATTTGGTAATAGATTAAGTGAGGTGCTTCACAGTCATAAGCTACACAAAGGGTGGACAAAGAGAGTTTTATATAGTTCTCATAGGCATAGCATCTGCAGGCCAAGAACAGTTTTCAGATGCATACCTGTTCCATAGCGCCACGACCGTGCCTTCCGGCTCCTCAGTGCAGTGAGTAAAAGGCCAAATGACAACACAATTGCAAACATTCCATTGGCAAAACGCCATGATGGAACAAACTCTAGTGCCTTTCGGTTTTCCCTCTCAGGAATGCGGAACTCATCGACAAGTCCCTGCATCCATCACACAGATTGGTGAGCTTACACATCCAGATGGCCACAGAGAACTCAGCTTGCAAATTACTTCAGTACACATGATTTATGGTAGTTTTCTATAATATTTTTGAGGAACCTTTTTTTTTTATATATATAAAACATCCGTTTTTTTCTATCTACTTTTTATTTTGTTCCAAACTGAGACACTGAACTGTTTGGTTAAAGTAGTGACCAATGGCACAAAAACAGAAGCTGGAGGCATCTCCATCTCCATTGGCTTCCCATGTGCTTTTCAGCACTGCACATGCCTTTGAATAACCTACTAAGATTCTCCACTGGTTAGTTGCATTCAGATTGACTGGAGTACTACACGATTTCGACAGGCAAATGGTGTTTGGTATAAAGCTCCTATGGTCCAGAAGCAGCATGCCTTAGAGAAGGTTTCTGCATCAGCACAGGGGTTCAAGCCTGGAAAGCAGTAATGGCTTGAAAAGCCCTCTGCAGTTTTCACCAACCTTGATAGCCTGCTGCATGAAGAGCATAGCAATCAGAAGCCCGAACAGCTCGCCAGCGATGCGGGTGAACCGGTTGATGATGGAGCATGCGCCTAGTATGGCCAGCAAGAACAGTAGGATGGCAGTCCACACACAAACCCTGCACAGATAAATGGCACCAAAAAAAAAAAGAAAAAAAAAAAAAACAAATTAAACAATGCCATAATTGTACCCAACCCAACCAATCCGAAATAAAATTCCCAGTCAGTGCCACAAGGATGACCTACCAACCGGTCCAGGCCAGGAACAGATTCCGTCCGAGGTCGGGCCTGTCCTTGGCGAAGTTGAACATGAATGTGTACATGAGCACCGTGGGTTCAGCAACTCCCAGGATCAGCAGGGGTTGCCCTCCCACAATGGAGTGGATTATGCCGCACACGGCGGTGGATGCTAACGTCTGCACTGCTGTGAGGACTCCATCTGCACACAAGTTTTGATCCCCCCAATAAACAAATATAAGCTCATCTCCTCACCCACTGTACTGAAAGTCTCTGAAACTAACACCACCAAGTACAAATTTTGACTCCCCATTTACCAGTGTTCCTCTCCAATTGCTCCCCGAACGATATCACCGGTATCGCGGACGCGAAGAATATGTAGGTGGTCGGCGCCAGGATCCTGAAACACCCCAAAAAAACCACTCCTTTTCAAGATCTTGGGCCAGGCAAGAACAAACTTCAGAACAACAGCAAGAAAAGGGCTAGGATTTTCTATCTCCATCGCAATCAGTCAGTTACACGATTTTGGCACCATGGTGATACCGAATTTCTAATTCTAAACAGCACAATGCAAGATTGCCAAGAAAGATTAGATTAGCCTTCAGTTCGTACGTACCTGATACCGGCACGGAACCCTCCGGTCCAATCCTGCTTGTAGCAGGCGAGCCTCCCGTGGAGGTCGTCCTTGATGCCCTTCAAGGGCACGAAGCTCTCCTCCATTGCTCACACCAAAAGGGCTTCGGTTTTTCTCAGGCAAGAAGATCTGAGGGTATATTCTGAAGAATGGCTGCCACTCGGGAGTGTCAAGTGAAAGCCTGCTTACATCTTGCGGCAGATGGAACAGGAAGAAATGCTACCAGTCTGGAACCTCGCAATGCATTTAGCGCGGATCCATGGAGGACGACAAAGGCCGAGGCTATGAACGGAAGGGTGGGAGCATAGAGAGCATGCGGAGGGCAAAGGGCAAGGCTCAACTCACAGAGAGCAGCAGAGGGAAGGAAGAAGAGAACTACAGAGCAATGGAGCGGGATAGAGGGCGGATATATAGGCAGTTACAGAGGAAGGGTACCACTGTCAATTCACCAAAGAAATCTTGGCAGAAAAAAAGTTTAAAGCAAAAAGTTATCTCAAAAAATTGCATTAGTCAAGAACTGTCCAGGGGAGGCTTGCTGAGCTGAATGCTGAGCTTAGCACATGGAAAGCAAAAGCACAAGAGGAGGGGTTTCAGTGGGGTATGTATGTATGACTTGTGGGCTTGTGGCCAAGAACAGCAGAAAGAAGGTTGTGTGATCCTGTAACTGCTGCAGAAAGTGAGTGTCACAGCTAATTTTGATTTATCAGTGTAGTATTGTTCAGTTTAAAAAGAAATACTCTAGAAACAAACAAGAGGACAAATAAAATTTGGTTCTGTTGCCCTGGGAGACTGGGAGGGCAGGGCCAGACTGCCAGCCAGTCCAGCTCTAGCTCAGCTGTCTGATGTCTGCTGTCTGGGACCTGGGTGAAGAGGAGAAGGACCCAACAAGCTTCCTCTTGCACCGTTTTGCTAATCCCTTCATGTGCTTGTTTTCTCCTATGTGCTTTGGTCACTGCACTGTCTGAAGAATTTAAAATGATTGCTTATATAGGTTCTTTGGAGGTGTTCAGTTCAGGGGCGTTATTTTCTTTACAGGATTTAAGGTGGAAAGGCAGGACCAGCTAGTTCTTGGAAGAATGTGCATGTGGCGTTCTTCTTGTTCTTTAAAGAAAACCTTTGAGCAATAAAATTGCTTGTGTGTAAGCTATAGAGAATCAGTGGTGGAAAATGGAAATCGTGTGTAATGTTGTGTATACACAAGCATCTTCCATGTAGTTGGTAAAGGGGGCACAGTGGTGATGCCTTTCAGGAAACTCCATTGGGTGTGAAACTGTATCTCTCCAAAGAAGGAAACTCTTTCTCTTTTTTTTGGCTGCATTGCATATGAGCTTAAGGGCCTTTTTGAATCCAAGAGTGATAATAGTTAGCAGCTAAAATTAGTACTAGTGGATCCAAACACACCGGTCAATAGGCCAATTGACTATTAGTTAAGAGGCTGGTAACTATTAGTTTCACTATATCAGGTTTAGAGCTTCTATTAGTAGGTGGATCCAACGGATGATGCTAATAATTAGTTAGCTAGCTACTCCTTCAGTCCTGAAAATTGAAAGATCCAAATTTGTCCTAAGTCAACTATACTAACTTTGATAAAAAAACATGGAACGGAGGGAGTACTACATAAAAACTGTAAATTATGATACTATATTTCGACGTTTCCAGTGATGATAGTTTATCATCATAACTATTATTCATCTTTTCTATAAACTTATGGCTTAGTACAAATTTGAATTCCTTATATTTTAGGACAAATGGAGCATCTATTAGTACTAGTAGATCCAAACATATCCTAAGTTTGATCACAAATGTTCTAAAAAAACATTCTTGCATCTGCTTCCAGTTAATGTAAACTGTAAATATAGTGCAAGTTCATTTTACTGTACCGCTCTGCAAGTAGCTGAGGCCACCGGCAGTTCTTACCACTGCAGGCAATAGCCCACATGGCCCCAGTATCCAGACTGAAACAAAATAGAGTGGAGGCTATTTAATACTAATACAATTCACCTATTATCTGCTACATGATCAGTCACAAGTCAGTGAGTCACAAGTTGCCATCAGTGTCATGTGCACATGATCATCCTATTTTTTTTTTCCTAATAATATACTAGTACTTATACAGCTCATAAAATATTGTGGACAAGGTTACAGAGTTCCTTGAGACCTGCATCCTGTTCATGTGTGCGTGGAATCTTCCAATAAAGAAACCAGGGTTTACAGGAACCCAAGAAACTGAAGTTTGCTTCAGGCTTCAGCATGGGTAGTTTTCTTCTGGCCTGGCTTCAGCTTGGGTACAAGAGTTGACCTTACCTTTGTCCCAACATGCATGATTGGCTTCGCAGAAGTATTTAGTTAGCAAAAGACAGTACCTTACTGTTGCTTTGATCTGGTGTTATCTGACGAATGTTTGTCTAAGCATGATAACTTTGTTTCTCCAACCAAATGAAGGTTTTCCAAAATTAAATGGAACTTTGTTCTCCAATTTACAAGAACTTATGCTAAAGATAATATAAATGGAAGCATTAACACAAGCATGAGCACAATGATCCTGTTTGAAAAGGTAGGTCATGACAAGTTTGGTTTGATGTGGCTAATTAATCTGGTGACTTTTTGTTGACAGTGTGGTTAATATGCATGATTGTTTTTAGGACATGACAAGTGAGTGTGGTCTCAGGCCTAGCTACAGTGAGTCCCTTGTACCTGCACTTCCTGTGTGAGCTAAGAGCTAACCACTGGCCTTCCTAACAGCTAGTAGCGTCTGTTAATCAAAATATAATTAACCAGGAACCTGAGGGAACATATCTTCAAAGTAATAGAAGTACAAAAGGTCCAAATAAACTTTCCAGTCTCTACTAGTAGCTTAGATCATCCAGCCGTCTTTACTAATCTACACTACCATGTACCTAATACCTAAGTGGACAGAAAGAGATGGGAAGGATGCAGATTTTTATCGTGGGGTCTTCTGGTGGAGATGCGCAGGTGTCGAGTTCGTCTTGGTCTGACTCAGCAAACTAGTTATTTTTCATAGTAGCCAAGCAATTATATATATAATACCTGTTCTTTTTCCTAAAAGTTGAATGGTTTATTAGCCCAAAAGGTTATGATGAAACAGAGAGCACTTTAACATCGTTTAGTTGGCTAAATCCCATGCACGTGAACTACTGGTTCTTTTTTATGGGTTCTAACTTTATTTTACTGCTCTTTGATCTAAGCTATTAGTTTAGTTGTCCTTTAGGAAAGGCTGTGTGCAAAGTGGGAAATGTTGCTTGCGTGAAAAATGAAAACCCAAGTGTGTTCATTGCTAGTTAGTTTGAAAAAAGCATATTTAAATTGTCTGTGATAACATTTTTTTTCTTTGCAGAAGGTAGTACTGACATAACGACACCCTTTTATAAAGCTAGATGCATGTTCCCATGGCGAATTGGTGATGTAGACTTTAGTGAGGGGCTAAAGACTAAGAAATGGACAAATAGTGCATGTTAACTCTACCTCATTATTGTGAAAAAAAAAGTTGTACCATTTTCAGGTTTGCATCAATGTCATTGCCTTACACGAAAAAAAGAAACTAAAATCGGTGCCTTGAAAATGGGATGCTAACCTGCTAAAAATGCCATGGCCTAGCTAGATGGATAAACGCTTCCATTCTGGTGTCACATACTCACATACTATGTTTGGCAATGGTTATCCTTATGTGCTGGCACTCATCACTCCATACTGAACATATGGTTCTCACTTCTCATCATAGTGTTATGCTTATCTGAAGGGCTAGGTTCCAAATTCTACTGATAGAACCCTAGCTAGTTTGGGGACTCATCTGATATCTCTGTGCAGCTGTTCAGTATGTTCCAAACTTGTCATGAAGCCTAGTTTGGGGACTCATATCTGATATCTCTGTGCAGCTGTCCATTATGTTTCTATTTTTAGCTTCACTCATTAAGATATATAGATGTGTTGCACTAGTCATGAAGATATGCACCGGGCAGAGGTTTCACATGGGCAGAGAGCTTACCAAAGATATTTCTTAAAAATCCCAAAGTGATTTTTTTTTAAAAAACATTGTAATAACAGATTAATCCCTGCATGTCTGTCCCAAATTATATGGTGCGCATGGAACTTTAAAAAAATTAAAATTTATTACCTTTTACCAACACTTAAATTAGTCTTATATATAAGTCTGTGCTACAAAAATGGCTGATTTAGATTTACTTTTTGATGATCAAACTTTTGCTTCCACATTATGATCCTGAAAACCACAGATGTCAAATTGAGAAGGAGTATTTCATCGAGCGTAGGGGAAGTGGCCCAAAATGTAAATACAACGCAAAAAGCAATACAAATACAAAACATCAGAAGTGTGGAAATTGTTCTATCGATCATGCTCACAAAAGCACAATATTGAAGACACAGATAGATGGGAGGAACACGAAGCTCTTTTATTTCTTCCTTATATGAGTACATTGTAATCTCAGAGGCACCCGGTGCTCTACCCCGGCTTCCTATTTATAATAGAGAGGCAACCTGGTGAGAACACCTAGGCCTCCTTTCTTGAATTTGCCCCCATGTGCAAGCACAAGCAGGTGCATGCTCCTCTTTTCCTAATCATGATTTTCCCACAATTAATTATTTCATAACACAAAGCAACAAAAATGGGTACAAATGGATACTCCCTTCATTTCAAATTGTAAGACGTTTTGACAATTTTCTAGATACATTGCTTTTACTATGTATAAACATAGTGTATCTAAGTACCTAGCAAAAGCTTATATCTTAAAAGTCAACATGTCTTGGGAGTATATTGCATCCGCAGCTACAACCTTGTTCGAGGGAAAAAAAAAAAACAGCTACAACCACATCTAAATTTAAGAGCATCTCCAGTGGGTCCCTAAACAGGGTCTCTACCCTATTTTTAGGGATTGGAGAACAAAAGCTCAGCTCAAGTGGAGCTTCTACTCCCCCCCCCCCCATTTTAGGGGGCACCCAAATCCCTCTATCTAGCCCCTAGCCCCGGGGCTCTCCCACCCAGCCCCAACACATGGGTCCCACACTCCACCTGCCTCCGCCACGCACGGATCCCCTCTCGCGTGCCGAGGCATGGGTTTCCGCGACGGCAGCGGTAGCGGCGCCGCCGACGGACTCCGTCGCGGGCGGTGGTGGCGGTAGCAACAAACTAGAAGGGCAGCTAAGGTCCTCGTCGCGGCAGGGGTCACTGTTGTCCCAAATCTCAGAGAAGGACAACAATAGTAGAACGGTAACGAAGGGCGCCATGGACGCAGTCGCCCTCCGCTTGGGAGTCGCTGGAGTAGGCTGAGCTGGAGGTTGTAGCAACACTACGCGACAAAGCCGGACCCCCAAGGGAGGAGCGGAGGCAACGGCTCCCAAACTGTGAGAAGAGAGGGCGTCTTGCTAGATCAGAGCGGCGGTACGTGGCTTAGGCGTGGGTGGGGTGGCTCGCGGTTTGCTGGAGCAGAGGCAAGCGGATCAGGCTCGGGCATGGGGGCATCGGTGGCGGCGGCGACGATCGCTAGCAAGCTCAAAATCAGAATGTCTCGTCGTCCATTGGTAGTACAATGCAGAATTTACCGGGGGCGGCGGCATGATGGGGAGGCTGACTGTAGCGGCGGAGGCGGTGTTGGGACTTGATCTCAAGGACGGACCCACGGGGCAAGGTCCCCTGGGTGGGGACGGGCACAACGATGGCGACAACGGCGGGTGCGGGAATGGGTGAGGATGGCGTGGTGGTTGGAGGAAGATGGAAGAGAGATTGACGTGTGGGTCCCATTTGTCAATCTCCAGTGGAATAGATTTGGGAGCTCACATTTGGAGGCAGGCTTCTGTTGGAGTAGAGTTACAAAACTGAGCCCAAAAACATAGGAGGGAGCACCCAAATTAGATTTGAGGACCCTGATTTAGGTTCCTTGATTGGAGTTGCTCTAAGACTGTATATGATAAGGGTTTTTCGTAGTTTACTTCACTTAAGTTGGGCGAATCATGTTTAGGTAGCTTCACACTGGTAGTATAAAAAATGCCCTTTTCTTCTCTGGTGAAGCTGTATTTTTGAGTTACCTAAGAAGCAAAAGAAGACCTGCTTAAAGCACTATCTAAATCTAAGCTAACCAACCAGCCCACAGAGGGTAAGGGTATAGCCTATCGCGTGCTTTCTTGGAGCGACCTGTCTCCATGATTAATTATGTGTGTCTGTTGATTCGATCATTAGAGAGCCTTAAAATGCATCACCTCATGATTATGGCATGATGTTGTGTTGGTGTGATTAGATGCATAGATGACCTTTCTTAAGTTGTAAAGCTCAGCTTGTTTCTCAAGTGCCCTAGCTCCTACGCTTCTCCTATTCAAAATTCGTCGGAGAAACTAAGGAGATGATAGCCTAACAGTACAGCCACACATTATATATTTTGGACTTTTTAGTGATACGAGAAGGACTGAAAAAAAAAAAAGTCATCTAGGATCCTACTCTCATGATCCCACACACCGAAAGCTTGTTAGTGTTTTCAGGCCGCTCTTTGTGTCCTTTCGGTCAGATAAGACCGTGGCTGAAGTAATTGCTGAGCTTTTAGTAAGCAAGAGGGTGGTAGCATGCAAAAAGCAAGAACAGAAAGATCTCAGTCGTGAGTGCGAATGAGAAACCAGTGTCATACTAGCTTCAGATAATTTGCAAAAGGCCAGTACAAAAAATATCTCAGATTGGCTGAAGTAATTTCCTTTGCTTTTCTTATTTGGCACCACAAAGTTTAATTTGTGAGATCTTTGTAGTTTGGTATTATTCAAGCGAACAGAAAAGTTTCACTACAAGACATTGAAAATACTCCCTCCGTTCCAAATTGTAGTTCACTTTAGCTTTTCTAGATCCATTTCTTTTTACTATGCATCTAGACATAGTGTATACCTATGTGCATAACAAAATCAATGCATCTAGAAAAGCCAAAGTGAACTATAATTTGAACGAGGAAAGCCATTTGAGAGAGTTAGTATAACTTTTGAAATCTTTAAACTTCCATCAGCGCCATAGATATAGTAAGTGAAGGGCGCCATACTAGCTAATTGCTGATCAAGAAGTGTCAGTGGCCTATTAGTCAGCAGCCACCAAGAACTGGTGTCCCTTTCATTCATCCTCATCGTCGCCTATAATAATAAGATAAAAAAGAATCTTCTAAGCATAATGCGCAAACCAATAAACAAATTTGTTATGGTTTGTACCCCTATCTTGCTTTGGAAGAAAGATCGATGATCCAACTCCATATCTTCTTTTTTTTTTAATTAGGATAACCCAATGCAACTTGATATCTGACATTCAATGTGTCATGAAAAAAGGTGAGCAAACAAAATATCAAGTAGCTAGCAGCCAAGGATTGGTGTGACGCCGCAAAGCATGCATGCATATACATCTACTAGTGAATTCATGCGCCCATGCTTGGCGGGCAATGGCCGATGGATATTGTTGAAGAAAATTGATTGCGGATATGAGATGGTAAAATACTTAATAATTATTACAGCACCAAATGTTCACACAGGCACTAAATCTTGTTCAGAGTACATGCACATACATCACAAACCGAACTTGAACTGCGTTTTTAGCCAAATGAGTTCGGTGCACACTTATAACGAGACAAAACATCGGTGGTTCATTGCATGCGGGTTGCAAGGCCAGGCTGAGGTGCTCCATGGCTGTCTCTTCTCTTTTTGTTAACATGCAAGGCCTATTGACACGTTACACTGGATGCATGAAGTTTGAAGCAATTCATGAAACTCCACACTACGACAGTCACTACGTTGGGGAAATAGGAGAAAAGAAATCACCGAGCGGAATCCCGGAATAGCATGAAAGCATTTTTTGTAGGCTGCTTGAATAGTTTGGCCAAGCCACCGAATGTAGGTTACAACAGTTGTAGCGGGGGAGCTTAGCAAGGGTGCAACCTTGCAAGTGTTCTTCACGGTACCGAGAATTTTACCGAGGTGCAAGCCAGCGTAGCAGCCGGATCTGTGCACGCGAAGCGGTGTCTTACCAGCTATACAACCTGGGCATACATGCACGAGGCTAGGTCGAGGGCCACCTGAGTAATAGGTCCACATCAACTAAAGGAAAAGGGCACACTACTACACCCATCTGGATAGGTTACTGAAATAAGTTCTTGCTGCCTACAGGCCCCTGGATGGGCCAAGCGAACACAGAAGTCATGACGTGTCGGGTTTCGATCTGAGCACACCACGCCACCAAAAAATAGGCGAAGTCTTCTCTCGGGCCGGCAGATGTTAGCGAGCCAGTCCAACCAAAAGCGAACACGGTTAACTGTACCTGTGCATGAACATCACCCTTTGGTCAATGGACAGAGTGATAATTGGTGCCATTAGCGAAAATGCAAATGTAATATTCCTGGGCTAATGAATAAGTTGAATATTGTCTACTGAATTGACATACATCATCCCCATAATTTTTAACTGAATTTTTCCTGCATTTTCCGATTTACAAAGAGCAGATAATGATTTAAACGGTACTAAAAATGAAGAGGTCACAATTCTTTTTTTTATGTCTGGCATAGCACCTACGAAGCAGACAATGCAGCGGAAGAAATGTGTGCAGGATTGTGTGTTGTTGTGCAATTATGAAACCAGGCAATGTAGAAAGATTTTTATTAAACTTCTCTGGATTCTGGAGAATAGACAAAGCAGAGATATAAAGACAATCGATGAACAAGAAGTGTGGAGCTAAGGGGCCTACCTCATCTAGCTGCTTCCCCCAGCGGGAGAACGGTCTGGAGAGGAGCGTTCAGCACCAGCAGCCTGAACCTTGTCACGTGCAGTGCTGTAAGAAGTTACAAAGAAGACGCCATGAATCAGCATCACATTCTTTCAACAATGAGTTTAGATTGATAGATTGATGCAGTGCTAAATTTATAAAAATTTCTAAGGCTAAAACAGGCAAAGGTTGATAAGTCACAAAGCAGTTTTAAGAAGCTAGCTGCATAGCAATCTTCAATCTAAATGTGTAAGGTAACACCTGGCTGTTCTTAGAAGAAAACACTATAACCATACCTGGAGCCTGGAGCATCGACAGCATCATCTGTAGTTTCACCATCGTTTGGCATAGCAAGCCTACGGCGAGAGGGATCCTGTCACCCTTGGTCTGAGCACTGCATATGAGTAGCAGTTAGGTACAAATGAAAACTCATGATGAAAATGTTTCCACCCATAGATGTAAAAGCAAACAAACAATTGTATTGCCGTATATTCTTTAGGAATCGTCTACACTCAGCATCACCATCAAATCTGGCCAATGACCTAAGAGGCTCAGGAGGGCCTTTATAAGGAGGTATGTCCACCTTACCACCCCTACAACATGCATTGTAAATGATCCTACCTTCTCTCAAACTGGACTGACCAGCAATGGACTCACGCAACCAGAATATAGCGCCACAATGTCTACAGGTGTAATCTGGCCCTCCATAGTATGAACGCCCCCCCACGTAAGACTCTAGGCACCGGCGCCGATCACCCAAAAGCAGGCAGCAAAACAAAGGCCATGAAAAGAAATATAAAATCAGTAGGATGAACACGAATGGGAACATAGAAAGGCTGCACTCAATGTAGGATAAAGGAGGGCCAACCTTTTTAACGCATCGATGTACTCTTGGGTGAAATGGCCACAGCCGGATGCACCTGCACTATCTACCGGGCCTAAAAGAGCAAAAAAGACGGTCATCACATGGCACACATCAGCATGGGTACATCTAAAGAGGAACCGCTATAAACTGTTGTAAGGAGCTGGCACCTAACTTAGCAATTTTCTTCTGGTTTAAATACCTCATGCGTTTACGCCGAGATTCGAAAATTTGTAAGGGTGCTGGGCATACGATGGGCACCCTCCGCTATAGCAAAAGCGCCACATAAACGATTAACAGAAGACCAATGGGACTGCAAAGTAAACGGTCCGCAGAGACAACAAGAACAGGCACATACACTTTCTTTTGGTCTGGTTTGGAGGTCCAGGGTAGGTCCAGGGTCAGGCACCCGTGAAGCGGCTAAGCGGCGATAAGACAGAGCAAACCAAATAAGACATCATCCAGAAAGCTAATTATCTACAGGACACATGAGACCATGGAAATATGCAGGGCGGTCACATACATGACTCTCCTGGAAGGTAAGAAGTCTGTTGGGCGGCCACGGCGACCTCGCATCTTAACATGCGGCTACAGGAATAGAAACAAACAAATCATGGTGGGGAAAACCATGGGAGCGTGGCACTTGAAGGAATCCCCAAAGGATCTCTGAATCTGTAACCATTCATACAACACTCGGTTCTCAAAAAGAAACACTGACTGTCGGTCTGCCCACACAAAGAAGAGCAATCAACATAGGAGATAACCTAAAGAACAAGATTTAGCATAGACACCTCTTTCATAAACAGCACATGGCCATGAGCCAATGGATTGTTCACCTTTTGCAGCAGGTGGATGGCTGCTCTCCTAGTGTACAGTACACTCTGCCTAATGGTCGACTATGCAGCCGTAGGAATTGAGAGAGTACCATATATATCCCCATTATATTGTTCATATCCTCATTATTGGAGTTTCAATTTTTAAAATTTTGTAATTAAATACTCAATGTGCACAACTGGACATGACTATAAAAATGGCTGCTGCAGTGTAGATGCATTCCAGATGTCTAGGTTGAACCGTGGACCTCCGAACTGAATTGCAGCACTTGGCTAACTCATATACTACTCTACTCGGAGGTTACATGCAAGCCAGCAAAGCAATGCATGTTCCCCAACATACACACATTCAGGCTTGAGTGGCATTGGGAACCCATTACGCTCTACTTACTATAATATTCTACTACTGTATTGACATATGAGTGGCATTGGCCTTTCTTTGTTATCTGCTACCAATAGTTTGATTTCAGCAACCAGACTCTGATGTGGTGAGTCATTTGGCGAAGCATCTACTCTATTTCACAGGGCATAGTGTGAGGACCGACATCCAACTGATCATGCCACATGATCAAAAGGAGGCATCGGCGTCAAGTACATTAGAAGGAAGACCACAACGGGCCAAGAAGGCCAAGAATGCTAAATTGTTTGTGCCGGATTGGGTGCGTGAATGTGTGAGCCCAGCAGCGAGTGCGTGTGTGAGTCATTCTCCAACCTGAATACTAAGATTGCTCCAGCCAGGCCACCACTAACGGTCTTGAGTTTGGACGGCTTCGTTGGTCAGTCAAGCAAAAGGAAGCAGAGCATGCTAAATGATAAGAAGCTTGGAGACTACAGAGTAGTAAGCATCAATGAAATCGTAAAAATCTAATAAATTAGATGGAGATTGTTAAGGAGTGTAATTTAATTCGGTACATGGAAAAATGAGACCAGAACAATGGTTACATGTTCTTGGGGCAAAAGTATAGTGCTCGTCCAGATCAAAAATATAAGATCGGAACTAAAAATAAATAAATTTGATGCAGCTGGGAGAAACATTTAGGAAACGTAAGAAACAAAGGGTCACAAACTAAAAAAATAGATCGTTTTGCACTTCAACTCTCGACTTTTCTACACGCTCACAACGAACATGGAGGCACCGTGTATCTGTGAACCCAAGCAGGACAGAATCTAAACAAGAACTCGAAAAGGAAGGGGAAAAAACAACGACCCCACACCACACAAGACAAGGTGTAAGAACCTATAATTTCGAAACTGAGAATGCGCGCATAGAAGTAATCGGAACGCGTGGGGACGGGTAAAGTAGCCATACCAGCAGCAGGACCGCGAGGTCTGCTTCCCCAAACGCGACAGCACCCGCGTCGGCGTTCTCCCCCCCTCCGACGGCGACTGCACACGGCCTCCTCAGCAGCTGGCAGGGGATCCGAATCTCCACGGCAAGCACCTGCAAAAACAGTCAGGGCCACGGCACCGGGGACGGAATCGGAGCAGCGGCGTGCCGAAAGGTCAAACGCGTTAATCTCCGGCGAAGGGGCGGCGGGAAACTGAGAGGGAGGAGGAAGATAGACGAAGACGGCGGCGGGGAAGAGAAAAGGCACTCACCGAGCAACGGCAACGGAGGGCGGGCGAGAGCGAAGGAGGAGCAGCAGACTTTATCTTGCAGTAAACGGAGTCGTGACCGTGCGACTGTGAAAGGGAACCATCCAACAGCCGCTGACGCGCAGGGGCCACACTGTACCGAAGGCCGATGGCCCCACCAGCAGGCACGCAGCGGACCAAACCGCACCAGCTGGGCCCGTTTTCCTGATGACCGTGGCCGCTGGCTCGTCCCACGCAGCGGGACCCGTGGCGTGGTGTGGCCCTTCCCTGCCCTTGCGCTGGCCGGCCTCCACGGTGTCGAAAGGTCACTGGCCCCGGGCTCAACGTTGTCGAAAGGCCACTGGCTGGTAGAATACCTGGCCCACCGTCATTGGGACTGCACCCCAGCGGATTATCTGTCGTCTGGGACGCGAAAACGCAAAAGAGAAAGAGGCAGGTCGCAGCTCCCCAACGAACGTGCGGCAACCGGTGACGCAGCCAGCTTCTGAACCGCAACCGACATATGGGACCAGCCACGGCCAGCCATTCAACGGACGACAACGCCCGGCCACGGCCATTCATGCGACGACAGCACCACCAGGGAACGGGCCCGCGCAGGACATAGAACACCAACGGGCCAGTGCACAAGGTCAACGCGACCAGAGGCACCCAGCAGGAATCGAACGGCCAGGCGAAAAAAATGATGTCGTGGATGCCCCGCCGAGGAGTTCCTCCACCGCAAATTTTCTCTTTAAATTTACCTAGCTAGCTACTTAGCTAGCCAATGTGGCCATTGGACCCGCAATATATGTATATATATATCGTCTTGGTATATAAGGAATCGACAGCTTAGCATGTTTGCGATCAGATATATGATATGTTAAGTTCATATGGAGATTAAAGATGATTCATACAATGATGATAACTCAATCATATCAATGCAAGGAACCTCAGCTCGTGAGATCACCTTCACCTCCACTCCAATCCTATGAAAAGGATAACATTTTAAAGGAGATATATATATAGAAGAAGTTGGTTAAGTGTGCCTGGTTTACTTATTTACCGAAGTTCAACCAATGAAGCTTGACGATGAGTTGAATTGGGCAAGGATTGTGCCACACCACACATGCATATCCCCATTTCAGTTAGCCGACAAGGATCTTGTGCCACACCACACATATTCATATAGTTTTTTTTTTTTTTTACCTAACCATATGGCCATTGGACCGCAACATATCTTGCATTGGTATACTCTATCCGTCCCAAAATGTTACTCGTTTTTAGGTTTTTATGCCACAAGTTTGACTTGATTTGTATAAAAAATACGTGCAACATTTCTATCTCCAAATAAATTTATTAAAAAACTATATTCAAATATCTTTCCAATGATACTAATTATGTATGATAAAGATTAATAATTTTAAATATATAATTTGTCAAAGTTATTTCTCGAGAAGCGTAGCGACAAACATTTTGGGACGGAGGGAGTATAGTCTAGATTGGACTGTCGTTCGGGCGGTACAATGCACCCGAACACTGCTACTACGTGATGCATTCAAAGATTTAATGTTGTACTCCCTCCGTCCCATGGAGATCGTCGTTAGACACCACCCATGCAAACCAAGGAAGGGGGGACATGCCACTGTTTGCAGGTGTTGGGTGTCCAAAAAGTAGTGGAGGAGAGGCTATCCACGTGTATGAAACCATCTTTTTTTTTTTTACTGGAAACGATGGAATATGCTCGATACTATCAATTTCAGCTGTTTGCGGGCATGCGAGCACGCCTTGGTGGGACAAAAATTTTGAACCGTAGAACGATGAACTCCATGGGGACGGAGGGAGTACCGTTAAAACTTAAAACGTCAAACCCAACGGGACGGAGGGAGTACAATACAATGTGATTGTATAGTTCAGTAACTGGCTGCGCATGATATAGCCATTGTCCCTGGAATCGACAGCGTAGCATAGTTTCTCTATCAATATATGATATGTTAAGTTTCTGAAAAGACGCATGACTTATATAAAAGATGGTACGACTCAGTCAATGCATTGCAAGGAACCTCATGAGATCATCTCCACTCCGATCCTATGAAAAAGATAACATTTTAAAGGTGGTACAAGTCGGTTAAGTGCCATTTCACTGTTTTCTTTATTTACCGAGGTTCAACCAATGAAGCTTGATGAGGCTAAAACTATTCCATCCTCTACTTTTTACATGGTTATTAGATTATGATATATAGAAACACTGTCAGCTTAACTTTGAACGATACTCCATTTTGATCGTGTTGGGGCTGCTCACCCATGCTTGATGAGCCTCACACCTCCCTTTCTGAACGCTGTTCCTAGCTGTCCATGGCTTCTGTTCCATGAAAGCTTTTATGGTTATCCTAATCTTGAACTTTTGAGATTGTTTTTCTCTCTTCTCAGTAGTAGGTTTTAGTGGTGTGATGATGTAACACAAAAATCTTGGGAGCTGTGTAAAAAAAAAAAGTCCTGGAATTATTGTCTTACAAAAATTGGAGCATCTTTCCAAAGTCATGCCACCCCTTAAATTGTTTAACCAATCCAATGCCCATACCGCCAGACAAGAGAGGCATGTACGGCTCTATTTCTTAATCACATGATTGCAGGGTAAACAAACCCTTACAGGAATATAGGATGGCATATATATTATCTAAAAAAATGGGATGGCATATATATATGACATGTGAGATTTACAGTTCGTCCAAAGAACTTTAACATCCATCATGTCATGTCAGGCTGTATAGTACACAAAGAAAATGGGTGCTGCAATTTGCAGCAGTGTACTAGACTAGGTTTCAACCAAACCTTGCGCAACCATTTTGACAAGCCATGGCAAGATACAGTGCTCGTCAAACTATGCATACTGCGCCGTTTGTGTCCATTTGAGTGGTTGCATCATGCAGTGAGTAGTACAGTCTATGGGTACAATTTGGATTATATTCTACTAGTGGTTACTGATAGGGTTTTCAGAATTAGTAGTGAATGATCTGGCCTGACGCCTCAGGCCAATGTCAAAGTGTTCCGTTTCCTTCCATTCAGAGACCAATAATGCAGAACAGATAGACGTTTCAGAAATCAGATTCACGCGTCACACAGACAGTACATACCGTCTTATTATTTGCAGATCGATCTGCAATTGTAGTATTTTGTTGAAACTCCTCCTCTCAGTGGACAATGCTTACATTATCTGTTATGTCTCCATCAGTTAATTATTGAGAAATGGACACAGTGAGCAGGATCAATTATACGCGTAGTCGTTAGCGATGATGTGATACTTTCACGCGAGCTCACTCTTGGACAGACTTTTCATCTCAACACATAAAGCCTAATCTAGCACAGTTCAAATGAATAAAGCCTAAATTTTTTGTAGCTTTTGGCACTGCCTGCCAACAACAGTAACTCAGCAACCTGAATGATATCAGTACTATACTTGACATTGAAAGAAAGCCCGGACAGACAACAGAGCCTTTCTTTTCTGAAAGTAAACAAAGTAATATCCTCCTAGGATACTTATCCTATCACCTTTATATCGCTTTTCCTGGCTGGCACATCCAAAGATCGTAGCATTTGTCATCTGAACTAATTGCCGGTTACTATGTTATCACTCTTATCTAGTTCTTATTGTCTCTAATTCTCAAGTAATCAATGTTTTGAATAATGCTGCAACCTCTTGCAAAACCACACACTAATGAAGCAGCCTGTTGAGGGCCGACGAGTCCCAAATAAAATCCAAACCTGAACGTTCAGATCAGTCATACATAAAGTTCCAAGACAGCAGAGTGACAAAATTCAGATGAATCCCATCCTGACCTAACAGTGTGTGTGTGTCATGTGCGTGCGTGTATTATACTGAATGAGACGGATGCGAATGGATGGAGACGACAAAACTGTGAGATGGAACAGGGCAGCTGGTGAGCAGTCAGGCAAACACAAAAAGGCCCATGGGTGTCCATGATTTACCCCATATCATCTAAGCCACTCTTGTCTGGATCTTCTTAGATTTATAAGGTCCACCTAGGCTTTTGGGCTTCTCATGCACCTGGCCTACGATGATAAACATCCATGTGTCACATTAGGACATGCGATCAGAATATTAGTAGCAACATAAGTACATATTAGAAGTTTGTGTTTAGCATCTACAGCTAATATAAGTTTACTAACTTTGTAATATATTTTATTATTTGTGATGAACCTTCTCACTTTATTAAATTTTTCCATCCATATCATTCTGTTGACACAACTACTTGCCAACCAAAAAAGAACTAGGACGGTTCGGGATACAAATTTAGATATAAAAATAAGTGTTTTTAAGTAAATGAATTTTTAAGTATTTTTAACGAAGAAGGAATTTGGCAAGATTCCCTTTGTAACAAATATCTCAAAAATCAAACTTCAAGCCAGGTGAGTAATAAGAAAGGAGGCAACTCATGCTTTTGGACCAGCCTTATGAGGGTAAAGACCAATTGTATATATATTTTTTAACATTAAATATAGTAGGGGAGGCCCCTGTAGAGATTTTATTAAATGAAGCAAAAAGACTGGCAAGATGCCACACAGCAGAAGACAGCCTAAAAAAGGCTAGAAGAAAAGCAAAACAGAACTAAGCAAGGAGCTCTCTACACAAAGAAGAAAAGTAGATCGTTTGGCCTCATCAAGCCTAAAAAGTTTAGCCTCGACCAATTATATTCTAACTAATAACTCTAGGGATGTTCAAATTAAGGAGAGACTACCATATTAGTTTTTGGAAGGAAAAATGGTTAGGTTTTTCTTTAGATAAAGGATAAAAATATCGACTTTATCTATCAACCGATAAAATCAGCCAATTATTACAAAGTTTTACCAAAATTTACCAACCCCGGCTAATAAAAAAAAAAAATTTGTAGCCCACCAAGCGGTATATCCGAAACGAAATAAAGTTTGAGCTAAACATGACCGATATATCTTGACGACAAATCATCCATTGGAACTAAAGGACTGCAACACGGATGTCTCTAGGAATCGCGCTATATAGATCCGTTGGTCCTTCGGCCAATGCCGTTCTGAACTTGCCCATTGCCGGCCCCAAGTAGCCCAACAAGAAATATTTTGGTCTACATTTGTCAAAAACCACCTCATTTCTTGATAGCCAAATAGCCCAACAAAGCGTCGCAGTTTCTTTGTTAATAGCAATGAATTATACTTTTGTCACCAACTTTTGACCATCTTAAAAACAAATCATTCATATCAGCTAGAGGGGGGATTCCAAAAGGCATATGTACAACACGCCATAGGAATTTAGCATAAACACAATCTAAAAAAATGTTGAATGGTTTCAAGACAATGATAGAAACAACAATGACTGTCACTGTTCTAGTTTCGTCTTACTAAGTTATCCTTAGTTAAGGTTATACCTTTTTGAGGTACCACAAAAATAATTTAATTTTCATAGGTACTTTGATCTACCATAAATCTTGTGACATTCTAACCCTATTGCTAATTGATGTAGCATACATGGACTTGACCGAGAAGTTCCCCGACGCGTTAAGGCCCGGATGAAAAAAAACATCCATCCGATCCGGTAAGTTTAAATCTTGTAGAGAGGCAAAAATTTTATGCCAAGCCCTTAAGTTGGCACCCACTAAATTTCGACGAAAAGGAAATATTTAGTGGGTTTGAACTAAGTACCTATGCTACTCTGAGTCTTGCTTCCTTCTTACAATATTAACAAGGGGAATTTGCCTTTTAGAGGATTATTTCCCAACCAAATATCGAACCAGAACCTGGTTTGATATCCGTCTCTCAACGAATGATCCCAAGTCCATAAAAGTACCTTTTATATTCATTAAGCTTTTCTAGAAGTGAGAATCAGTTGGTCTTTTTTGACAACTCCCTAATGCCTTTATCTTTGATGTATTTCTTTCTTTGTTGATCCCGCCACATACCGTCTTCATTCAATAATGTAAATAACAATTTCCTTAATAAGCATTTATTCTGAATATCAAGGTTTTGAATGCCTAAGCCTCCCTAATCTTTAGGTTGACATAAAACTTCCCATTTATCCAATCAATATTTTTGTTTATGCTGGTCATTTTGACAAGAAAAAAACGTGAAGCAATCTATTTTCTCTAGAACCCCTCTTGGTAATTCAAAAAAAAGGCATCATAAACATCGATAAACTAGATAACATCGAGTTTATTAACACCAAACGAACCCCCACAGATAACATTTTTTGCTTTCCAACCACTCAACCTCTTTGCAATTCTATCCTTAGTTACTTTCCAGTCTTTTGTTATTTAACTTTTCTAGTGTTCATAGGTAGGCCAAGGTATCGAAAGGGATATTTGTCAATCACACACTCAAACAAACGTGAATAAAACTCTTCATAGTCTTTTTGCTTTTCTGAAACAAAAGATTTTACTCTTATGGAAATTTATTTTCGGGCCCGATAACTGTTCAAAGGTGGTTAGTAAAAGTTTCATATTTACTTGCCTTTTCAACATCATGGCTCATGAAAATAACCATGTCATCCACATACTTGAAGGATAGACAACCCATCCTGAATTAGGTTTGGAATAACCCCTTCCACTTGCCCTGCCTACTTTGCTCAAATAGATTAGGATGGCTAGCATGTCGACCACTATATTAAATAGTATGGGTGACATAGGATCGCCTTTTGCTGAGGACTTTTTGGTCCGGAAGTAGGCTCCCAATTGGTCATTCACCTTGATATTAACATTACCACTTTGGGTAAAACATTGAACCCATTGACACCACTTTTGTGAGAACCCTTTCATTCTTAACGTTTGTTGTAAGAACTCCACTTAACTTTGTCATATTCTTTCTCAAAATCTATTTTAAAAATAACTCCATCTTTTTTACTTTGTGTGAAGCTCATGCAATGTCTCATGGAGTATTACTGCACCCTCCATGATATTTCTTCCTAACAAGAAGGTTGTTTAAGTAGGTCTAATTATCTTTGTTGCTATGGTAGTAAGTCTATTAGTTGCAACTTTAGTAAAGATTTTGAAGGACACATTCAGCAAATAAATAGGTATGTATTGCTGAATCACCTTCACATCCGTCTTTTTGGTTAGAAGGATAATGGTTCCAAAATTAAGGCAATTTAGAGGTAGGTTCCCCTGACGGAAATCCATGAACAGAGCCATCGAGTCATCTTTTATAACATTCCAGAAGACCTGATAAAACTCTGGAGAGAAGCCATCTGGCCTCGGTGCCTTATTATGTTCCATTTGAAAAATCGCAATCCTTACCTCCTCATGTGAAAAGGAGTCTGTTAAATACTCATTCTTTAACTGAGATACCTGTGGAATATCCATAGTTTGTGTTTCGTCTAATGTGAACTGTGACACCTCTGATGGACCGAACAGGTTCTTATAATAATTGGTAATATGCCCTTTGAGTTGAGCATCGGCGCTTATTATATTGTTTCCATCCTCAAGATGGAAAATACGAGTTTTCGATGCCTACCATTAGCTAGCAAGTGATAATACTTTGTATTTGCATCGCCCTCTATAAGATGTTTGACTTTGGCTCTTTGGTACCATTTGAGTTCTTCTTCACGTAGTACCTCTACAAGCCTCGTATTTAACACATGTTTAAGGTCTAGTTCAGCATCACTAAGCATGGTTGATTCTGACTTTTTATCTAACTCATCAAGCTTATTTAGAATGGTTACCTTCTCTTTGTTGTCTACTCACGTTTTTTTGCCCATCCTCTAAGGTATTGGCTATGCCTTCTGATCTTGGCTTGCCACCTCTCAATAAACGAACCATTAACTTGGGTACTATGCCATATGTCACTCACCATTTCACAAAATCCATATCTCAGCAACCAACCCAATTTCAAATTTAAATTGGGTAGGTAAGATGAGGATGGGCCATTTGTAGAAAAAAGTAGAGGTGTATGGTTAGAGATTTCCTTAGTCAGGACATGAACAGTGGTTTGTGGAACTTAAACTCAAAATCTGTGCAGACAAGCACTCTATCTAGCTTTTCAAAAGTTTGATTTCGTAGGTGGTTAGCCCAAGTATATTTTCTACCTTACATATCTATTTCCCGTAAATTTAAAGAGCCAATTACAACATTAAACATGAAAGGCCATCTTGCATTAAAATTATTATTATTATTCTCATCTGGTCTCCGTATAATATTAAAGTCCCCAGCTATAACAATAGGTAAGGACTAAGGAGTCTTGAGAACATACACGTACAATCTCGGATAAAAATTGAGATTTCAGATCCATCTACGTTGGCCCTGTAAATTGATATCAAATTAAATTTGAAATCCTCCTCTCTATGTCTAAGTTTAAAGTGGATGTAAAAGTCACCTTCATCTATTTCCCCTATATCAAAAGTTAACAAATGGATCCCTAGAATCATCCCACCGGAGCGACCTCATGGAGCCATGCAATGCCAAAGAAAATGTCTTCCAAACAAATATTATTCAAAGTGGATTGCGAAAAAATTGGCTCTATCGATTGTCGATAAAGCAATGAAATCTAAGTTTTTCTCCTTTGTTAAATCTAAGAGGAATCTAAATTTCTTGCCGTCTGCAAACCCATTACAATTTTAGAAGACTCCTTTCATTGAGAACGTATGTTGTTATTGATGTTTTTCTTTTTGCTGGGGCGTGATTCTTGCTGATTTTTTTCTTTAGTGATACGGGGGTTTGTAGACATTTTAGATCACAACCCCCATCACCTACCTGGTTTCTTTTAGAAATTTTAGTATTTGTCTTTGTTTAATATTCTTAAAAGCAAGCAATCGTGTGACAGAAGTGCTTAGTATAGTCCCACTTATTGTCTCACTTAGGAGAGCATTAGATGGAAATAAGTTAATAGATTGGTATAACCTTGTTGAAAGGGCCACACATATAAAAAAACACTAGCAAAAACTGTTTGGGCCCACCTAATTGAGATTTGAGGAGTTAATTTTGCCAAACTATTGGAGAGGGTTTCCTTTTTCACTTGTCAAATAATTTAGCAAGTTGCCAAATCACAAGATTTGCCAAGTGAAAAAAATGCCAAACTACTTTGGAGTTGCTCTTTTAAGTTTTAATTTGGTCAAAAAAATTCAAGAGCTCAGAGCCTAAACTATGCAGAACTTTGGGGCACAAATGCACCCCTAAACGTCATTTTATCTAGGTTGGGTGCAAGGAACATAGACCCTAGCAAGTCCTAATGATTTTGGTGGTTCAACGATAACATAATCATTAGAACTAACAATGTTTGCTAGTATATAAGTACTTAGTCTTATGGATGTAAGAGATAGACTTGAATGAGGCTAAGGTTAAGATCGAGGAATCAAAGCCTCAAATGAAGGTCATAGAGTAGCCACGAATACTCTAGAAGGGTCACATGATGACGATATGAAGAAGGATTTAGTGATATTTATGTTTTGATTTGCTCAGAGACTTCACAAGTGATGAACAAGGATGATCACATGATGAAGGCAAACTAGTGTTAAAGACTTCTCCATATGCAAAAGGGCTTATCTAAGGTTTATTACAGTGAAACCTAGTGACAACTAGTCTTAACTTTCAATGGGCTTAGACTCACACCAAAAAGGCATCAATTCATTCATTTACCAAGGTAGTGGAACCTTGTTTGGGCCGAGCGAATGAGGGCCACAAGGCTAGGTGAAGCATCATATCATACCTTGCTTCTTTATTTGGTCTACATCATTTGATGCTATAACTATATAGGCACCTCTTTGTAACAATGTTGGAGTATAGTACTTCGAGGCTAGATCCAGAACAATTTCCACTATGAAATGAAGTCTTGGCCACAAATCGACATGTATGTAATATGTAATGGAATACGAAAAAAGGGAAATATGTGAGGAACTCATGAAGTGCAAGTTTCTTGTGCACTCACTAGCCCGGCCCACTTCTTGTGCATTCACTGCCCTGGTCCATCTTGATTTATCAACATTAAGGTTAGGGTGGCAAATTTTCTATGCATATAGAATGGCAAAACCTAGTTATAGGGAAGTGTGTGACAAATTCACCTTTTGATTTTCTAGGCATAGAAATAATGACAATTTTACCAAATGAGAGAAAAGTTCACCACGCACTTTCCAAGTTTGGCTAGTAAAAGAAGCATGGTAGTAATGGATCGGACCCTTTTTTTGTTTCATAATTCAACTTGGTTCTTTCCATTATTAGTTTAAAATTATATAGTGGTCCGATCCTAATTCTGTCCGATCCTTAAATTTGCTAGGCTAATTTAGAGGGCCCTTTACCACCCAACTGATGTCAAAATGCAGTGAATATATATTCTCGCATGCCACAATGGTAGTTATGTAATAACAAATAAAAAACATATGCATGACAACTCATATTTAAACTTACATTGTAAAAAGTAATTTGAGTAGTACCGTTCTGGGTAAAATAAACTGCTTGGTACTCAAAAATCATGGGGCCAAGAGTAAAATCAAAGCACTAGGAGGGTGTTTAGTTGGTGAAATATTTTAGGTTCGGGCACTGTAGCACTTTTCGTTTATATTTGGTAATTATTGTCCCACCATGAATAAAAAGGCTCAAAAAGATTCGTCTCCGTACTTTTCAACCAAACTGTGTAATTATTTTTTTTTTTTACTACATTTAATATTCCATGCATGCGTTAAAAGATTCGATGTGCTCGTTCGTATAACTGAAAAACACAAGCAGTCAAGCAGAGACGGTGGTACACCAAACATGTTGCGAGCACGACAAAGGACAGAGATTCCGGAGCTTGTCATGCCAAAGGCAACGATTGAGTGGGGAGCAGAGCATGAGAAAGAGAAAATCCTTGACCTGTTGTTCTTGGATGTGGTGCGCATGGCCATGGCCACGCCCCTTCCTTTCCTCCTCTGACCGCACCTGCACTGCACCAATGAAGCAGCACAACAGAACAAAGCTAGTATATGTGTGTCTCACGAATGATATGCCGATGGAAGGAGCTCGGCCGCCCGTCAATGTAGTACATGAGCTCCGGCAGCGGGGGCGGAGCTAGGTGACAAAACGTACGACACTAGCACTACATGTCAATTTCCGCTAAAACTAGCTTATGAAAATGTCTTGTAGACGGATCACAATACGATTCTTGAAATTCACAATGTGAGAGCACATGCTCCTAAGAGTAAATTTAACTTACACGGAGACTATCATGCTATCAAACTGCGAAAGCATTGCAGGCGATTTTTTTGGGCTCATGGGCATACCAATTAATTATGTAACTTACAATTATTTAGCCTAACACACGTACACTATACAAAATTAGAGAGGTTAATTTGGATTATGCAGCAAATGGATAGACGATGCAAACGACCTCCATTATCTCCTGATGGTGGATCTCAGCACGATTGGTGGGACGCGGTTCACCACTATTCTTGTAGATAAATTGTGATGATATAATCTTGGTAGCCGGCTTGTTCGTCTTGTTTGAACTTATTCTCTCTCACAGAAACACTATTCAATTAGTCGAAATTAGCCAGCTTTTCTTACGAAAACATTTTTTTGCAAAAGAACTAGCACATTAATGAATATGACATAGCTTGTGGTTGCAATTAATCCTGTTCTACATATACACTAGGATGAAAGATAATAATTTCTTCGCCCGTGCTCGATTCAATTGGGTCATCCATTGCGGCAGTGGATGACAAGTGTAGAGATGCAAGCCGGGTTGTCATGCAAATCTATGCTCATTTTTGGGTTTATGGACTTGCACCCGTAGATAGAGACAAAGATGGACCGTGGTGGTGATGGTTGTCTATAACGAGATGCTGGCGGCAAATAAAAACTGAGGTGGCAGAGAAAGATATAACCTACCGACATAATTCGATCGACTATTGTCTTAGTTTGTTTTCATCATGTAAATAAAAAAAACTCTAACCATCGAACTAACAATGATGAATAAATTAATTTAATTTAATCTTTTAACAACTGGTTTCAAAGTGTTCTTTTTTATTTTTTTCAAGACAATACAAAAACTAGTTTATTTCAAATATAAAACTATGAAAGCAATCAGTTTTATCTATGCCTTGGCGGTTTATTTTGAATTACTTGTTCTTACATTGTTGGTGATTTATCCAACTCGTTGCTAGCTAAGCAATCACAATTAATTTGGGATAAATTAGCCCTAACTAGTAACTATCCATGCTAAGTAGTTTACTTTTGGTTGCGTACACAAAATGGCAATGCGATTATGCGAATGCAACACGAATTTGGACTAAAATTTGTATTCTAAATATCATTCTTGGGCAATCACCTCTAGAATAGACATGGGATTAGACTTAGCTTAGTCCAAAATCCAATTGGACTTTCACGCAAGCTAATCGAACAAAGTTGAAGGACACTAGCATCAAGCTTTCGTAATTTGATCGAACAGAGTTGAAGGATATATATGGATGCATCGAAGCTTTCGTAATCAAATGAATACTGTACACGTTTGTTTCCCACGAGGACCCAGCTGGGCCCATTCTCTTTTGCGAATCCATCCAAGCGACCTCTGAGACGGGTGTGGGCCTCTACCTGTCACTGAAAAAAGGCATTTACATGGGCCGGGGCCCAGCGCCCGGAAAGGTCGGTCCAGCTGAATTGCACTCGGCAGTCCCCAAAGCTGAGGACGCTTTGCCTGGGGGACAATGGAAGCTTTACCAACTTGGCAGCGTCATGACAGAGAGAAAATGCCGGCTGCAGCCTGCACACAGCATCTTTGAGATAGTCAGAGATTCATTGCACATTGCTTGCAAGTTGTAATCATGTTGGAGCAGTTGATTAGGCAAATTCCAGCTACTTTATTAATTAGTGTGTCGTTTGAGTCTTCTTCCTACCATAGTCGGCCATTGTTTATCAGCTTGCCTCACTAGCTACTCATTTTGAAACTGAGATGTAGTAGTCCTTGCCACGAGTACTAAAAATGTACGTACATACGTATAACACAACATTAGCAATCTTGTTTCTCTTAAACTATCACACGGATGACTTTTCATTGATAAATGTTTATGGAAATATATACTATTGTGATTTTATATGACTTTCGTCAACATCATTTTTATGATCTAATTATCTAACTAAGATTATATGGAGCTTGCTCGCTTCACGGTAGGACTTCTGGTTTATGCCATGATACTTGGCGCAATGATAAAGAGCTGCAGGTAGCTACAATGACACTGGCTTCACGTCGCAACGAACAGAGGCTGCATTGCCATCACTTCTATGATTTTTGTTATTTCAATTTCAATACATGTTTTGGAGATAGGATCATTTGAGCCCTAGAGCCTCAGAGCCAAGAATTTATGACTTCTTCTGCACCAAAAAAACTTCATTAGCACTGCAGTTTTTTTAGGTTTCAATGGATGGTTGTCCTCAAGATACATTGGTTATGTTTAGCTTCAACTATATTTTGTTTTTTCATTCAATGGGTTTGCAGACTGTATGCGTGTGTTGGTCGCAGATTTTATTTTGCCCGCTTGGCAAGACTCCATAATAATTTACCCCATTCTATCTTTCGATAGATGAAGCCGAATTTTTTATCCATTATCTAAAAAAAAAAAAAAAAACTTGATAGTTTAGCTATGTAAATCTAGACAGATTTATAGCTAAACAATCAACTATTAAAGGATAGACATTAATTATTCTTAGGTTTTGATTTAGTTTAGTTATGAAAAGTATTCTATTGTGAAAAAGTAAAACACCAACCATTACTAAATGGAGCTGCTTTCGTATAGTAAAATTTCTAGGATATCTTGGACCTTACTTTTGGTTTCTTCTCTGTTTTTCCAAGTAAAAATTGAGAGAAGTTTCATCATTTTTTCATGGAAGATAAAGAGAGTGTTCATAGTTGTTTAGATGAAATAGTTATTACTTTTTTTTTTATAACACATCACAACTGTAACCGGTTTTTTCATAGCTCAATAGTTAAACCAGACAGACCCTAAAATCTTATAAAGTATGAGCAATTTGAAAGACATTTGTTTTACTTTACCCAACAAACTCTAAACTTTGCATTAAGCTTAAATCTACTGCATGATAAAATAAGGTCCTATTTGGTTCTGGAACTAAGAAAAGTCCCTAAAAACTAAACAAGATGGAAAATTTTTCTCTTTTAAACCAAACAACCCCTAAATGCATTAAACTAAATTTCCCGAGTCCGTTCAAAACTTAAAGCAACATGAGGATTTTAGGATCACGGGTGTCCATAAAATGCAGCAAAAGTTTTTTTTTCTGACTCGATGGTACTTAAGCAACTCTTACGGGTTTGTAGGCGAGCCTTTCGCAATTTGGCCAGGTTTTAACTGTAAAATTTCACATATATATAAAAAAAAAAAAACTGAAAATTCACACCGGAGAAATACCCCAAATAGAAAGTCGTTTTTCCTCAAGAGATGGCCTGCCACTGCCAAACACCTCTCCGGGGGAAACAAGAGCGAGCTCTCCCAAAGTCCCAAGAATAGAGTTGGATCTCGCCTCCTTCCTCTCGAAGATGTGGCAACCTTCCCCCCACATTGTCCTAGCATGCTAGCCGGAGGAATCGCGCTACCGCGGCGGCAGCAGCAGCGGCGGTGACGCATCGGGATCGGCGGCAGCGATGGCGGCGGCGGCGGAGTGGGACAGCCGGAGCGAGGCGAGCCCCACCGGCGGGGACTGGCCACCACCGGCGGCCACCGCGTCCCCGGTAAAGGGGAAGGCGGCGGCGCTGCCGGATTCGGATGCGGGCGACGCCTCGGCGTCGGGCTCGTCGGAGGCCAAGGTCGACGACGGCAACATCCAGGAGGCGGAGTCGTCCCTCCGCGAGGGCCTCTCCCTCAACTACGAGGTCTCGAAATCTCTTCTTTGCCCGCCCTTCCGCTCCTTCTTGGCTTGATCTGGGAACGTGAATCCAGCTATTTCTTGCGTGGTTTGGGCGAAATGGGGTGGGAAGATGGAGTCTTTCTGTTGAATGCGAGTCCGTGCGACGTTCTTTGCTGCCCTTTGGGGGAGTGAGACCGGGATGCGGCGAAATTTCGCGCTCGAGACTACACGCTCTCACGAAATGGCGTGTTTATGTTTCGTTCCTTTGATTTCATTTGGAATTTGGAAGGGGACTGCGTGAGGGAGGAGATCGATGTTGGTTCTTTTCATGGGTCGTAGTGACCATCCTCATGGGATGTTGTTCAGAACATCGCGTGGATTGGTTAGTTGAGCAGCATTTTTGGTGTAGCTATCCATAATTTGTAAATGATGAATGGAAATGATTATTCCTTGGGTCCAAAAAAAATTCCACTTTTCATGGAGAGTTTCAGTATTGAAAACCAAAGTAATGTAGAAGTTGTTGTGTTGTTGGTATACATAATTGTCAGAATTCAAGTGTAGGATATGTTTGTAAATGATATTGCTTTTAGTTAAATTATGTGGTCAATGGTCTAATCGTTTGAACTATGATTACTGTTTAATTGGTGGGTTATGTTATCTTGTGAATTTGTGGCTCATTGGGTAACTATACGATCGTGATTCAATCGCTGAGTTGTGGGTATGCAGTGCTGTCTTGTGAAATGTGAACTTGGCAGTTTGTTTGGAGTGGCTGTTGGTTTAGCTAGGATTATGCTTTACCTGTGGCTTGTGATTTTATTTGGTGACTTTGGAAGCTGCATGCCGTTTTTGGAGTACAAATCTGACAGTAAGATGATTTATTTTTTTGAATTTAGAAATGATTCACACTGTCTACAAATGGGAATTGAATGCGCAAAATCACCACTCTTTGTTTGGTTGCATACTGGCATGTTCTTATGTTACTGTTTCTAGTGGTGACTGACAAAATGATGACCGTTCCCTTTGTTTTCTCTAGTTCTCAAAAACCATAATGCAAAGGTCAACTGTGCACATTCAATTTTAATGCTGTAGCAATTTCATTTGTATGGGTGGAATTTCAACCACCAGATGATTATTCTTCTCTGTTTAGTTCATGTTGGTACTTTTCTTCCTTAATGTTTGTTGTGGCCCGAGGATATTACCTTCAGCTTCTTTATTTTTTTCTATAAAAATGACAATGCAGTTTTGGTGGCAGCTAATGTTGAATCAACTTATTTTATGACAAACAAAAGAATCTTGGACACATTTTGTAGGACAACGGTGATGTAGTTGATGCTAATATTTCAGAATCTTTAATTCTCTGTACTGTGTTCTGAGTTACTTTATGCACTGTTTCATCCATATCAAATTAAATCCTGTGTTGTTTAGATAATGATGGAAGTCAAGGCACTTATTCGTAGGCTTATATTGTGCTCTAAAACCTTTTTTCAACATTGATAACTATAACCAGAAAGCACCACCACCACTCCAACAAAAATACATTTTAGTGCCAAGCGAGTTGGGATAGGCTGGAAATTGAAACCCAGCATCAGCCACCAACAAGAGGGAAAAATAAGAGCTAGGGTCTTAGTGTGTGCCCAGTGGAAACTGTGCATTCGGTTATTTTTTTTTTTACATGACAATCTTTGTTTTCTATAATTTGATCACTAGAGTCTGCTTTACTAATTTGTATCCATTAACTTTTTACCAGCAGCCAACATAAGCTTCTATCTGGGATATACTAAACTATAGTTGTATTTATTATTGCTAACTGTGGTTTCTGTATTTTCTGTTAATATTAGGAAGCTAGAGCTCTCCTCGGGAGACTGGAATATCAGAGAGGCAATGTGGAAGCTGCTCTGCGAGTATTTGATGGAATTGACCTTCAAGCTGCTATTCAGCGCTTCCAACCATCTCTTTCTGAAAAACCACTCTCGAAGCGAAATAACAAATTACGGTCAGATTCATCAAATTCAGGATCACAGCATGCTGCTAGCCTTGTTCTTGAAGCCATTTACTTGAAATCAATGTCTCTTCAAAAGTTGGGCAAGGCAATGGGTATGAATTGTTCATCTTGCTATATAATCATATCAATTAGGCTTATCTGACTTTCTGAAGCTATTGACTTGCAGAGGCTGCTAAACAGTGTAAAAGTGTCCTTGATGCTGTTGAAAGTATCTTCCAATGTGGCATACCTGGTGTTATGGTTGAACAAAAGCTGCAGGAAACTGTCAGTAGATCTGTTGAGCTTCTCCCAGAACTTTGGAAGCAAGCTGGAGCCTATCAAGAAGCACTTGCTTCATACCGCCGTGCTCTTCTAAGTCAATGGAATCTCGATGATGAATGCTGCACAAGGATTCAGAAGAGATTTGCTGTTTTCTTGTTGTTGTACGGCGGTGTAGAGGTGGCCCCTCCGAGCTTGGCTTCACAAACTGAAGGTTCATTTGTTCCTAGGAATAATCTGGAAGAGGCAATCCTATTGCTCATGATACTATTGAAGAAGTGGTTCCTTGGGAAGACACACTGGGATCCATCTGTTATGGAGCATTTAACCTTTGCATTGTCACTGTGTGGCCAGACATCTATTCTTGCCAAGCACCTCGAAGAGGTTTTACCTGGAATATACCCTCGAACTGAGAGATGGTATAGTCTAGCGTTGTGCTATTTTGCAGCTTCTCATAATGAAGCTGCATTAAACTTGTTGAAGAAATCTTTGAATAAGAACGAGAGTCCGAATGACATAATGGCCCTTCTGTTAGCTGCTAAGATATGCAGTTCCAGTTATCTTCTTTCTTCTGAGGGTGTAGAGTATGCAAAGAGAGCAGTCAAAGACGCTGAATCATCAGATGGGCATTTAAAGAGTGTGGCCCTCCATGTTCTGGGGAGTTGCCTGTCCAAGAAGTCTAAGGTTGCTTCATCTGATCACCAAAGATCTCTCTTGCAGACTGAGGCTTTGAAGTCTCTTAATGAGGCAATTTCTCTTGACCGTCACAACCCAGAATTAATATTTGACATGGGGATTGAGTATGCTGAGCAGCGGAACATGCATGCTGCCTTGAAATGTGCGAAGGAGTTCATCGATGCAACTGGTGGATCTGTCTCTAAAGGTTGGAGGTTGCTATCGTTGGTTCTTTCTGCACAACAAAGGTATTCAGAAGCTGAAGTTGTGACTGATGCGGCATTAGATGAGACCGCGAAGTGGGAACAAGGGCCATTGCTTAGAATAAGGGCTAAATTGAAGGTTGCTCAATCATTACCCATGGAAGCAGTTGAAGCATATCGCACCCTTCTTGCTCTCGTTCAGGCGCAACGAAAGGTTTATGGATCTGCCAAAACTGGCACAGAGGTTTGTCTTCTCAAATACAAAAGAACAATTATTAATTTGCAATGTGTTTTTATTTTAATAGGATGTTTGAGATTTCTGTGAACATGTTCGAAATCCTTATTTGTTTGTAAATAAAAGCTTGTGAGATTCTTAGATGTAAAAACACTACCTATTCCCTAAGGTATCCAGAATTCTAGATTCTCACATAAAAAAGTGTTATCCTAAATATTTGTTCTTGAAACTGCATTTATGTCTGGCCAAAAGAGATGTGTTTGTATTAACTGCTGAAGTGGACTAACATAGATGCACTCTTATTCTATGGGATATCTAATTACATTTTGAGACTCTTATATGTCTAGAATCTAATTTCATCTAATTACATTTCATATAACTTAGCATATCTTCTTGATGCCTTCTTATACTATGGGAACACTCTTTCAGGATAATGAGGATAAAGTGAGCGAATTTGAAGTTTGGCAAGGTCTAGCCAACTTGTACTCCAGTCTTTCCTATTGGAGAGATGCAGAGATTTGCTTACAGAAGGCTAAAGCCCTCAAAACATACTCTGCAGCAACCCTTCATGCAGAAGGTGAGGGAACTGTTGTGACAATTCATGTTTCATTAGTCATGCCTATGCCTCTGTCTATTGGGGATGTTTTAGTTTGAAATCTATCGTTCATTTCTGCCTGTTTATATCTTTGTATGCTATCATAAATGGCTATTAAATAATAATTCATTTACAATGCATATTGTCCACCTTTTTTTGAATTTAATGCTCGTATAGGGCAGATATCTGTAGGCCTGAGAAGTTGAACGTATATTGTGTTTGTTGTGCTTGCCATATATCTGATCCCGTGATTCCTTGCCTTTGCCCAGGTAACATACATGAGGTGCACGAGAAGATACAGGATGCGCTGGCTGCATACTTCAACGCCCTCTCCATGGAGGTAGAGCATGTCCCATCCAAGGTCTCTATCGGCGCCCTCCTCTCTAAACAAGGGCCCAAGTTCCTGCCTGTGGCGAGGTGTTTCCTCTCAGATGCCCTAAGGCTCCAACCCACAAACCGAATGGCTTGGTTCTACCTGGGGGAAGTTCACAAGCAGGACGGTAGGCTAGCTGATGCCGCCGATTGCTTCCAGGCGGCCTCAATGCTGGAGGACTCCGACCCTGTAGAAAGTTTCAGATCGCTCTGATGGGGCATCTGCAACAACATGAGGTTTCCTTTTTTTGGTCGGCTAATTTTCTCTTCTTGACTTCCCCATTTTCGAAACATATATAGCTGGGCAGAAACCAGGTGCCCAGCTATCTGTAACTTGTATCTGGAGCTGCCAGCGTGCACCGCGCACTGTCCTTGGGGACCAACAAATTCTGTAATTGGTTGCTGAGTAGTATTATACGTATAAGATTTTCCAACCGGTAGCTCCATCAGGATCAGGGTGGCACTGAAACAGCTCTGTAGTATGTACTGATATAAGCCATTGTTACATATATTACACAGTATGATTATAACGAGTCATCAGAACTTCAAACCAGCGCTGCTGATACCGTAATGTTTTGTATTATTTCATTTCTGTTTTGTTCTTCAATTACCTGATGTAATTCAGGTAACTGAGTGGATGTTCTTCAGTTATACACGTACAGCCTGAATGTGATTACATGAAAAGATGTTTGTTTGTAGAACGTACATACAGAGAATGATGTCCTGAAAGTTCAGCGTCATAAGAGTAGTACTGAATTGAAAGCCAGAACATCCAAACACAGCATGTATAGAATAGATTCACAATCTGAATTTTACAAGGTACATGATAAATTCAGAATCTGAATTTTACAAGACAGGATCAGAGTTACATGAAGACAGCATACAAAGTACAGTCAATCAGTTAAGCACTGAAGAATTAGGGCATTACATGCAAGCAAAACCAAGATTACAATGCCATCCGTGTGATGGATCGATCTAGACGCCTACGAGGCTACGACGAACACTGCTTTCTTGGCGGCGGCGTGATCCAGACATGCCTGCTTCCAGGTCCGAGTGATGAGAAACTCGAACGGGATGCCGAGCGCCTCCATCTCCTCCGGGTAGACCGTCTCGTCGGGCAGCGCCGACTTCTCCATCTCCAGCAGCATCTGCCGGAACGCCGCCCTCGCGGCTGCGCGCGCAAGCTCCTTCTCCTTCTTCTCCTCCTCCTCCGGTCGCCGCTTCTTCGGAACTTCTGTTGTCGTCGTCTTGGCCGCCGATGCACGCTGGATCGGGTGTTGGTGCTGCTGCTTCGCTGGTGTTGGTGGCGCCTCCGCTGGTCGCTGCTGCTGCTTGTTGTTGGGAACGAGTACTAACGGAGCGATCGGGTTCGTCTTGGCCGGTGCGCGCTGCATTGCCATCACTGTCACCGACGGGCGCGGCGGCTGCTTCGTTGGTGCAGGTGCATACGCCGCCGCATCCGTTCCAGGCTTCGATGGCGACGAAGACGCCCTCCTCTTTGCCACCACCGCCGCCGCCGACGACGACACAGGCGGCGGGGGCGCGCACTTCTTCTCGGCGGCGGTGGGAACGGAGGCGGAGCAGCGGGCCGGCAAGAGCTTGGCTCTCTTGAGCAGGCCTTGGAGGGCGACGAACTCCCTGTCCATCCGGACGCGCAGCGCTGATGACGACGATGACGCAGCTGGGTCGACGTCGACATCGTGGCGGCCACGCTTCTTCCGAACCGGTGCTGCGGTGGACACCTCGGCGGCGCGGCGCATCGGCTCCCCAGTCTTCTTCTTCTTCTTGCCCTCTGAAGATGATGCCCGTGGACGTGGAGGCAACAACGCGGCGGCGACGACGCCCCGTCGGTGGTCGAGAAACGCGGTGGTGGTGGTGGTGCCTGATGGAGCGGCGGCGGCGCGGGGAGCGAGGGTGCACATCGCGATGGGTGGAAACCAAACCAAACCAGGGACGGAAAGGCAGAGATGGTGGTGGTGAGATGGATCGGCGAGACGGGCGACGTATTAATTGTCAACCGGCAGCAGCACCGGGCGGCGAGTGTGCGTTGCTCCGACTTGGAGTCGAACTCGGCAAGCGGGGGATCCACGCGGTTTCCATGGCTGTTCGCATCGGAGACGGCTGAGGATCGATCGGCAAGGCATGCAATGCAAGAAGCTTGGAAGCCTGCCTGCACGAACCGCCATGGTTTGGTGCGTGACGTGGCATGACGATTGCACCGCCGTGTGCTCAACGCTATGGTAGAGCAATCGGAACCGTACGGGAATTATATGTCGGAAATGAAGAAAAACACAGATATTTCAAACCAGAGATATCAAGGGACTAATAATAAAAATACACAGTAAAACAAGAGTGAAGATGGATTTGTCTCTCTGAACTAATCACCGAACTGAAAATACATACCTCTTCGAACTGATCTAAGAGCAGATAACAGAACCACATTAAAATTTTCAAAACAAGGTAAAATTAATACCCCCATCGACCATTTTCAAATGGGGGCTTTGCATTGGGTGGTTTAATTTTGCACTTTTGCTGCCTTAAGAGCCCACATGAATTTTGAAAATTTAAATGGCATTGGATGTTGGCGTGGTATATAACAAAGTTGTAGCTCTAGATGTGATCTAAAACTTTATAGTTGACAACATTTTTTTTGAGGTCATTTAGATGTCCAAATATTTGTCTTAATTTCAAAGATTTTAAAATCAATTTTTTAAAAAAAATTGTAAAATGAACTAGTAGAGTGAGGTCTATACCAAAGTTATTGATCTCAATGTGATCAGTAACTTTGTACTTGGAAACCTTTTATTTTAGATAATTTAAACTCGGCGTGCAATATTTGAGATAATTTAGAGGCCCAGAGTTTTTGTATGTTCTTTGGTTATGTAATTCAAACTTTTACATTTTTTTTTCACAACCGACATACTCGTATTGAATTTTTAGTGCTTGAAGCGATGTAGAACTTTCTAATTTATATTTTTGTCATTTAGGACCCCCAAAATTCAATAAAAGATGGCGTTGCTAAAAATAAAAGACATGTGTGGTCCGCATGCTACATCAGTCAACACAAAAACCATCATGAACTATCTTGGGTGAAATTTATCTACTTTTGAAAGTTAAGAAGAGGCTTCAATGGTGTCTTTAAAATTTAGTGAGTTGAATCCAACTTTACCCATAAAACAATAATGATTTGTCATATTAGTGTTGTTATACATATGAAATTTCACTTAGCATATATACCATAAAACAAACATCAACTATTATTTTTAATTTCTATAGAGTACCTAAAAAGTACAAAATGCAAAGAAAATAGAAAAGAATCAATTCCATGGAGTTTTGGGCCTCCATGAGGAAACAGAGAAAAAAACAGAGAGCGAGCAGGGGCGCGAAAGCTACTGCTATTGAAGACCTGACAGTCAGCAAGAACACAGTTGGGCACTGCCAGGTGCAACAAGATCTGTTCTATTCGTCTTCGTCCCGCTGAAAAGTTTGTACGCTCTCCATGATCATGCCATGTGGCAGGCAAGCTGGCAAGGTTTGCACGCTCATGTAGCTAAGTGTCTCCATGATCATCGTCTTTCTCATCTCATTCATTGGATACCAAGCAAGGATTGTACACTCTCCATGAGCCTGTCATGGAGTTGCTTGAGAAGTGCAAACCATCCCATTCAGGATCACAATATAAACCTATACATCTCAACAACAACTCCACTAAAAAATATAAATAAATATGTACATCTCATCTCTACCTTCATTCAGGATCACAATATGTAACAACATCTCTTGGCCAAACCATTTTGCCATCCCCACCGATATGGAAGACCTCCTAAATGCCAATCCCAAATCTATGTGATGTGCTGGAGATCGCAGCGACTATGATTTATGGATAAGAAGTATAACATAGGAACAACCTTTCCCTTCCCCCGAAGCCCCCCGCGTCGCTCCCCTTGGGGCGACTTCGGGGCGGACCGGCCCCGCCGCCCGCTGAGCACCCTCCCCACCCCACCGCCCGCTCTCGCCGCTGCCTAAGGGGGTCGCCGGGTAGCCCGCGCGGCCCTCCGTGGCTGGCGGCGGCGGCGGCTGCCCTCGATTCGCCCCCCTCCCCCCCCCCCTCTCTCCCACCCCCTCTCTCCCGGGCGACGACGACGAGCAAGGTCGGCCCGGCGAGGTAGCCCCTGCAGAATCCTCGGCGGCGTAGGGGCGGATCCGGTCCACTCGCCCCGGATGAAAGGTCCCTTGTGGTTTTTGGTAATTGAGTGACAACATTAGGTGAACTAATAATGTGTGATTGAGATAATACACAGGAGATTAGTTCACAAGAGATGACGCAATGAAGGAGCTTTATTGCATATGAGACATGACATGGAGTCATGTGACCAAGGTGGTGAAGATCAAGACAAGGCTTGGCTTGATGGACCGGTTGAAAGTGTGAAGGGCAAGTCAAGGCAGTGAAGCGATGGACCGCGAGGCGGTGAAGCTTGGGCAAGACTTGGCGCCGACGGACCGACACAACGGTGAAGAGCAAGTGAGGTCAAGATCGATGGACCAAGAAGGTCATGTGATGATATGAAGTGGATCATATCATTCGTGATTGTGTTGGTGCATGTGTTGCATCGGCACTTGGAGATGGAGCGGAATGGAAATGCGCAAGGCAAAGGTATAACCTATAGGGCATTTCATTTCGCCGGTCATGAGGAGCTTAGAGAAGTTTATGACCGGGTTTAGGATAGATGGCCGTACTATCAAGAGGGGCAAACTTGTTTGCATATCGGTCATCTAGTGCCACTTGAGCGATCTAACTTTGTGATGTGTTAGGATAGAGTGGCGTGCTAATAGCTAACCCGTCCTTTGAAATGATTGTGAAAATGCTAACACACATGCACATGGTGATGTACACTTGGTGGTGTTGGCACATTTGCAAAGGCGGCGGTGATTGCAGGGTTGAGTTGGGGTTGGGAACCGCTCATCCTCCCGCCGAGCTTGCGAGGCGGGATTCAGCGCTTTCGAGAAAATGAGATGCATATTTTCTATTGCGCCGGATGCAAGTTGGTGGTGAAAACATGCTATCCCTCGTACTCAAGTTTGGTATACTTGATGGGTAGCATGTCGAAAGCAAAGGTGTCGGTGTTTCGGTGAAGTTTTATTTGGAAAATGGTGACCGGACGCACCGGCCAGGAACGCACGTTAACCGACCGGGCCTCCGGTGGGTGCGTCTCGCGAGAGCCCCGGCAGCCGGATTTCACCGGACGCAGGGACCGGACCCCAGACCGAAGCTTCCGGTGCTCGGCCGGGCGTCGGCCGGCCGACGCATGGAGGTGGGTGCCGTGTGGGCCCGGCGTGTCGCTTGTGACCGGACTCGTGACCCGGACTCACGACCGGACTTCGGCCCGGTGAGTCCGGTCAACTTCAAAAAACCGTGGTTTGAAGCACCAACGGCTCTATTTGGCTTGGGGGCTATAAATAGAAGGTGTGTTCGACCATGGCTGGTGCTTAGCACCTTGGGGACTTTGTGTCCATGCTTGAGAGTGCTTGAGAGCCCTCCCACTCACTTGTGATTGATAGAGTTCATCAAATCAAAGTGAGGAGTGATTCTAGTGCATTCGCGTTGAGAGATCGCATTCGTGGCACTAGGTGATCGTGTTGCAAGCCGGTGTGCTTGTTGCTCTTGGAGGTTGCCACCTCCTAGACGGCTTGGTGGCAAGAGACTTCGTGAAGCACGCAACGGAGATTGTGCGGTGCTCGAAGGAGGATTTGTGAGAGGTTCGTGCTCACCTCGCGGGGATCGCGAAGAGCGACACTACTAGAGCGTGTCGGTGAGTACCTCCCTTGTGCGTGTGGTGTCTTGCGGTGCCTTGAGAGGCTCACTTGAGAGTGGTGTCTTGCGGTTCCTTGCGGGCGTGCCTTGAGGGGCAAGTGATCGGAGAATCACACCGAAGAACCATCTAGGTGAAACACCAAAGGAACTACCCAAGGTGTTGGTCGACACAACGAGGAGTAGGGGAAGTTGGCAAGCTTCCCGATACCTCGAAAAAAAATCACCGGTGTCAACTTGTCTACTCTTCTCGGTGGTTTGCATTCTCCCGCATCACAAGCTTTGTATTTACATTCATATATACCTTGTGCTTGTGCTTGTGCTTGTGGAGTAGCTCTTGCAATTACTAGCTTGTGTAGCTTGTTAGTTGCTTTTGCTTAGTTTGTGTAGCTAAGTAATTTGAGCCTTTGGGTTAGGCGTGTGTCGCCTTGTCCTTAGTGCGTCTAGTGAGCTTAGGTTTGGCTTTGTGCTTTTGCTCATTAGAATTGTGTAGGAGCTCACCCTTGTTTGAAGTACTAGTGCATAGGTTTGTGTGACCTTGCAATAGAAACGGTTAGGAGCTCGAGCTAGGCTTATCACCTCATTTGCTTTGTGTAGGATCTTTTGTGAGGTGATTTAGAGTCTTAGCTAGAGGGGGTGAAGTCTTGGCTAAACGAATAGTTTTAATTCCACATCATATTTGTTTAGCCGGCACAATTAGTTTTAGAAAGGACTATTCACCCCCCTCTAGTCCCCATCTTGACCCTACACCGGATCTCATGCGGCGTAGGTGCCTTGCCGTCGGCCGATGGGCGGCCCGTCGCGCCACGACGTGTGCTCGGGGGATCCTTCACCCGGTCCCGACCGTCTTTGGGTCAACGCTGGCGGCTCCGGCCGTGAACAACCCATCTTGCCGGGTGCTCCGTGCTCCCTCATCGAGGGACGCCCCAGATGCGGCCGACATGCTGAGGGAGGTGCGCAGGTGGGCTTGGTTAAGGCGACGCTCGGACGGCGACGTTCGTGGACGCCGCTACCTCCTTGGAGGTGTCCTTGATCCTCTTCCGGCATCTTGCCGCGGTGATGGCCGGTGCTAGTCCTCGTCTACGAGGAAAGCTGGTGGCTTCCGAGGACGCGAGGTTCTTGGTGTTTGTCGCTCAAATTGGTGGTGCACGCTAGGCGTTGATGGAATGCCCAACCACCGACGACGAGTTGTTAAGTCGTTGCGGCCACCGTGCAGCCGCGACGCAGCGGCGGCGGCGACGCGCTGTCGGTCGGCGCCCTCCCATCGAGTCCGTGCGGCTCAGCGGCGCGTGGCGGCGACGCTGTCGGTGCGCGCCTCCGTCGTCGCGGGCGAGTCCGCGCGGCTCCGCGACACGTGGCGGCGGCCGACGGCGTCGGTGCGTGCCTCCCGTCGTCCGCGGGCGAGTCCGTGCGGCTCGCGGCAGCGTGGCGGCGGCCGGGCGCTGTCGGTCGCGCGCCTCCCGCCGTCCGAGGCGAAGTCCGTGCGGCTCCAGCGGCGAGCATGACCACCGGTGACCGCGTTAGGCGGTAGGTTACGGGCGAAAGCTTAGCCCGGCTTGCTCGGGCGGCGGCGGTATTCTCCTTCTTGAAGGCGTCATTGAAGAACCTCCCGTGTTTTGCTCCATTTTGCCACCCGCTCAACTCCTTAACACAGAAGACTCGGGCGAAAGCCTTGCCAAGCTCTTGTTTGCTTGGTTGACGATGGTGGCGTGGTCACGTCATCCACCTTCCTGCAGGCATCGTTGGAGAGTTCATGTGTTTAGGCGTTGTATCTTTTCCTTTCTTCTTGTGTTTCTGTGTGGTGCTTGTATGGTTTTAGTCCGGTTTTCCGGGATTAACCGGACGGGTTTCTTCCCGCTTCCCACAAAACGTGGACTTTTTTTGAAACAAGTAGGTGGGGAAGCTCTCCCCCCCGAATTAGCTTTCAAAAAAAAAAAAAAAAGTAGAACATAGATTTGAGATTTGCATTTAGGAGGTCTTGGATAAGCAATTCTCAAGGGGGACCCATCTGTCTGTCTATACACCAGGGCAAAATCTTGTGCTCTCTCAGCTTGGTAATTCTTCCTGAGTAATTTACCGCACAGTCTCATGTCCAGTTTCTATCCTGGCTCCTTTTAGCTAAGAGGCTACCATTCATTGCTCTACTATCTCCAGAAAATTCTTTTGGTTATAATTTCTTTTGGTCTGTGTAGTTTATCCCACTTGGCCATGTGATAATTTCTTGTTGCCTTTGCTATGTCGAAAGAAACTTGACCTAACTGTTAGATATGTGTCGAATAAGTGTACAAGTTTAGGTTACGTTGGACTTGAGTTGTATTAGGGGCTAGGATAGAGTTGTAGTCGAACTCTGTGTCCTAGGGGCCATAAATATGAGGCCACCCCTGTTGTAACCTTATGAGACGACTTGGCGGCTGGTTTGGGTGGCGGCAAGGCCGCGGGATCGCCGGATGCGGTGTAGCTGCTGTTTATGGGGAGGAGCGCCCGTAGTCATTGCCCCGAGGATTAGGCACATCGCTGAACCTCGTTAAAAAACATTGTGCCTTTGTGTCGTTCTCGTTCGTGTATTTTCTTCTATGGTGATTATGCTTCCGCGCACTCTAACAAGTGGTATCTCGAGGCGGTTAATAGAAGAAGATCGTGGGAGGTGCGATGGATATGTTCCACACGGTGCAAGGCTCGCATGGGTGTGTCCGGAGAAGGACAAGGCGCAAGGTGGAGCATAGCGGCGATCGACAACTCGATCGGTGGAGTTGGACACCGGCGGGCGGGTGGCCCGACCGTCCCAATGAGCTGCAATCAACGGGGATCGTTCGGACGGGAGATCGGGTTGATGGCGGCCGGTGGTCTTCTTGACCGATGGGGCGGTCGGGCGTGATGGCGGGTTCGACGGTGCGGCGGCCGGAAGACGTCGTGGATGAAGACGGCGGCCGACTCGCGGTCGAATCGGCGGGTGGTTGATCTTGATCGGGGTGATCGTTCTTTGGAGTAGCGATGATGGTGGCGTGAGCCGCGGTGGACTCTAGCGTATTTTGGAGAAGTTTACGTTGGGAGATTACGTGGCTCGGTCGATGGCAACATGCGAGGATCCTATCGCGGCAAGACACGGTGGTTTCGTGGCGATCAAGGAGACATTCTATTTTTTGATCAATTTGGAAACGAGTTCGGTCTTTGGTGCCGTGTTGTGGGCCGGGAAGTGCTACGGTCGGTCGCATATGGTTTAGCAATATTACGTACCCGAATCGGGATCGATATTGGAGATGGCCGAACATGGTTAGGATAATTTTTCCTTTTTTTTTTTTTTTGGTCAAGATTTCTTGGATTTGGTGTCCGTGTTTGTTGGAGAATCGTCGGCAACCTGTGGGCCTACTATGGCTAGGATGGAAATTGTGTACATGTGCGTGTGCCACGGTGATTAGGAAAAAGGAGCAGACGGGTATATCTCTCGTATATACGGAATTAGAATTAGAAGAGGAAATAAAGGCAGGTGGAGTCCGACTTGGATTACGAAGGAGTCGGCTTGCACTTGCTGTTTTTCTCGGTCTCCATAAATACTGAGAGAGGTTCACGTATATTGCGGATCAAAAGCAATTGGCGGTCGAGCGAGAATTTGCGAGTTGCGGTGATCTGTGGGCGGCGCTCAAGCCGGTTGGCTTCGTCGTGTGCGGCGGGCGAGATACCAAGGGGGCTTGCGGCGGGCGTGGGCGTACGGGCGGTGTACGGCAAAGCGGCGACATACGGCGGACTGCCACAAAGACGTGCGGGAGGCGTGGCCGTGGTGACGTGTGTGCGAAAGGAACAAGCGCGTGGGTGACGTGTTTGGTGCTTGTGGAGCGAGCACGCAGCGTACATAAGGTACGTGTTTTTCGGGCGACCGTGGCAACAGGCGGATGGCGTCGATGGCATCCAAATTTCAGGTGACGAGGTTTGATGGCACCGGAACTTCGGGATGTGGCGGACAAAGAGTGAAGGATCTGTTGGCTCAACGAGTATCTCGAAGGTGCTCGGCGGGGTTAAGCGGGAGAAGGTAGATGATGACAAGTGGGAGGAGATGGAGGCACGGGGGTTGTGCAACTATCGGGTTATGTCTCTCGATCGGATCATGTACCATGTCATGGAAGAAACATCGCCAAAGAAAATTTGGGACAAGTTGGCGGTCGGTTCATGTCCAAGACGGTGACTCGAAGTTGTATCTTAAGCGAGAAGTTGTTTGGCTTGAAGATGCAAGAGGAGTCGAGATCTTGCGAGCACATCCATGTCTTCAATCAATTGATTGCTGATCTTGTGAAGGTCGATGTGAAGGTTGATGATGAAGACAAGGTCATTTATTCTTCTTTGTTCGTTGCCAAGGTCTTATGAGCACTTAGTTACTACACCGACATACGGGAAGGAGGACATCAAGGTGGAAGACGTTGTTCTTTGCGTTGCTTGCTCATGATCAAAGGAGGAAGAATAATGCAACAAATGAGTCTTACGGTGATGCTCTTGTAATCGGGCGTGGTGATCGTATTGTGGAGGATAAGAAAGACAAGAAGAAGAAGGGTCCGCGGTGCTATAAGTGCAACGATGCGGGACATCCGAAGAAGGACTGTCCACAATCGAAGAAGGATGAAGGATCCATAAATTTTGTGATTGCCAATACGAAAAATGACTTCGGATAGCGATGGTGACCTTCTCACGGTGTCAAGTGAGCAGTCTTGTGATGCGTGGTTGTTGGATTCAGCTAGCTCGTTCCATGCAACATCAAAGAAGGAGCTTTTCTCATCATACACCGAGAAGGATAATGGTTACGCTTACTTGGGAGATGGTTCGGGCTATCTTGTTGTAGGAGTGGGCAACATCAAGTTCAAGTTGTGTGATGGAAAAGAGATGTTGCTTAAGGGTGTGAAGCATGTGCCGGGGCTAACGAGGAATCGATTTCGCTTGGTTTATTGCATGAAGAAGGCTGGTTGTATCGGGCGGTTCTCGATAAGAAGACCTTGAGAATCATGCATGAAGGCAAGACAGTCATGGTTGGTGAGAAGTCAAGTGCACACCATTACAAGCCGAAAGGAAGCGTTGTTGAAGGTGGAGTCATGGATGGCAATGCAAATGTAGTGGTGTTCTATCTCGATGGTGATGCGGCGTAGTGGGATCGGCCTCATCGGGTTGTTCTAAGTGAGCGGCGAAGGAGATGGCTCAAGTCCGGTACATGGAGATTCACGCATGGACGGCTTCAAGATGGCGTGCATATTCGCCAAGGTGGAGTTTGTTAGATATGTGTCGAATAAGTGTACAAGTTTAGGTTACGTTGGACTTGAGTTGTATTAGGGGCTAGGATAGAGTTGTAGTCGAACTCCTGTGTCCTAGGGGGCCATAAATATGAGGCCACCTGTTGTAACTTTGTGAGACGACTTGGCGGCTTGGTTTGGGTGGCGGCAAGGCCGCGGGATCGCCGGATGCCGGGTGTAGCCTGCTGTTTATGGGGAGGAGCGCCCGTAGTCATTGCCCCGAGGATTAGGCACATCGGCCGAACCTCGTTAAAAAAACATTGTGCCTTTGTGTCGTTCTCGTTCGTGTATTTTCTTCTATGGTGATTATGCTTCCGCGCACTCTAACACTAACTAAGCCAAAAAATCAGATCCCGGGCTTCATATAAACAAGTAAACACCCATTGTAGAATACTAGTTAAGCATGTGTTCATTTCGGCGAAGATAGTTTTACCACGTTCGAATTTCAAGCGTGGGGCGGTTTGGAAGGAGACCAACCGCACTCGATAGCTTCCTCCAATACCTCCACTTCATAGCGGTCACACCACCACAAATTATCTCCGCAACAAGGTGCCTAAGGGAATAGAGGTCTTTGGATGCCAAAATAGAGACCGGCTCTGCGTCAAAACGAAACCCTCGGCTTCTCAAGCTTCGGCATGGCCCCCATTTCAAACAAAGACCAACCCCATTGCTCCAGCCCAGTGAAGTGGAACTCTTTTAGGCATATGAACGTCTTTGCTTTGCTTATGATGAGACTTTCCTTGTGGCCTTTTGTTTTTGATGTCACCCGAGAGAGCTAGCAAAGAAGGTAAGTTTCCAAGGACAATCACTTTGCTTCCTGTGCTCTTTGGATCAACATTTATGTCAAGGTAGGTGAGGTTATCAAGTGATGCAATCCAAGCCGGAATTCTTGGGAAGTGGTAGCTCATTTGCATCTCAAACTTCGAGAGGAGGTGCAGGGTGGGAAACCAAGAATCCGATAAGAAATCCATGGAATAACCATAGTAACTCGGATGCATAGAGAACGAAGGTTGAGTCTACCAAGTTTGCGGAGTGATGATAGCAAATTATCAATAAAAGCTCTGTTGTCGGTGTGTGTTAGAAATACACCAAATAGCAGCCGAAGAATCCTCGATTTAGTGAGATCGCCCGGCCCCAAAAAAGAATTGGTGGCGGTTTTGGTTGATTTTGACCTCGATAGATCTTGCGAGCATGCAAATTCCTAATTTCTTCGGGTAATTCCATATTACAGCCCCAAACATGTTAAGTTTTGCAATTGCACAGCGCTTTTGGAAATTTTGTAATCTTTGTCCCTCCTAGATCCAAGGTTGTCAAATGTTTTAGTTCTCCTAGTTTGCTCAGGGAGTGAAATGCTTCTTACATTGAGCCTAAAGCACTTCAACCGATGATGCCTCCTTATATGTTCAAAATATTTGTGTTCCATATCCTCATCATTTTCTAGATCAAGTACCGAAGAACTCGAAAATTTGAAAGATAAGGCATATATTCGTAGTACCCAAATATACTTGAAGTGATCGACAATGAGAAATGATCGTTGTTGATGGAATCATGGCTTGCTCCTTGGAATAGTAATTGAGGGATAGCCGACGAACCTTACCTTGTAACAATAATGTCTGATTTTTGCGGATATGAAAGTGGCAAAGTTTTCTTCAACCCGACTTTGATACCGGGGAGATCGAGAATCATATCATGGACTCGGCATGAGGCCACTCGTCCATCACATTTGATTTTCATTGGTTGAATCATGCTTACATTGATAAGATCATTAAAATAATTTTCTCCTATTTCCTCCAAATCTTGTCCACCCTCCATATTAATGAATCCTTCAAAGAATCCATCTTTTTACTAGTTGATCTCTTTTCGATCTCATAATCTTACGGAAATATACTCAAAGTACTCAAATACAATAAACATGTCTTCAAATGATGGGGAGGTCATCAAAGCTAAGGGATAATATCCTTCTCATTTCTTCCACATCAGGATCCTTTTCGGTGTTGAACCAATTGAATTATATACCCTATCCCATTCTTGTTTTACGTCTTTGGATTTATTAGCCAACAAGCTAGCCATTGTAACAATGGCCGCTGGTGAACCACTTTGCATTTTTGAGGATTGCATTGGAAACTTCTTCCAAAGGAGGAGGGCATATATGTTCAAAGCCAAAGATTAAACGAAGAAAAGACATTTGGAGTTATACGCACTAAGAGGTATTATTTCATAGACGTGATCTCGGGGAGGAGAGCAAAGATGACTTGGCTATAGAAACAATGTGTGTTGTTGTCATAATTACTGTTTGCACAATAATTCACATAGAAAGCACATTTGATGGTCTTCCATGCTTGAGTACTCCATATATCATCAATAAGAATGAAGTACTATCAAGTACTCTGGTGAGGAGAGCAGCATGACTCGGCACCTCACCCCCCCAACCCACGGTTGGGTTCCCGCCACTGAGGAAGGTACTTCGTTAACATCTTAAATGTTATTATTTTATCATATAAATTTTGTCAAATTTAATATGCTTTGATTTTCAAGTTTTTAAATAGCCAACCATTTAGATGGAAGGAGTAGCAATTAATAGTACTCCCTTGGTCGCAAAATATATTTGAATTCCGAAAGACATGTAACCAAAGTGTTGGAGAATTTTTTTTTTGGCAAACACAGACCTTGTATACCGTCTACATATATAGCTATGAACTTCTCCCCATTCTCTCCTGACCAGCGCTGCCGCCGCCACTCCCTCTCCCTTCTCTCTGACCGGCAAAGGCGAGGAGCAGACGACCAACGCGGCCATGGGTGTCTTCGGTCTTCTCTGCCGGCGCGCAGTCGCTCTCACCCCTGCACTCCTCGTCTCTCTGGTGGCCGTGGCCCGGGGCACCCTCCACCCTCGCCAGCACTCAACTTTGGTGCCGCCACGCTTCGCAGTTCGTTCGCGCCTTCCTCAGGTGAGTTGCAACTCTTTGGGTTCTGTTAATCGGTCGGAATATGCTTGAATGTGAATCTTTCTATGTTGAGGGCCAGAGCCATACGATGCTAGTGTCTGCATTGGGTTAAACTTGATTTTGAGATACCATATGTTTGAACTGTCTAGGCATCATTTTTGGAGCGATGGTGTTGGTATACCTGTCCTCAGTGTAAGTATTGAACTTCTCTCGAGCCATGTTTGTTTTGGTTCTTTCTAGAAAATCGTAGAAATGGCCTCATCTGTTTCAAGCATGCCCCATGTTTATCTATACGAAATATTTCAAGTTAAGAAAATGTAGTTCTAGACAGACTAATGATTTACTCTTCTACACTATGATTGTGGATTTGCAATAAATGTGTTTGCTGTTTTGGAATGTTCGATTAATTCAGTTTATTATGCTCTATGTTAGTGCATTCGACAATCAAAATTTGGGAGGAGAAATTTGGTGCCTAAGGTTTACTGCTTGTTGTTTATATTTTCTTTTTATTCAGAGTACCCATACGGGCTATTTTGGATGAAGTCCCATGGGATTGGACCCTACTAAGGGAATCTAACCCTTAAATCTCTTCAATCCCCATAGGAAATGGGTCTGTTACCATAGATAGAGCACTGGACTTTTATTTTGCTTCTTAAATCTTGCTAGCAAGCTTAAACTAAGATATTGAAGAACTAGAGCTCGTTATTCTAATATCTGGAAGCCCTAGTTTATGATCTAAACTTGAGTAATGAATATAGGATTGCCTCAAGAGGTATGCCCCTTTATTTATACCCCGGTGGGATGAACATGAGCTTGCAGGGGGAGTGGGAAGGGGATTTGAAAAATATGATAGGGGTGGATAGTTAAGTGTAAAATTAACTAATACCCATTGTCGAGTGCCAAAATAAATGACACCCTCGACGCAATCAACCAAAGAAGCAACCAGCCACGACACGTCGTCAACAAGCAAGATGACCCGAGGAGACCTTCAGCCGAGGGTCCTGACGGGGCGGAAATCAGCGACTCGCCCGACCCCCCTCTCAGGAGGGACGGATCGGGGCAGTTCGCCCAAGACCCCCTCCGTCGGGAGCGCACCTCGGTGCCCGCCGATCGGCAACGGACGCGACAACAAGGACAAGCGGGATGTCTGCGCCTGAAAAGCTGAGCGCCCTGACACCCCATATTCCCTCGCCGGGGGAACCCCGCGGTGGTCAAATCCTTCTGTGACACCGTCAGCTCGTCTTGAACACACTGTTAGGCGCTATTCGCGCCTTACCGTGTACTGTAACAACCACCCCCATGTAAGGTCTTAGATGGCTAGAGGGGGGGTTGAATAGCCTATAAAAATTTTCTACAAGCTCAACTAAACAAACCGATTAGTATAAAACACGGCGAAAAGCGGTTTGCACTAGCTCTAATGGTCAAGCAAGCCTTCTAGTGACAAGACTAAATATTTCTATGATCTCTAGTCCACACAAGGTCTACGTCACTACTCTAGCTAATGAACAATCCTAATATGATCCTTATGCTAGCAAGAACAACTACACAAGGCAAAGCTAGCTCTCTACTCAAAGTAAACTAGGAAAGTAATGCAAGAGTGGAAAGCTTGTTATACCGTCTTGTAGAGGATGTCAACCAATCACCGGGATCAAGATGAACAATCAATCACTCGATGGTGATGATCCACACACGAAGACAATGAACAAGTTGATTTGTTCACCCGGAGTTCGCTTGTACACCGACAACTACTCTCCGGTTGTGCCGACCAACACAAGGATGATGTTTGAGCTAGGCGGTGCCCTTGCTAGCCTCAACACACCACTCAACAAGTGTGGTACCCAAAGCACGAGCAATGTATTCCTTGCACTTTGTCTCCGACGAGGAGTGCATAATCCTCTCACAAATCAACCGGAGGTGGCCAAGAAACAATCACCTCTTCTTGCCAACGCCTCCACCACTTCACCAAGCCGGCTAGGAGCGGTGCCTCCAAGAGTAACGGGAAATCCACCGTCACAACACGATCCCCAAGTGCCTCTAGATGCAAGAACTCGATGCAATGCACTTGGATCACTCTTCTCTCAAGAATGAAGCTCAAATCAAGAGTGAGAGAGGAGGGAGGCTTGCTTGCTTGCTCAAAAATGTTAGGAGTGATTCAAAATGACCAAGAGAGGGAGCAAGTGGCAGCCAAGGTGGTATATATAGGCCACACCACGAAATGTGGTGGAAAGGGTGGAAAACACACTTTCAAGGCCTCCGGGGCGACGACCGACCGGACTCACCAGTGAGTCCGGTCGGTGGGTCCTGGTCACAACCGACAAGCCAAAACCAGCCCCCGGACCCCCGCCCTTGAGCGTCCGGTCCAAGCGTCCGTTCGGTTCCGGTCAAGACCGAAGCATCCGGTCGGTGCGTCCGGTCGGCCCTCGCCGAAAACTCCAAAACATGCTCTCGCCAGACGCACTCACCGGAGCGTCCCGGTCACATTTGACCGTCCGGTCGGTGCGGCCCGTCCACGCCAGAGGCTGCGAAAACTCGTCGTTTAAATCAGCCGTTCCTTCGCCTTTGCTCCAAACCCGACTTCCGTCACTTGTTTCTTGTTGCCGACACGCCGAAGAACACCTCGACACCTTGTGTTAGCATTTTCGAAACCATTTCCACCAAGGACGGAGTTAGCACTTTAGGTTAGAATGCATGCATATGAGACTTGAACCTAAAGGCACGTGAGGATCGATATGTACGAAAGTTTTCCCTCTTTATAGTACGGCTTATCGATCCTATAACCACCCACACTCTCTATAGTGTCTTGGGTGCGAAAACAAAAGCCCTATGGTTATACCTTTGCCTTGGGACCTTTGATCTCCGAACTCCACCGAGTTGCATGCTTGATCATCTTTTGGATCGCCTCGATCCCTCATCCATGATCACCACGCACCAACTCCCAAGCACGACCAATCTCCAATCATGTCAAACACTTAGCATTGAGAGATTAGTCCTTAGGTGTCACTAATTATCCAAAACCAAACAAGAGATCTTCAATCTCCCCCTTTTTGGTAATTGGTGACTACCCGCATAAAGGTTTTATGATTAATGTTTTTGAACATACAACGGTTGTCCAAGCATTTTGCTTACAATCATAGGATTGGACAATCATCATAGTTCGGTTTTGGTAGAATGAGCTCCCCCTACATGTATGCCACGAGTTTGGAACGAAGCATTGCATACATGTGTGAATATTGAAATTGAGGGTGAGCTATGTTACCAAAATGATGCTTAAGGTGAAAGAAATGGACCTTTGAAGCGTGATACCAATCGGAGTTGCGCCATTTTCACCATGCAAGCATCAAGATAACTAGATTTTCATCAAAACTCAAAGTACCACGTGAGATCACATTATAAGCAAGGTACTTGAATTAAGAGCGGAATTTAGAAAATCTAGCTAGCTCCTATGCATGCTAGTTATCAATCATTTGTAAACCACTTGTACAAACTAGCATACACCACACAAGCATGTATATATGGAATTTAAATACATGTGCAATGAGCAAGTCATATGTTAGTGCACAATCAAATGCAACAAATTTTCTATGAGCTTGCTCCCCCTACTTGTGTGAACCACTTGTAAACTCATGAACCACATGAGAAGTTTTCAAAAACATGTAAAATTTTTAATTTTCCAAAAACCTTTCATGCACTAATCTCTCCCCTTTGTCGACAATTTCCACAAAAGGTATGACCATGTTGTGTTATGGAAGAGAGAATAGTACTCAAATTTGGTTAAATTTGGATCACTTGTCAAACATATATTTCGGTTTGAACCAAAGACAAGCTTCGTCACACCTCATGACAAGGGTAATCTTGCCTATGTTGAAGCATATGTGTGAAAAGATAGCCAAATTCAACACTTGAGATTGCAAGCCCATAACCATGTCATATGTCATCACTAGATCAAACAAGCATAAATAGCAATAGTGATGGCATACATACATTGAAATCCTTTGTTTTTCCATGAATGCTTCCTAAGGTACAAGTTATATGTCTATATGTTCTAACAAGTCCTTAGTTATCATGAATGCCATGTCAAACAATGATACCTTTGCTTTGCTTGATGTAGGGGCATGTCATGATAGTGGGGTGCATTCAACTCATGTTGGAGAAGTCAAGGATATTCAACTTATTTCTTAGCTTGCAAAATCTCTTCTCATCTAGTGGCTTTGTAAAGATATCGGCCAATTGATCTTCGGTGCCAATAGGTTGGATAGCAATGTCACCCTTTTGTTGGTGATCTCTAATGAAGTGATGCCTTATGTCAATGTGCTTGGTTCTTGTATGTTGAACCGGGTTTTGAGTCATCTTGCAAGCACTTTCATTGTCACAATACAAAGGCACATGATGGAAATCAAATTCATAATCCTTCAATGTTGATCTCATCCATAGCAATTGTGCACAACAACTACCGGCACTAATGTATTCGGCCTCGGCGGTTGAAAGTGTCACACCGGTTTGCTTCTTTGAGGACCAAGACACTAGAGATCTTCCAAGGAATTGACAAGTGCCACTTGTGCTTCTTCTATCAACCTTGCATCCCCCATAGTCGGAGTCCGAATATCCAATAAGCTCAAAGTTTGACCCCTTGGGATACCATAGCCCAACATTTTGTGTGTGCTTCAAGTACCTCAATATCCTTTTTGATGCGGTGAGATGACTCTCTCTAGGTGAGGATTAAAATCTTACACACTTGCCCACACTAAACATCACATCGGGCCTAGAAGCGGTCACATAGAGTAAGCTTCCAATCAATGACCTATAGTACCTTTGATCAACCATATTGCCACTTTCATCATTGTCCAATGATCCATTGGTACCCATTGGTGTATTGATGCCCTTTACATCTTGCAATCCAAACCTCTTGACCATGTCTCTAATGTATTTCCCTTGACTAATGAAGGTGCCATTCTTCATTTGCTTGATTTGTAGACCAAGGAAATATGTGAGCTCTCCAAGCATAGACATTTCAAACTCTTTTGCCATCATCTTGGCAAACTCTTCACAATACTCTTGATTTGTTGATCCAAAGATGATATCATCAACATATATTTGCATGACAAACAAATCTTTCCCAATCTTCTTGGTGAAAAGAGTAGTATCAACTTTGTCCATCTTGAAGCCTTTCTTGAGTAAGAAGTCTCTCAACCTCTCATACCATGCTCTAGGTGCTTGCTTCAACCCATACAATGCCTTGTTCAACTTGTACACATGGTTGGGATGATGGTAATCTTCAAAACCGGGCGGTTGCTCAACATACACTAGCTCATTGATGAAGCTATTGAGAAAAGCACTCTTGACATCCATTTGGTAGAGCTTGATGTTGTGTGCACATGCATAGGCCAATAGAATTCTAATTGCCTCTAGTCTTGCAACCGGAGCATATGTCTCACCAAAGTCAAGACCCTCAACTTGAGTGTAACCTTGTGCAACTAATCTTGCTTTGTTTCTCACAACAATGCCATCTTCATCTTGCTTGTTCTTGAAAACCCATTTGGTTCCAATGACATTGTAGTCCTTTGGTCTCTCTACCAATTCCCAAACCTTGTTTCTATCAAAGTTATTGAGCTCTTCTTGCATTGCAATGACCCATTCTTCATCCTTCAAAGCATCATCAGCCTTTTCGGGCTCTTCTTGTGACACAAAAGCAAAGTGTTCACAAAAAGCCGCTAGCCTTCCTCTTGTTTGTACTCCACTTGCAATGTCACCAACAATTTGATCAATTGGGTGATCTCTAGCTACACTTGAACTTTGGAGTATTGGGACTTGATTGCTTGAGGTTGGTTGATCACTTGTTGTTGCTTGAGATGATGTACTAGCTTGTTGTTGATTTTGAACTTGAGCACCACTAGCTTGAGTGATTTGCACCTCATCTTTGTCTTCATCAACTTGAGTTGGCCTAATATCACCAATGTCCATGCCCCTCATGGCATTCACCAATTGAGTTCCACTCACATCATTGAGGTTCTCATCTTCATCTTGGGACCCATTGGTCTCATCAAATTCAACATCATGGACTTCTTCCAATACACCACTTGAGTTGTTCCACACTCTATATGCCTTGCTTGTGGTGGAATAACCAAGTAGGAACCCTTCATCACACCTCTTGTCAAATTTGCCAAGTCTTACACCCTTCTTCAATATGTAGCATTTGCATCCAAATACTCTAAAGTATGCAATGGTTGGCTTTCTTCCATTCAATAGCTCATAAGGTGTCTTGTTCATCATGGGATGGCAATACAATCTATTGATGTAGTGACATGCGGTGTTGATTGCTTCGGCCCAAAAAGATTGACTCACATTGTATTCACTAAGCATTGATCTTGCCATCTCAATGAGAGTCCTATTCTTTCTTTCAACTAGGCCATTGGATTGTGGTGTATACTTGGCCGAAAGTTGATGCATGATTCCATAATCATCACATAGCTCATCAACTCTTGTGTTCTTGAACTCACTTCCATTGTCACTTCTCACTTTCTTCACTATGATATCAAATTCATTGTGCACCCTCTTGAGAAATGTCTTGAACAATAAGTACACATCACTCTTGTAATTGAGAAAGAACACCCAAGTGAATCTTGTATAATCATCCACAATCACAAATCCATACTTGTTGCCACCAATGCTTGTGTATGCGGTTGGGCCAAACAAGTCAATATGAATCAAATCAAATGCCTTGCAAGTACTCATAAAGCTCTTCTTTGGATGAGTGTTGGCAACTTGCTTGCCGGCTTGACATGCACTACATAGCTTGTCCTTGTCAAAGTGAACATCCTTCAAGCCTCTTACTAGATCATGTGTCACTAACTTGTTGAGTTGCTTCATGCCAACATGACCAAGTCTTCTATACCATAGCCAACCCATACTAGATTGAGATATCAAGCATGTACTAATTTGAGTCTCACTAGCACCAAAATCCACAAGATAGAGATTCTCAAATCTTATCCCCTTGAAGATCAAGCTTGAATCTTTTGCATTCACTATCTTAACACTATCTTCACCAAAGATGCACTTGTAACCAAGATCACAAATTTGTGCCACCGAAAGTAAATTGTACTTCAAGATATCGACTAGTGCCACATTTGAGATGGTCAAATCATTGGTTATTGCTATCTTGCCTAGGCCTTGAATCTTGCCGCTTTTGCTATCACCAAATGTAATAGGTTTGCCATTTTCTTGAGTTGAATCAATAGAGGTGAACTTTCTTGCATCACTCGTCATATGTTGAGTACACCCACTATCAAGAATCCAATGGTTGCCCCCAATCTTGTAATTTACCTACAAGAAAATCAATAATATTTAGGTACCCATTTGCCTTTGGGTCCTTGGAGGTTAGCAACCAAAGCCTTTGGTACCCAAATTGCCTTCTTCTTTTGGGCCAACAATGGGTGTACCAACAAACTTTGCCTTGACACCCTTCTCACCCTTGGTAAGCAAATAACAAGAATCAAAAGATATGGAATACACTTTGCTTGATTTCTTGTTCATGTTGATTTTAGCACATTTTAGCTCTTGATGCCCCACTTGCTTGCATCTATTGCAATAGAGCCCATTGCTCTTCATAAAGCTAGGCTTTGGAGTAGCAAAGGCCTTCTTGTCTTTCTTGGGAATATAGCCTAAGCCTTCCTTGTTAAGGGAAAATCTTTGGCTACCCAAGCACTTTAGCAAGCGGGCATCCCCACCATATGCCTTCCTCAAGGAGTGGGTGAGCTCATCCACCTCTCTTTTGAGAGTCTCATTCTCAACCTTTAGTGATGAATCTAAAATTACTCCATCACTAGTAGTAGAGCTTGAGTGGGTTGATGTGGATGTGGAAGGAATAGATGGTTCTTCAACATCAACCACAAGGGTTTCATCTATGATGTCACATGTTGAACCAACATCCATCTTGATGATTGAGCAAGCTCTATCATTCTTCTCTAAGAGCAAGGCATGGGCTTTTTGAAGCCTTGTGTGAGCTAGCTCCAATTCCCCATGGTCTTCTTTTAGACCCTCATGGGAGGCCTCTAGCTCCCTAAAGTTTTGCTCAAGAGTTTTTACACTCTTTTGCAATGCTTTACATTCCTTGTCCTTAGTCTTAAGCATGATATGAGTTTGCTTAAGCATCTCTAAAAGATCATCTCTAGTGGGTTCATCATCATCATCATCATCATCACTATCACTATCATATTTTACTTCATTATCACTTAGTTCATCATGCTCATGCAATGATACCTTAGTAGCCTTAGCCATGAAGCATGAAGGTGATGAGCCGAAGAGGGATGATGTCTTGTGTTGACCAATTGCACTCATGGCCTTGGGCTTCTCTTCCTCTTCATCGGATGAACCATCACTATCCCAAGAGCAAACAAATGCACCATCATTTGTCTTCTTGAATGTCATTGATTTGCTCTTCTTGTTGGTCTTGCCACCCTTGTTTGCCTTGTGCATCTCTTTTTCTTTCTTGATTGGGCAATCGGCAAGGATGTGATAAGGGCTATCACACTCAAAGCACTTTCTTGGCTCTTCATTGCTCTTGGATGAGTCATTTCTTCTTCTAGAGCCTTGGCCAAACTTCTTGCCCTTCAAGACCTTGTTGAAGTTCCTCACAAACATAGCAAACTCTTGATCTATCTCATCAAGATTGACTTCCCCATCATCTTCTTCTTGAGCCTTGACTTGCCCTTGATCTTGGATGAGGTGGTGGCGGCCTTGAATGCCACAACCTTCTTGTCCTTGTCATCTTCCTTCTCCACTTCATCTTCCATGCCATCCACTTGCTCATCGGTTAGCACCTCACCGAGCAAGTCACTAGGTGTCATTGTGTCCAATGCACCTCTAAAGAGTATCTTCCTCAACATGGCAAATCTCTTGGGCAAACACATCAAAAATTTGTGCCCAAACTCACGATCTAGAGTCTTGACACCCAATGCCTTGAGATCATTCACAATTACTTGGAGCCTATGGAATGTCTCCGGTATGCTCTCATCTTTCTTTATCTTGAAGTTCTCAAATTCACTCTTGAGAACATATAATTTGGCACTTTTCACCACCTTAGTGCCCTCATAGGTCTCACATAGCTTCTCTCACACTTCACTTGCCTTCTCAAGGTCCTTGATGCCCTCAAACACCTTGACATCCATGCCATTGTACAATGTGTTCAATGCCATGGTGTTGCATTGCTTGTTTGACTTGTCGGTGGGAGTGAGGTTGGTAGGATCAAGGATGACATAATCCTTCTCGGTCACTTCCCATACTTGGTCATTGATTGATCCCAAGTACATCCTCATGCATCTCTTCCAATAATCAAAATTCTTGACCCCATCAAAGAAAGGAGGCTTTCCCCCAACATGGTTGAACACAACATTAGCCATACTATCACACCAAGGTTGTTAAGCCTTCAAAAATGGTGACCATGGCTCTGATACCACTTGTAAGGTCTTAGATGGCTAGAGGGGGGGTGAATAGCCTATAAAAATTTTCTACAAGCTCAACTAAACAAACCGATTAGTATAAAACACGGCGAAAAGCGGTTTGCACTAGCTCTAATGGTCAAGCAAGCTTTCTAGTGACAAGACTAAATATTTCTATGATCTCTAGTCCACACAAGGTCTACGTCACTACTCTAGCTAATGAACAATCCTAATATGATCCTTATGCTAGCAAGAACAACTACACAAGGCAAAGCTAGCTCTCTACTCAAAGTAAACTAGGAAAGTAATGCAAGAGTGAAAAGCTTGTTATACCGCCTTGTAGAGGATGTCAACCAATCACCGGGATCAAGATGAACAATCAATCACTCGATGGTGATGATCCACACACGAAGACAATGAACAAGTTGATTTGTTCACCCGGAGTTTGCTTGTACACCGACAACTACTCTACGGTTGTGCCGACCAACACAAGGATGATGTTTGAGCTAGACGGTGCCCTTGCTAGCCTCAACACACCACTCAACAAGTGTGGTACCCAAAGCACGAGCAATGTATTCCTTGCACTTTGTCTCCCGACGAGGAGTGCATAATCCTCTCACAAATCAACCTGAGGTGGCCAAGAAACAATCACCTCTTCTTGCCAACGCCTCCACCACTTCACCAAGCCGGCTAGGAGCGGTGCCTCCAAGAGTAACGGGAAATCCACCGTCACAACACGATCCCCAAGTGCCTCTAGATGCAAGAACTCGATGCAATGCACTTGGATCACTCTTCTCTCAAGAATGAAACTCAAATCAAGAGTGAGAGAGGAGGGAGGCTTGCTTGCTTGCTCAAAGATGTTAGGAGTGATTCAAAATGACCAAGAGAGGGAGCAAGTGGCAGCCAAGGTGGTATATATAGGCCACACCACGAAATGTGGTGGAAAGGGTGGAAAACACACTTTCGCGGCCCCGATCGGACACACCGACCGGACTCACCCGGTGAGTCCGGCCGGTGGGTCCGGGTCACAACCGACAAGCCAAAACCAGCCCCCGACCCCACGCCCTGAGAGCGTCCCGGCCGCGCGTCCGTTCGGTGCTTCCGGGCCAGCACCGGAAGCATCCGGTCGGTGCGTCCCGTCCGCGGCCCTCGGCCGAAAGCTCCAAAACATGCTCTCGCCAGACGCGACTCACCGTCCGGAAGGCCCTCGGCCACGCGAGCTGCGAAAACTTCGTCGTTTCGTCGCCGTTCCTTCGCCTTTTGCTCCAAACCGACTTCCGTCACTTGTTTCTTGTTGCCGACACGCCAAAGAACACCTCGACACCTTGTGTTAGCATTTTCAAACCATTTCCACCAAGGACGGAGTTAGCACTTTAGGTTAGAATGCATGCATATGAGACTTGAACCTAAAGGCACGTGAGGATCGATATGTACGAAAGTTTTCCCCTCTTTATAGTACGGCTTATCGATCCTATAACCACCCACACTCTCTATAGTGTCTTGGGTGCGAAAACAAAAGCCCTATGGTTATACCTTTGCCTTGGGACCTTTGATCTCCGAACTCCACCGAGTTGCATGCTTGATCATCTTTTGGATCGCCTCGATCCCTCATCCATGATCACCATGCACCAACTCCGGCACGACCAATCTCCAATCATGTCAAACACTTAGCATTGAGAGATTAGTCCTTAGGTGTCACTAATTATCCAAAACCAAACAAGAGATCTTCACCCCACTGTAATGTTATCTCACGTGCCCATCCCGAAGGGTCTCGTATGACACTATAGCCACGACGCCAACCCCTTGGGTGGGTACAGCGACAGTTCCCGGTCACCATCAGCGTACCCCTCGGACATTGTTGCCACCCCTCTCGGAGCATCTGCCTCCAGGAAAGCGAGGGTCTCGGAAGTCAATGGTCCCTCGGCGTAAATCATTGCAGATCCACGTCACCCAAGAATACACCTGAAAATCAGGGGGAAGGACAGCCTCCTTTCCACGACGACGACCAAGGACGCCCCTTCTCTACAGCACGGGTACAAGGCAACGGCCAAGCAATTTCCTACACCTGGAGGACATGTACTCGCCGGCCCTCCTTGAGACTACAAAAGGGGGTGCCCGGGCATAGAGTAGGGCAAGTCGAAGCACTCACGCCTTGACTTCACACCATTGGCAGTTTCGCTCAATCACCACGCACGGTGACTTGGGGTTCCGGCCTCTCTCTCCCACCCTGCTTGTATTACCCTACTACGAGCACCTCGGTGCAGATACACAGCCATTCACTCAACTGGACGTAGGGCCGGCATTAGCCTGAACCAATATGCATCTTGTGTCATCTCACACCAACCATCCGGTTCCTAGGACGCAGCACAACTACTAGTCGGCAGCCGTACCCCCGGTTCAAAACACCGACACCCATGCACCCAATATGAATGAAATTAAGTACCCCCATGGGTATCCTATGGCCCAGATTAGAAGGTTGCACGGTTACACGGAGAGGTTGATTTGTACTTGCCTACATAAAATATCTAATTTATAAGATTGGATAGTATCCCCAGACTTGAGCAAATTAGGCCTAGCATGAGCCTATTGGGTTTTGGCCCGTCCACAGGCCTTAGCGGATAGGGTTGGGCACAAATATCATTGTCTAGAAAAAACCTTTGCCCGAGCCCAACCTAAAATATTTATTTTAATTGTTTTACAATCGCAAACTCACTTTGACGTTGAGGTGATTGTTTCCATATGGTCTATTTGGCATGCGATGAGGAAAAACTGCGTGCATGAAAATATTTACCAAAGCCGCTTGCTCTTGACTCGTTGGTTTATTACCAATTTTATGGCTAATCTTCAATATGCAAAGCCACAAGGGAGGGTGTGGACTGAAGTTTACAGAAGTCCAGCTCGGTGGATCCCCTCACCAGTGGGATTGATGAAGATTAATGCTGACGTAGCCTTGACCAAGGATTCACGAGTCGTTGTTGCTCGAGGCATGACTGTGCGACTCTTGGGGCCTGTGAATGTGGTATGAGGGTCACATGGAACCCGACATGGTGGAAGCAATTTCATGCAAACAATGATTGTCACTTGCCATTGACTTGGTTTTGTGAGATTTTATATGAGCGTGCAAGCAGACAAGAGCGTTGGAGTCGAAGAAAGCCAAACTGGGGAACAAGGGCCAAAATGATCGACCAGATCTAGAACGAACGGGGCCGTTGTTGCTTGGTGGCTCGATGATATTCAGACGGATGGACATCCATTCAAGCCACAACTTGATGGATAATGTCTCAGCCTTACCACCTCTTCAAGCTGAGATTAGTGACTCCATTATATGCCTAAGCACGGAATGAAGATCTAGGGTGTATGACCAATGTGCGGTGCGACATTAACAACAACAAGCAACACAACAATGGTCGTGGTTAGTCAAAGCGGTGTAGCAGTTCACAAAGCATATTTGAAGATCCTTAAGGAAGAGGATCACCCGCTCATGAAGACAGGGATGTAAGACTATTGAGCCGACCATGATGATGGTGTTTGGTGATGGAGGATTTAGCAACGAAATTGCCCTTTATTCTTTAGTTTGTTTTTGAAAACATTTTTGTCTTGGTGGCTCAAAACTTTTTTTTAGATTCCTTAAAATTGTTTTGCTTACTTGTAATAATGAACAACCATATACAAGCTGAGCGTTCTAGGCGTGAACACTTGTGAGCGAAGTTGTGGAAATCAACGATGTACTGGTGACTTGCATTGTGAGTTTTGTGTCTTCATTCCATTTATCTATAAGTGAAGATTAACTTTTTGCTAAGGCCAACCTTGGATTACACTTTGTTCTGCTGAGGCTAATAATTAGACGTGCTCTCATGGATCTATTTTGACTTGCATTGTGAGTTTTGTGTCTTCATTCCATTTATCTACACGTGAAGCTTAACTTTTAAGCAAATTATTTCCTTACCCCTTTTGAAAGTTGCTCTTATTTTTTTTTGGCTCTTTTTTTCTCGAATTTGCTTATTTGACCTACTTTCAAGTTTTCTTTAGTTTTGGGGTGTAATGGTGTTAACTGCACGCAAAATGACTTTTTTTCGCCCCTCGATGCCTAATGAAAGAGATTAGAAAAAAAAAATTTACTGTTTTTTTAGCACCAATATTTTATCAAAAATAATCCACAATGTTCTTCTGCTCATGTTATAAATTAATTTTACATGATAATTTGCTCTACACTTTGAAACCCGTGGGTTGCATATGCTTGATCTTTATCTAAGTAATTGACGGATATGATATAGGATTGTTTGAGTCGCTATTTTTCTTATTCTAAATGAGACTAGATTCCTGGAGATTTATCTTTTGAAAAATTGAAAATTTTCCATGATGAGATTTCTACATGACCGAAGTGTTAAAATTCCTACCATAGCCAATTATTTGATATTTAGATTAGGAAAACCTCTAGTCACATATGCTACTTGCTTTGATTTGAGTTTGTCAAGCTTTGTTGTATACCTTATGAGAGGTTTGTCATAGTCTTAAAATCAAGATCAGGTACACACACTCATCCCCTTGTATACATATATATCATTATGCTATTCCTACACTGGGAATACGCATCTATTTTTCATTCCATCCACTAGAAAATGTGTTATGCTCCGATGCTGGGAAAAACACTCCAAAAATATTTTCTTTGGGTTATCTTTGAATAAATGCTTCAAAGTTTATTGTATCTCTCTTATAATTATGTTTTTTGTAAAAAAGAGAAGCATGAGGCTATGCAAAAAGAAATAAGAAAAAAGAGTTAAAAAATGGACAAGTGTCCAAAGTGAAAACAATGGGTACTTAGATGCCCGCCTCTCTGATTAAAAAGAAGAAGAGAAGAGAAAAGAAAAAGATAGCCTTTGTTTCCTTTTAAGTTCTCAAGTTCAAATTAAGAGAGAGTATTTCCTCAAATGGAGTAAAGTAGAATTATGTTAGCCACTATATATTCCACCATATTCTACACACATTCACCTCTTGATTTGATTGTATGACTCAACTTTCTTTGGATCCATTGTTTGACTTACAATATAGTCTTTGCAAGTATGCTGTTTTTCAGAGTGCCACTCCTATGAGATCCACATAAGTCATTTTTTTAGAGGGTGAGTGAGAAAGAAAAGAGTTTACTTTGAGAGAAAGCATATCATTATGAGTGTTTTAGAGGTCAAAAAAATACCACATATGAGTGATGTGAGAGTGTTATGCAATGAATCTCTAAGTTTTATTTTAAAAACTTATAAAAACTCCGGGTATGATAGTTGAAAGAAGAATTTGAAACATAGTGCTAACTTGATCGCTTACGTCTTTCAATTATCCAAGATATTTGTGCATGCTTTGAAAAGCCTCATGGTTGAAAAAAAATATAAGAGTAAGTTTGAAAGTCAAATTATTTTATATCTAGAGTAGAATTCTTGTGTGCACCTTTTGTTGTTTGCTACGGACTACTAAAAGTTAAGCATCACATGAAATATATGTAGTAATTCCATGTAAAGGCACGGGAGGAGCTAACTAGCACGTATGCACACCCTCTAATTTTTCGTGAGCTGCTCTGCTTGATTCAGTCGGGACCGGAGATGATGAGTTATGTTGTGTTAGAGCTCGATCGATCAGCCAATGGAATTGAAGCCGGCCGAATGAAGGACGGCCCAAAGATGAACACGATATGAACACGATATTATGATAGAAAGAGGACAAGGAGAGTCAGGTGTAGGTGTGGCACGCAACAAGGCTAGCTGTAAGTGGCATGTATGACTGCAACCAATCAACCGAGGGTGTGTTTAGCACCCCAACTTTCTCCCAAATTCCACTATGCAAAAAGAAGATTCCCCATCACATCAAAATGCCGGCACATTTATCGAAGTACCTAAATGTAGGTAAAAAAAATAAACTAATTACACGCTTTTAGATGTATATTGCGAGATCGATTCTTTTGAGCCTGAGTTACGTCATGGTAGGATAATATTTACCACTAACAAACGAAACATGCTACAGATCTTTCGATGTGACATTCCTCTAAAAATTTTGCACCAAATTTTGGGATCTAAACACACCCCGAAAAAAAAAAAAAAAGAGCAGAAGCACACTGCAGGTAAGCTAGGGCACTGTTTGAACCGATGACTAGCACAGTTAGACTATCCGCACTCATGTTTTCTATTTCCTTCCTCTATACATCCTAGCCATCAAGATTCTCTTCTTTACAAATTTTCTCCCCGCAGCCATCGCCCCTTTATATCTCTACTTTATACTAACTACCATTAGTGGGGTCTATTTATAGTTTTATCCAAATATATCAAGTGAGATCTAGTTTTAAAGAATTAATTGAAACGAATTCAATGGTGTAATTAGAATTTAATTTGGTTTTTTAATTTACGAGTTATAATATTTTTTTTAGTAACTTTAAATCATGGGTCCCACTGCTAATTCTGCCTCTCCACCTTTTCTCTTCTCTCTCGGCCACTCACGCACGCGCAGAGGAGAAAGTGCGGGACCCACGACCCGGTACCGGGGACCCTGTACCGCGGTATATATGGCGGGGAGACAGCCTTCCAGTCAGATTTCCAGGTGACCGCTGCAGCTGATTTTGTTCGTTATATGCACATGTGGACGATACCGGAATGGATACAGAGAGCCGGTGCAGATAGTCTAAAGGAGGAATGAGTGCGGGAGAAAGTGTTGTAAAGGAAAAAATCCTGATGATATAGAAAAAGTAAATAGAGTAAATATGAGTGCGGACATTCTTAACTGGCTAATAGTTGAAGGCTAATAAGACCTCGTTTGGATTGACTAGGACTAATTGTTAACTCGTTTGAATTAGTCCGATTCAGTTTTGATACAATCCTGTTTAAAATTCAATTTTGCTATCGCAATTGTTCTGCTCCCTACACGAAGAGAAACGTAGTACAGTGAGATAGATATTTCAGATGTACATTTCATGTGATGCTATCATATGGATTATTTGTGGATTTAAAATCGTGTGACACTATCATGTCGAAAATGTACATCTAAAATATTACGGTTTATTTTTGATAAAATATTGGTGCTAAACAAATAGTATAAAAACATTTCTAATCTCTTTCATTAGGCATCAGGGGGCCAAAAAATCATTTCAAGTATTCATTAACACCGTTACACTCCAAAAAACGATGGAAGGGCCATAAAACTAAAGAAAACTTGAAAGTAGGCTAAATAAGCAAATTTGAGAAAAAAAAAAGACCAAGAAAATAAGAGCAACTTTCAAGAGGGTAAAGGAAATAATTTGTTCTAACTTTTTTTTTTTTTTTGCTTTAACCTAGGATTACACTTTGTTTTGCTGAGGCTAATAATCTTTTTGAGGCTAATAATTAGACCTCCTCTCATGGATCTTTTTTGACTTGTATTGTGAGTTTTGTATCTTCATTCATTTATCTATACGTGAAGCTTAACTTTTTGCTAAGGCTAACCTAGGATTGCACTTTTTTTTTTTAGGAAGCCATCCGACGCACTTTATTGATCTTAAAACATTGTTACATCGCTCACTAGAGCTTCTAAGATATCTCTAGGGGATTCATTGACCCACTTTGTTTTGCTGAGGCTAATAATTAGACGTGCTCTCATGGATCTTTCTAGAGCTTGTTCGGGGTGGCTGCAGCTGTGCTAGCCGGCAAAATAGTGTGACGTGCTTGATGGGCTCGATATAGTACAATTGGAAAAGGGCCACAGGAAAGTGAAAAAGGAAAAAGTCTCGAATTAAGCTCCCCAACTATCATCAAAGTTCACTTTTCCTCCCCTCAACGTCAAAACCGGACAAATCACCTCCCTCAACTTTTCAAACCATCCAAATTACCTCCCTCGAGGCGGTTTTGAGGGCGGTATTGCTACGATAACAAATGTTTGCCTTTTTTCTTTTTAAAAAAATTCGGTTGAATATTTGAAAAATCATAGTAAATCACGTAAAAATCATAAAATAAAAAATTCAATTTTGTTAGGCTCCACATAATTATATCTACACATTGAATATATAAAAAAGAAAAAAACAAAACCTTCATAGCAAAAACTTTATATTAAAGTATATCATATTATATATTCAATGTGTAGATCTAATCATGTGGAGTACAACAAAATTGGATTTTTTATTTTATGATTTTTGTGTGATTTACTATGATTTTTTAAAGATTCAACCGTTTTTTTTAAAAAAGAAAAAGGCAAACCGCTGTTATTGTAGAAGAATACCCCCTCAAAACCACTCAAGGGATGTAATTTGCATGGTTTGAAAAGTTGAGGGAGGTGATTTATCCTATTTTAGCGTTGAGAGAGGAAAAGTGAACTTTCGTGATAGTGGGGGAGGAATCTGGACTTTTTCCAGTGAAAAAAAGGTCCAGTTCTAGTACAAATTAGCCCAGCTGCGAGCCCAAGTTAAGAAATGGCCCGGCAAGGCCTCCCTCTCTCTCTCCGGCCACGGTCGTCGGTGCGCCGCCGCACAGAGGCCGGGGCGTGGATGCTACACGCATCCGTCTCTGTCTTCCTATTCTCCTAGGCTGGCATTGGGGTAATGTGATGGGATACCGTCAGCGATGGTCCGTCAACCGACAGGGAGATCTCGTCGGCGCGCCTGGCGGGCTGCTGGACCGACGACCGCCCACTTCTTTCTCGCGCTGGGCGGTTCAAGAAATCCCAGGTTTCCACGCAGTCCCTGTTGTTCGGGCTCAAATTGTCATTGCGTCTGAGGCGAGTTCTTTGACCAATCTTTGATTGATTCGGCAGTTGACTGTTGCAGCTTGATAGTGATTTGTCCTCAGGTAGTGGCTCAACTGCTCTCGGTGAGGGTGAAACATGGCTAATCGAGGCCCTTTTCTTGCTTCCTTAACTTGTTGATGACTTGACTACCCTTGAAGTTTGCAGTAGTGACTTGTGGCTTGTGCAATTGCACACTTCTTTCATATGATTTCTTGTGAAGTGCTTCATGTCTTTAATCTTGACAGATTCAGTTATCTTTCAAATCTGCTCTGTGCAATTTGGGAACCCCTTTTCTTTCGGCATGAGGGACTGCTTCTTGGAGGTCACATTATCACTAGCTAAGTTGTCTTCCTACCTTTTATTTTGCACATCTTTTCCTTGCTCATGTGTGCTTGGCAGTTAGCATCTGTTAGAGGCAAGGATACTTCGTGGATGCGTGCTTCCCCGAATGGGAGCTCAGAAGCCATGTATTGATGTCGAAAGATGAGCCTCACACAGTCAACCTGTGGTCACTGGTCTTGGGTTTTCAAACCGGAAATTTCCCTTGCTCCTGGTCTGCTCAAAGAAAACTTCCTAAACCTGCTCCTTTGACCGGCATTATATTAGCTAATTTATTTAGCATTGTTTATTAGCTTGTTGGAAACTGGGGCTGATTGGTATCAAGTATAAACAATGTGACATAATATTCTAGTCCGTACTGCAAACAACTCCCACTGTCCCATATTGAATTATAATTTCTTCAGGTCACGGGTGTTCATACTGCCATATGTGTACATACATAGTAGTCATCTTAGTAGACACTGGACAGATCCTAAGTTAGTGGTTTGACTAATTATAGATTCCCTCAACAAAAATCTTGCAGCCTTGCTATAAATCTGTCACCTTATTTATCTATTTGTTTATCATAAGGTTCCATGTCCTTTCCCTGAATACTTTGCTATCTTAGTAGTGTACGTAGATGGCCTGTGATGTTTGTCTTCTGCATTCACCTAAATTATTTGAGGGGTATCCAAATCTCTTATCATTAGGCGGCTTAGCTACAAAGACACACATTTTATCAGCTTTATCTTCTAACCAGTTGATTTGCAATGTTGGCGATTCACACTTTCATTCTTGACCACTTGACTAATCTTGAAATGCTATTTGTGCACCTTTTAAATGCATAAAGAAAGTGATTGTTGTGTACACCTTACCTGGCTTACCTGCTTACTCCTTTTATTCTGTTCTTACTTGGTCATTTCCTTTTCTTGTGCATGTGGAATTGACTTACTGAGCATGTATAAGAAAAGCCTTCAAACATGAAAGCTGCACAGACACAAACACTGACACCAGATGCAGTGAGCGGTGGTGATGGAAGCTGTTGTGTGTGCATCACATGGAGCCCTGGGCTCCTTGCTTTGGAAGTTGGGTGCCCTGCTCTCTGATGAGTACAAACTTCTTAGTAGTGTAAAAGTGGATATGATGTTCCTTAAAGCTGAGCTTGAGGTCATTCATGCTTTCCTAAAGAAGATGTCGGAGGTGGAGGACCCTGACGAGCAGTCCAAGTGCTGCATGAAGGAGGTGCGGGAGCTGTCTTACGACATTGAAGACAACATCGACAGTTTCATGTTCTCTCTTGATTGTGAGTCCAACAGCGAACCTAGAGGCTTCAAGGGGTTTGTTGGTAGGTGCTTCAACTTGTTTGCAGATGCTAAGACACGTCATTGGATTGCCAAGAAGATCCAACGTCTCAAATGCCATGTTATAGAGGCTAGCAATCGGCATGGGAGGTACAGGTTTGATGATGCTGTCCTCAGATTGAGTAGAACAAGCATAGACCCTCGCTTGCCGGCATTGTACACTGAGACAACAAGGCTTGTTGGTGTTGATGGCCCAAGGGACAAACTTATCAAGTTGCTAACAGAAAGAGAGGGCACGACGACACAGCTGAGTGTGGTCTCCATTGTTGGATTTGGTGGGCTTGGGAAGACTACTCTTGCCAATGAAGTGTACCGGAAGCTTGAAGGGCAATTTGACTATAAAGCTTTTGTGTCAGTGTCACAAAAACCTGACATTAAGAAGATATTGAGGCATATACTTTGCCAGTATAGTTGCCGAGATTGTGGCAACAATGAAGTATGGGATGAGCAGCAACTCATCAACACAACAAGGCAGTTCCTTAAGGATAAGCGGTATGCATCAAATATTTGTTTCTTTTCATGACAATCTTGCTTTGAAAGAATATACATGTGCCTGTTTATTGATTTGTGCAAATTCGTGTTAGGTACTTTATTGTAATTGATGATATATGGAGCACATCAGCATGGAGAACTATCAGATGTGCTTTTCCTGAAAATAATTGTTCCAGTAGAGTATTGACAACTACTTGCATCATCACAGTTGCTAAGTATTGTTGCTCTCCTCACCATGACCATGTGTATGAACTGAAGCCTCTCGATGCAGCTTACTCTAAAAGCTTATTTTTTAATAGAATATTTGGTTCTGAAGATAGATGTCCTCTTCATCTGAAAGAAGTTTCCAATGGAATATTGAAAATATGTGGTGGCTTACCATTGGCAATCATTACAGTAGCTAGTTTATTGGTCACTAAAGCTATTACAAAAGAAGAATGGGAGAAGATGCTTAAGTCGATTGGTTCAGCACTTGAAAAAGATACAGATATGGAAGAGATGAAGAAGATTCTTTTGCTTAGCTACAATAATCTCCCCTACCATTTGAAGACATGCTTGCTATATCTAGGTATGTTTCCTGAAGATTATGAGATTAAGAGGGATCGATTGATAAGAAGATGGATTGCTGAAGGTTTTATCACTACAGAAGGTGGACAAGACATGGAGGAAATAGGAGAATGCTATTTCAATGAGCTTATCAACAGGAGCATGATTCAGCCTGTTGGAATTCAGTATGATGGTCGGGCTGATGCTTGCCATGTCCATGATATGATTCTTGATCTCATTGTATCCAAATCAGTTGAAGAAAACTTTCTTACCATATGTGGTAACGAGAATCACAAGCTGGTGCAACAAGATAAGGTTCGTCGGCTATCCATCAACTATCATGCCCGAGGTGATATTATAGTGCCAACAAATATGGTTGTTTCTAATGTTCGATCCCTCACTATCTTTGGATATTCTGAGAATATGCCTGGTCTTTCCAACTTTCTATTCTTGCGAGTTCTAGATCTAGAAAACAGAGTAGTGCTGGAATACAATTACCTTAGACACATAGGTAGGCTTTCTCAGTTGAGGTACCTTCGACTCAGTTCAAGAAGCATAACTGCACTTCCTGAACAAATAGGAGGTCTAAAAAATTTGCAGACCCTAGATTTGAGGTGGACAAGGATTAAAAGGTTGCCACAAAGTATTGTTCTCCTACGACGATTGACATGCTTGCTGCTTAACAGTTTAGATTTGCCTGAAGGAATTGGAAATATGCAAGCTCTTCAGGAATTATCAGAGATTGAAATTAATTGTCATACATCAGTGTCTTCTTTGCTGGAACTGGGCAAATTGACTAATTTAAGAATTCTTGGGATAAATTGGTGCATCATCGATACAAATTATGTAATAAAAATCCATGCAGATAGTTTGGTTATGTCCCTCGGCAAATTAGGCATGCTCAATCTTCGATCGATACAGATTCAAAGTTATCATAGTTGTTCCCTTGATTTCTTACAGGATTCTTGGTTTCCTCCACCCTGTCGCCTCCAAAAATTTGATATGTCCATAGACTACTATTTTCCCAGAATCCCAAACTGGATGATCTCACTGGACTACCTCAGTTACCTAGACATATATCTTTCTCCAGTGGATGTGGAATCATTTCGAACCCTGGGAGATTTGCCCTCTCTGTTATTCCTCTGGATATCCTCAAGAGAAGTAAAGCCTAAAGAAGGGGTTATTGTCAGCAGCAATGGTTTCCGTTGCCTGAAGGAGTTCTACTTCAGCTGTTGGGAAATTGGGACAGGGCTTACTTTTGAACCAGGAGCCATGGCAATGCTTGAAAAACTGCGGATTCCATTCATTGCACACGGTGTGTGCTCTTTGCACGGTGTTCTGGATTTTGGAATCTTGCACTTCTCTTCCCTAAGGCATCTCCAAGTTGAGATTATTTGTCATGGTGCGAGGCTCAAGGAGGTGGAGGCCGTGGAGGAAGCTGTCAAGAATGCAGCCAGCAACCTTTCTGATGAGCTCTTCCTTGATGTAAGAAGATGGGATGAAGAAGAGATTTTGAAGGATGGGCAAAATAAACTGGAGGAAGAAGAGTTCAATTCTTATAATTCACAGCATAACTCAATGTTGAGGTTTGATTTCTTCTTTTAGTCATAAGTACCACCTGTATTTCAGTCTTTTTATTTGCTAGTGCTTATGAAAAGCTGCAGCCTTATGCAAACAAATTAGCGGTCCATTTTATTCAGTGAAATAATAATTTGTTCCTTTTTCAAATTTGAAGTTTGGAAAATATACTAGATGCAACTGCAAGCATTTTGGAACTCTGCTCAGATTACTTAGTCCTTAAATCCTAGTTCAGTTCTTCTCTAATTGCTTTGCTCTTCAAATTTGATGTTTATCTCTAATCCTTCACTATGCCTTTTGCAGAAACAGCAGCGGCTGGTACAGTTACAGTATGGCAGGAGATGAGGAAACAAACGGTTGATATGGCTACTATTGCCAATTCGCAATAGCCCTTCAATCCATCTGACCGTGACCAATCATTCTCAATGCTGCTACACATTCGATCAAGAGAACTGTCTGCACTCGCACATGTTTTCTTAGGGCATCTCCAGAAGTATCCTGAACTTTACTCCTAAAAACATATAGTTTTACAACTCCTAAAAAATTATTGTTTAGGAGCCGCGTTTCGATGGTTTTCTGCTGTGGCTACTGTTGGTGGGCGTTCCGCCGACAGCGTTGCCAGTATGCCACTCCCAGTCAGTGAACAAAGTGGTTTTTAGTTCAAGATGTATCTCATGTGTGCATTTACTTGCAAGATCCTGCCAGTATCATGCAACCTAAGGAAGAAATTGAAGGCTGCGACAAGCAAGATCAAAGAAGAAGGTGATGCGATCATTGGCAATTATGGGTGATCAGGAGGACACTGATCAGAACATCTGTACGAGTATGCCAAGGTGCTTGTGCAACTGCCTAAGGCAATTCAGGTTCAAGCATTAGCCGCTTTGTTTGGATGTCCTCCGCCCGTGTGTGAATTGTCCTAGTTCTGGTGGTCATGTCGTTCTTTTCTGCTTTTTATCCATGTTTCCATCCAAAATAATTTCTTGGAATGTTAGAGCTACCAATGTTTGGCCGTAAATTTACATGGCCAAACCTGCAAGACTCGCCTACTTTGGGTTTTCTGCTCTGCAGACTGGGAAAACATACACCCAAACTGCCTGCTGCAGGAGTAGTGCAACAGAAGACTGATAATTTCCCGCTGGTGTTTGGTTTGCAAGACATTGTGGCCGGTAAAACAAGGTTTCATTTTGAGCCGTTCTGGGCCTTCTGGCCACGCTAAGATGGCTTCCAGGAAACTGTCCAGGCTGCTTTGCAATCTGTTCAGCACGGTTTGTATTTTAACCTGGAGAGCTATCTAGTTTAGACATTCTCTAAATTGTGGTTTTTGAGATCCATTTTACAAAATTTCTTGGAGATGCTCCTACAGTCCTACCCCATATATAAGATCTTTTTTTTTTACTCGTTCGAGCCATTCACCCGTTTTTCATTAAGAGGTAGGAAAACCAAATCCGAATATAAAAAATCTTCACCTGCCGTAACATCAAGAACCAGCCTCCAAAGAAGAAAAAAACCAAAGAAGTCCTAAACTTTACGGATCCCAATTTAACGATTACATGGCAAAATTTGCGACCTAAGACCTCATACACTTATGTCGCCCGTTGGCTCGGAGGCCCTCCGCTTCTTTCCGCAAAAAGAACACCTCCATTGCCTCCCCTGTGACGTCGCGTCGACAGTCCATCAAAGCAACTCTTTTCGTCGAAGGAAACCTCATCCGGATGCTCCGCCTCGGCGGGATCCCCATCTTCTGCAATAGCACCTTCCTGATTTCAGCCTGAACAGTTTGCCTCCATCATAACTTAGCCGCAAGTTAGCTGAATGAGGTCATCATCGGTCACAAAGTAGTACATATCCAGCTTCAACAACGGGCGTGGACAAGATCGGAGGATCCAACGGCTTCTTGAACTTTGCAATAAAGTCATCAACAGACATGGTCGGCGCAGGCATATATAAGATCTAAAATTTTGGTTCTTGAGATCCATTTTACAAAATTTCTTGGAGATGTTCTTACCCCATATAAGATCTTCACCTTGTAACTTGAAGAGCATTATAGCAGCACCAATTCGACCTTTTTATGGAACTAAGAGGAAAATGTCAAAAACAGTAGAGGAATGCAAAACTAATTGCCCGTAGGTGGAATGCTCCCAACACAAATTGGCATGTTGCTGTGCTCACAGCTTTAGCAACTCTTTTTATCAAGGTTTTTGGCTACTCCTTTGTAGGAGGCGTGCTCTTACATAGAGCAGGATACAAATTTCAGGTGCAAACAGTTTGAGCATCATAACTTAGAGGTAGTCAAACTTCATCACAAAGTAGTGCATATCCAGCTTCAGATTACATTACAATAACTAGCATGAACCCCCACGTAAATGCGCGGGCTAGGAAGAACGAATATATAAATTTACGCATAGCAATAGATTTTGGCAATAAAATAATTGTATAGATGCAATTACCTAATCATCGTCGAACCAGCAAGTGATGTGAGATCGTCTCCAAAGGTGGAGCAGAGGAAGCAATATCATTGAGGTGGTCACTCGCAGGTTCATCTGTATCATAAACAGGCAGGAAGACGCAAGTGTGTTCGGAAACATCAGCATCGAAACCTGATAGGGAAATCGATATTTGAAATACAAATTACATAGCCTTTGCTTGATCCTTAGGGGTTGTAAGTCCGTTGCTGCTAAGCTGGAAGGCAAAGCAGGTGAAGGAACCTGAGCCTGAGGTATTTGTTCATAGGTATCACCCGGTTGTTGTTGCTGTATCTAAGGCTGAGCAGCTGTGTCTCCGGCCTCTGTTCACGGACAAATAGACCATAGTTGTAGAACATGTAGCTGTAAACTACGGAACGAATACAAAATCAGAAAGGAGATTTGTTAGTTTAATATGGCTTTATTTAAACTTTTGTTAATGACATTAAAGATATGCTTATAATAGTTATACTCTTAAAAAAATTATGGCTACAGAAATGAGGTTAGTACCTTATATGTTAAGAATATTGAACTATTTTTTTTCATGTTCGGAACTTGTGAAGAGAGATATGTCCTGAGTACTGAAACACTAAAATTAAATAATTACCTACTATTAATCGAAGTGAGAAATAATAATTGGATGGTTCCGAAGCATACTCTTTGAAGCATCATAATCAACATAATTCTAAAGAATGCACAGTTCATAATTGACCTGTTCAAGGTGCAAAATACGTTGCACTGAGCCCTTCATCCAGTAATGGTACTTACTTGATAGCAAAGGAGAAGTTATCAATGAAAGAATACATAGAAGAGTTCATGTCTTTGAAAAATTGTACTGCATAAGATATGTGTCCATCGAAATTGTCTGAATGTATTGCAAGAGTGCAGACACATCAAGCCTGTTGTGCTGATCTTATATTCTGAATGAAGTGTGACATTCTCTTGTTCTTCTTCATTTTTTTTTTTTTTTTTTTTTGAGACGATCTTGTTCTTCTTCATGGTCACCCTGAAGAAGACGTAATGGGCCGGCCCGTTAGAAGCAGCCTAATACTTCATCCCCAGGTCCAGTTGGGCGGCCGCAACCAGAGCGGAGCCCGACTCGAGCCGACGAGGAGAGAGAGAGAGGCGGCGGAGAGAAGGGAGGAAGGAAATCCCGGGAGGGAGAGGGAGGAAGGAACCCAAAGCCCCCAAGGTTGCGGCGCTGCCGTAGCACCGGCGGCGGCTGAGGCGAGATGGTGAAGGCACGGATGACGACGACGGACGTGGCGGCGGAGGTCAAGTGCCTCCGCCGCCTCATCGGCATGCGCCTCGCCAACGTCTACGACATCACCCCCAAGGTTTGCTGGGTCCCCGTCCTCTGCTTTCGCTCCCCCGCCCCCCGCTAACCCTAATCAGCGGAGGAGGTTGGATGGAAGGGGCTTCTCCTTCGGCCCCCGCCGCCGCGATCGGTACAGGCGTGGCGGAGGAGGCGATTCTGTAATCTCGACTGAATTTAGGCCTGCTCGGGTTTCTATCGGGCTCGACTAGTGGGGCTGCCACTTAGCAAACTTTAGCGTGAGCCTAGGGCATAGAGAACTTCTTTGTTTGATGCGTGACTGGTGAATCCGTATGCTATGAGATTTTCCTTATGTTATTTTTTCAGTAGTTGATGTAGCCTGTGCTTCCACTCGTAAAATTTGACATAATCAATAGATTACGCCATGAACTGGCTTGCCAAGGCTCTTGATGCATATTTTAGGTGCAGTTTTGTGGGATACAAGATCCTTATATGTCGCTTCAATAGTATTTTGTGAGGATCAACCAGGTGGTTCTTGCCTTTCGATCTGTTTTGAGTTCTGATTTCTGAGTAAGGCTTAGCTGTCTCAATTCTTTGGGCCATTGATAACAGTATTGTATTACCGGTACATCATACAATCGGATCATGTTATTCTTGGCAGTTTCACACGTCGTAGTTGTGTTTTACTATGTATGATGATGATACTAGTACAGAACTGCAGATGTTAATTTCACTAGTGATTAACATCTTTCTGCACTTGGGCAGACATACCTTTTCAAGCTGATGAACAGCAGTGGGATTACTGAATCAGGGGAAAGCGAGAAGGTCTTATTGCTCATGGAGAGTGGTGTCAGGTTCCACACCACCCAATACGTTCGGTGAGATTCTACTCACTGCCCTGATTAATGTTTGCTTCGTCGCCCTGTTCTGTAACATTAATGGCTACCCTTGTGTGTATGCATTTCTGCAGCGACAAGAGCACCACCCCTTCAGGGTTCACTCTGAAACTACGGAAGCACACTCGTAACAAGAGACTTGAAGATGTCCGTATGCTCGGATATGATAGGGTATTGATCCAGTTTCGCTTCCTCTCAGATAAACATTTCACATTAGCAGCTTTGTATTGTTGTTCGTTGGCCGTTTAATTGAGCTCGTTTTTGTTTGTGCAGATTATCCTTTTCCAATTTGGGCTTGGCAGTAATGCACATTTCGTAATCCTAGAGCTCTATGCACAAGGAAACATTCTTCTCACGGATTCAGAATACACAGTGATGACACTGCTCCGTTCTCACAGGTTGTAATCTGATTGATAAGTTGTGCTTATTATGTACTACCATTGCAACAGCAGCATTGACTAAGGACAAGAAAATACCAGAATTGACATGCAATGCAAAGATGCTCTTTACTTTTCTTTCATATATACTGTGTTCATTGTATTTATTGTTTTCGATTGTATGGATTGCAGAGATGACAACAAAGGATTGGCCATCATGTCACGCCATCGCTATCCTGTAGAAGCTTGCCGTGTTTTTGGCAGGACTGACTTTGCAAAGTTAAAGGACATGTTGACAATGCCTGATAAGGCTGATGGTAAAGAGGAAATTTCATCTGGATCAACTGATGCTCAGGAACCTTCTCAATCCACCAATGATGAAGTGTTGGTAACTGAAATATCTGAAAAGGCACTGAGTAGAAAAGAAAAGAAGGCTGCTGCAAAAGCTAAGCAATCTGGTTCAAATGCCAAAGCAAATAATGGTGCTCAGTCCAATAAATCTACTCTGAAGACAATTCTTGGTGAGGCACTGGCTTATGGCCCTGCACTAGCTGAGCATATCATATTGGAAGCTGGTTTGGTTCCAAGTACAAAGGTTGAGAAAAATCCAGAGAGCACTATCGATGAAAGCACTGTGCAGGCTCTAATGGAATCTATTACAAGGTTTGAGGACTGGCTTGTAGATATTATATCTGGCCAAAAGATTCCTGAGGGTTATATTCTCATGCAGAATAAGATGACTGCAAAGAAGAACCTCATATCCTCGGAAGAGGTTTCAACTAATCATAAGGTCTGTATAATTTTCTCCTTGCTTGGTTTATTACTGTTGTGGAATTGAGTGAGCAGATTTACATTTTGTTGTATGCACAAGAAATGTTTGTTACCCACAATATGATATATGCTTGTTTATTATTGGGCACTGGCACTTGCACGCTACCATCTGCTTGATTTTATGTCTTGATAGTTAACTGTTTTGAGTTCCTGTATGCAGATATATGATGAATATTGCCCTATTCTGCTGAATCAATTCAAGTCAAGGGAATATAATGAATTTGCGACATTTGATGCTGCACTAGATGAGTTCTACAGCAAAATAGAAAGTCAAAAGGTGAATCAACAGCAGAAAGCAAAAGAGGAATCTGCAGCTCAGAGGCTGAATAAAATAAAATTAGATCAGGTATCTCACCTCACTTTTAGTGCACATATGCAATTCAGCAATTGCATTTCTCATAGTATTTCTTTTTCTGTTGGAGGTTATTATTACTTGTTTGGTGCAATGGTGCATATATTAGGAGATGTGATAGTCCATTTCTCTGTTCTGCCATGCAGGAGAATCGTGTGCATACATTGAGGAAGGAAGTGGACCATTGTGTCAAAATGGCAGAGCTAATTGAATATAATTTAGAGGATGTAGATGCAGCAATTTTGGCTGTGCGTGTTTCTCTTGCAAATGAAATGAGTTGGGAAGCTCTTACTCGCATGATTAAAGAGGAAAGAAAGGCTGGAAACCCAGTAGCAGGCCTTATCGATAAACTAAACTTTGAAAGAAATTGTATCACTCTACTCTTGAGCAATAATCTTGATGACATGGATGATGATGAAAAAACTGCACCTGTGGAGAAGGTATGTTACACATATGCATAGGTTTCCTCCATGGTCTGTAGCATGGAAAGATATTCTATTTGTCAACCATATGGAAATCAGGAAATGTGTTGGCACTTTCTAATTTATGGTTCTTCGGATCTGAAGTTCCTGGGAAGAGATTTAGGCATGTGTTATGCATACCTGTTATATTCTGCTTTGCTGAGTCAAAACTTTTTTACCTTTTTATTTTAAAGACAGCAATGTGTGTTATATACTTATATGTCGCATATGAACTCTAACTTGTCTTGCACCTATGCTGAGATCCTAACATTTTTCTTCTGCTGCTGCTGGAACATTTTTTTTTCTTTGTGGAACAAGTTTTTTCTTTGATGGATCAAAAGGATAAAAGTTGTTCCACTTGGGGAAAATTTTTATTCCACCGAGAAGGGAAAAGGAAATGCTGCATTTAGAAGAAAAAATGTTCTATTTGGGTAGGGAAAATGTTTGACAAAGAAGAAAATTATGTTTCATCAGGAAAAAAATGTTTAGATCTCACCGTGTGTGTTCAACAAGATGACTATGACTTACATATACGACATATAGTATTTCCTGGTACACCCACAGGCCACATGTCCACATCTCCATGGTGCTAGAGTACTTTACTACTTTTCATGATTATATTTATGCTGACCCATTAACTCTTCATACATTTTTTTGTATATACTATATTTCTATAGTTAGCTTACAATGCAATATCATTATCGTCACATTGTTTTCTTATCAACTCGAGGCTTTTCTATTCCCCTAGGTAGAGGTTGATATAGCACTTTCTGCACATGCAAATGCAAGACGGTGGTATGAAATGAAGAAGAAACAGGAAAGTAAACAAGAGAAGACTATCACAGCTCATGAGAAAGCGTTTAAAGCAGCTGAGAAGAAGACACGCCTTCAGCTTGCTCAGGTACTTTTTATAACATAGACTTAGACTTGTACTGCAATGCAAAAAGTGATTTTGATATTTGGTTCCTGTTATGTTTTAGACTTTTGTGGGCCCTGCACAAAAAAACCTTATCCTATATGTTACTGTTGGAAAAAACCCATCAATATTTCAGTTGGTTTTCATCCCAGATAGCAGAGGCATAGCTCATAAGAATGGCTGATAATTAAACGAAAGGCATACGTGCCTTTGGAAGCAATTATTTTGTCTTTTGGTTTTGTTTGGATGGTGAAATAACTTTTATACCTGGACACCTGTAGGAAAAAAAAAACGGTAGCTGCAATTACTCATATGCGCAAAGTTCACTGGTTTGAGAAATTCAATTGGTTCATCAGCAGTGAAAACTACTTGATTATCAGTGGCCGAGATGCTCAACAAAAACGAGTTGATTGTGAAGCGCTATATGTCCAAAGGAGATCTGTAAGTACCCTAGAATGCTTGCAGCTTATTTTCAATCGTAATATATGAAAGTACATATAAAATATTATATATGTTCAAAGTAGAACTATGCCGGTATGTAACAAGAAGTCCTTCAATGTTATTGATTAGATGTGTGCTAACATATATTTTCTATAGTAAGCATGCAGTCAAGAGTATAATTTTTAAAAATGACTCTTTTTAATTTTGACCATTCATTAAGGAAAAAATATTTGGATTGGTCTTATGGAGTAGTATTGCAGTTCATATTAACAATGAAACACATATGTTTTTCACAATCTGTCATATTTTACAATTGATCATCGAAAAAAACATAACGTCCACTGTAATGCCTCATAAGTTTTGTATTGCTGTGATATGTTCATTCTCTTACATGAATTTGTCATTGAAGCAACTGGTTGATTTTGAATTGAATAGGTATGTGCATGCTGAGTTACATGGAGCTTCCAGTACTATAATCAAGAATCACAAACCTGACACTCCTATTCCACCGTTAACATTAAACCAAGCAGGATGCTTCACTGTGAGTTAATTTCTAAACATTTAGTACAATACCTTTAAAATGTCAGTGCTCATATGATCATGGCCTTCTTGCTTCAGGTTTGCCACAGCAAAGCATGGGATTCAAAAATTGTTACGAGTGCTTGGTGGGTGTATCCACATCAAGTTAGCAAGACAGCTCCTACTGGCGAGTACCTTACTGTTGGTAGTTTTATGATCCGTGGCAAGAAAAATTTTCTTCCACCTCACCCCCTTGTTATGGGCTTTGGTATACTCTTCCGTTTGGATGAGAGCTCCTTGGCATCTCATCTGAATGAAAGGAGGGTTAGGGGTGAAGATGAGGCCCTCCAAGAAATGGAAGCAGAGTCTCGCAAAAAGCAAAGTAACCCTGAATCTGATGAAGAAATTGGTAGTGATGAAGGTGCGAACAACGAAACTATATCAAATGGGCAAACTACAAACATTCAACAGAATAATGATATTGAGCTTCCTGATCTGTCTAGCAATATTGTTACTGCCAACTCACCTGAACTTCTTCCTGAAGTCCAAGCAGAGGAAACCTTGGACAATGGAAGTTCCATTTCTAAGGAAGAGACAGCTGAAGCTTCTGTTTCATCTCAACTTGATGATCTGCTAGATAAGACTCTTCGCCTTGGCCCTGCAAAGGTGTCAGGTAAAAGCTCTTTGCTCACCAGCATCCCTTCAAGTTTAGCAGAAGATGATGAAGATCTTGAAGTGAATAGGCCAACTATAAGAGACAAACCATACATATCGAAAGCAGAGAGAAGAAAATTAAAGAAGGGCCAAGTTAATGGTGAAACTGCTATTGATTCTCAAAATGGTGAAGCTGTAGAAGCACCAGGTACTTCAAAGCAAGAAAAGACAAAGGCTACTGATTCTAAAGCAAGTCAGCCAGGTACTTCACAGCAAGAAAAAGGAAAGGCAAAAACAAAGGTTACTGGTTCTAAATTAAGCCAGCCAGGTAATTCACAGCAAGAAAAGAGCAAGGGAAACACTCAGCCTACTAATGCTAAAGTAAGCCGTGGACAGAAAGGGAAGCTTAAGAAGATTAAAGAGAAATATGCAGAGCAGGATGAAGAAGAAAGGGAGATCCGTATGGCGTTGCTTGCGGTAATTACATCATTTATCTTCTGTCCTATTTTACTATCATTTCCCTTTCATTCTGCAAGTTTTAACGTAACCCCTTGTACTTGTCATGCTAGTCATCTGGGAAAGCATCGCGGAAGGACAAACCTTCACAAGATGAAGAAACCTCTGTTAAAGAATCAAAACCATCAGCTGGTACTTTGACATTTTCCTCTCATTTTCAGGATTCTATTTGTGATATGTGGTAGCTCCTTGTGTGGATAGTGATTACTGCCTTTTGTTCTTCCTATTCTGTACAATAGCAATTTTTCCATAATGTTCTGTTGATTAGTCTTTTGATAGTTGACTTACTTTGATTTGAAATAGTATAATGTTTGCTGAATAATGTCCTCCCATGTTGAACTGGAAAATGGAAGTTTTAGTGTGAAGTACATTTTTTCATGTTTGAAAGTTCAAAACATTTACACCCTGTACTGGTCCAGGTGAAGATGACTCGTCAAAAATATGTTATAAATGCAAAAAGGCTGGACATCTTTCTCGCGATTGCCCAGAAAGCACATCTGAGGTGGACCGAAACGATGGCAGCATTAGTAGAAGCAGAGACGTTATGGGTACTACCAATACTGCTGCTGGTGGCAACAGTCCCATGGACGAAGACGATGTTCAAGAAATTGGTGATGAAGAGAAAGAAAAGTTAATTGATTTGGACTACTTAACTGGAAACCCACTACCAAGTGATATTTTGCTATATGCTGTACCTGTGTGTGCTCCTTACAACGCGTTGCAGACATACAAATATCGTGTAAAGATTACCCCAGGGACAGCAAAGAAAGGAAAAGGTACATTTCTTTTTATCATTTCAGGACACAAATCAATCCACAACAGAAGTTTATTAGCTTCATCCTCTGTTTTCATTTCCCTTCTTGTATATCAGTTTGTCCTGATGCTCAAGTATGTTGGTTTCAGCTGCCAAAACTGCTATGAGCTTGTTCCTGCACACACCTGATGCCACCAACCGTGAAAAGGAGCTCATGAAGGCATGCACAGACCCTGAGCTGGTGGCTGCAATCGTTGGGAATGCCAAGATCACAGCGCCTGGACTCACTCAGCTGAAGCAAAAACAGAAGCAGAAGGGGAAGAAGTCTGCAAAACAGAACTAATGTGAAATTGGTGGGCCTGAAGAACTGAAGTTTTGACTCATTCTTGATTCGAGGAAGTGAAGCTTTGTCTTTGCAAAAAAGTATGTAGATGTGATTTGTCACTCGAGGTGGCATTCGGAGGTCACAGTCCTCACATGAAGTACATTTTGATGCTTGTAAATTGTAAACATTCCTTTGGCGTCAGACTTGTGAGGCCAGGATGAAATGCAACGGAGGCCGCAGCAGGCACGTAGGACCCAAGTTGCACGTTTATGATACAATGACAATATTAAACTTTTTATGGCCCGTTTGGCATAGCTCAACTTTACTAGGGAAGCTATTTTTTCAGAGAACAACTTAATGAGTAACTCTCTAGAGGAAGCTGAGCTGTTTTAAAAAGAATAGTAAAAATAGCTTCCCAATAACTTCATACATGGATATGAGAGAATTGGAAAAGAGAGCTAGAATAAACTACTATTTTTAGCTCTCTCCCACTTCATCCCCTTGTGAGAGGAGAAGAAAAACAGCTTCATGGATGAAGTTGTTTTGGCAAAAAAACAGCTCACAACAACTCATGAAGCTACTTGTAAAAAAAAAAAAAAAACTCATGAGAAGCTGTTATGAGCTGTACCAAACAAACCATATCCATGTATGATAGGTTCACAACAACTCATGAACCTTATTATTATATATAAAAACAGCATAGATTTCATTTGCAAATGGATGAGGATGCGTCGGCTGGTTGGAGAAGCTTTGTTTACCTATTATATGATTTGCCTCATACACAGGAAAAATGTCCACCGAAAACTTACCTATCTCCAACAGCCAACGCAAATCAGGCGAAGGCAAATTTCCTCCCTCGTCCACTGCTACGGCACCACGGCCTCCAATCCCGATCAGCTCGCCACCGGCCATGTCCAGCCGCCATGCGCGCGCATTATATGCAAGTACACTTCTGTTACTAATTTATTCATCTTCCTCTAGGGTGCTGAGTTTGAGCTTGATAGCATCAAGAAGAAGCAAAGGAATTGGCCCTTGCTGGTGGCTGTCCATTGTCACTGTTCATGTGCATTTTCTTCTCCTTTTATGTAAAACTATGGACAAACTCTGTTCCTAACCCAACTGCTATTTGTTTGCCCCTATCACCTGGACAGAGGCAAGCCACAGTATGGAAGTTGAAGATGCTAATCACCTCCTTCAGACTGACAAGCTGTTGGGTCACAAGATAGATGAAATCGTCAAAGAATGGGATGCCTACGAGAGAACAGGATTATCCCCTGGTAATCAGCTCATGGTGATTGACAACGATGAATCAGGAGTACAAAATGAGGAGGACAGATCCTGTGGCAATCAGATCAACAATGATGAATCAGGAGTACAAAATGACGAGGATGATGACTTTGATGATGATCAGCTGCTGGTAATGAAAGTCGGATAATCCTCCGCGACCGATCCGCTCCGAATCCGGATTTTAAGGATATGGAGAAGTGTTTTTAATATCCGTGCGGATGCGGATAATCCGAATCCGACTATATGCGGATCGCGGTTTGGATTATCCTATGCTTGCTAATAGGATAACCGAATATTTTAAGGAGCCAAAACTTGAAAAATAATTTAAGTATCTTTATGCTACATATAGATGATGACTTTTGATGAGTTAGATCAGCTGCTGCCTGCTGGAGTGAAGAATGTCTATAACAAGTCTGTAAATTCTTAACGTCATATAACCGTGAAATTCAACCGAGATGAACCTTGCTCGTCTTAACTAGGCTCTCTTTTTTTAGCTGTCGACCTTCTGTTCTCCTACACCGACTGAAGCAAAATCTTTGTACATGTTGGTTCCACCATCTAGCCCAATTTTGTTGAAAGCTTGTGTCCCGTTTCATGCATGGAACTTGTCTTGCTGAGAAAGGTAAATATCCTTCCATGTACCTGGTGTCCCAAATTTCTAATTGGCGATTAAACTGCAATGGACTACAGTGATTGCAGTAATTGTACATACATTGAAATAATCCAGTGCGTTCTGGCAGGAAAAATGAAAAAGGTAAACCTGAGAAAAAATTTAGATGAATAGTATACATTTTTTACTGGACTCGAAGGAAAAAAAAGACTGAAACGAAGTATACTGAACGCGAAATAAAAAGGACTAAAACGAAATATACTAGACGCGAGAAAAACCATTTTGGTAGATGATTGGTAAATTGTAAGCTAGGCAGGTTTCGGTTGGAAGCCTATGCACGAGAAGCTAATTAGAGAGATAATAACTTTTCTTGTGTAAAAGTTTAATATCGTTTGTCTAACATATACCATTGTAATGAAGACAAAAAAAAAAAAAAATAATATATTTAATGAATTACAATACTATAAAATACAAATAGTTTTAAATTTTGTTTCCTAATCACATGGGCCGATATTTCTTGAGGAGAAAAACGGCCCCGAAGGCCCAATTGCAAAGCCGAGGACAATAAAATTTCCTTTCCCTTTTCCCTCACATCGTCGTCTGCTCTGCTCGCCGTGAAACGGAGACGGCCCGCCGCCGCCTTCCGACCTTACGCCGGCGCGCACGAGGAGAGGACAGAGCCGTGGGGCAAGATACGCCCGTCGACCCTGCTGCCGCCGCGTGGATTTTGGTTCCGTGCCCCGACTTGGAGCTGGGACGACCGCCGCCCGCCCTCTCCGGCCAGCCGCCAGGTCGGGAACCATCCGCTTCCCCGCCTCTACCTCCCTCCGCGCCGCCGCGCAACGCCTCGCCTTCCCGCCGACCGCCGGCCGTCAGTTGCGCACAGCCCCGGAGCCCCCTCCACTTCCGAAGCCCAATTCGCTCTCGCCACCCCTTGCCATCGGTCGTCGTGTTCGCCGCACCCACGTTATGCAGTTCCCCTCATATCCTCATCTTCAATAACTCGCCTTTAGTTACATCAGTAACTGTCAAATTGATACTGGCGCAGACAACATGAACACACACTGTGGCTTCTGATCGATTCATCGTCTTTGCTGATCGGACATACTGAGTAACTTACCTTCGATTTCATCGGTACCTATCGATTTGATACTGATTCTTTCTGTCAAGTGCATATATATAGATATAGATGTTCATGTGCATCTGCATTTTTTTTAATTTCTTTGAAATGCTTCAAAAGTTTTTAATCTTGATAACTAAGAGTTTCTGTATTCCATCTGCAATAACAATAGAGAGATGAAAGTAGGGCATACTGTCACTGATGACTTCATTTGTTATTGCCAATGTGTGCTACATGATTCTGTAGTGATTTCCTTCGCTTCTAACTGATTGCAGCTGCTTCCATTTGGCCCAGGATTATACTGGCCAACCTACTGTATTGTTCCTTGCCCTTACAGCAACACTAAGGTACAACTCAGACCTTCTGAACCTGAACTTATTTGCAATTATTCTGTTCTTGGCATTTGTTATATGCAGTGCAATCAGTACAGTTTCCCTATGCCACATCTGTCATGCGTTTTTCTTTACCACTTTTTTTTAAATTAATGTTTGCGACTAAATCTACTAGATGCTTCCATATTTAATCTTTCTCCTTTTTGTTCTATATTCACATAGGAACATACAATGGTCTACTATTGTGCCACACGTTATGTTAGGGCTGTACATTAGTATAGCAGCTATGCTGCTGACTAAAAAAAACTAATGCGGTTCTAATGCCTTCAATCAGCTTCATTATGGTGCAATAATTAGCGTTCCATGATAAGTGGATCTCCTACTCATAGTAGATACCATTCTTTTGATTACGGTTTCTGCGGGTTGTTAATGATTGTTGCAGTTCCAGCTATGCCAAATACACTATCACCTCCACACTTGTAACATCCATTAGTTTAAAAATTTGTCAATAGCAACAAATGCTGTCCTGGCCCACTCCACTGCCCGTTGCGCGGGGTTGCTGGCTAGTTTCTTTATTTATTTACAACTGCATTGCACGCTGCTGGATATTGCCGATTCCTTGTTTTTATATCTCCAATCAACTGAGCTATTGCTTTCTTACATGTATACAGTTTCAGGTTTGGCCATGCCTGCAAATATAGACATTGCTCCTTTCAAGTTGGACATAGATGAGCTGATAGATGATTATGCCAAGGTATTTTTTTTTGGGTCAAATTCTCGCCCTCTGTTGTACGCATATTAACTTTATAAGATGAATAACAACAGCTGTGCATTCCTGATTGGTAGGAGAACTATACATCACTCACTGAATTCAAACAAGTGTGGATGGCCAAGAAATTTTCTTATATCTATGAAGGCAGACCTAAGACAAACTCGAGTTTATTCATGCAGTCCCTCTTTCTGCATTGTATTGGTAGGTGCTGGTTTTCTAGAAGCGCATATTACTGAACTGAATCCACACTTACAAATAATCCTTTTTGTGGTAACAGCTGAACTATTTTTCCACTTAATTGTGTGTCCAGGTTATTTGACTTCTCAAAGTTCACTACCCCAAAGATTGGCTGGGCTTTACTGTCTTTACTGTCTGTATGAGTGCCAGCCATACAAGCCACAGTTCAAGATTTATTTGTCTCTTGGTAAGGCACATATATTCGAGCCTTCGCTGTCTGCACGTTGAAACTATTCTTTAATGCATTAAATATTTTCTCCTTTTGGAAACAGAGGAGTGCAGGCAACTGAAAGATTTCGTAGTTACGGCTAAGCAAAATGGACTGAATCTTGTGCCTGCACTTGTCAAAAGGATGCTGAATAAGGGCATGTTTCTGTTTGGTTACATGAATTTGATTGATGACAATGGGGACAAGGAGGTCGAGGAATTGACTGCATTGCAGAACAAGCGAGTAAAATTTGCCTGTGACAAGTACGTGTAACTTTTGCTACTGTGATCTTTAGCATTAGTATTCTTGTTTTGAGTAAATTGCATGAAAAGACGTCTAAACAAGATTAGTGACATAGCATCACTGTTTTCTTTGATATGATGTTCATGTGAGTGTTAGTACTGTAAGCAATCACACCTAACAAAGAAGATTAGTGACATAAATATTAACTTTAAGTTCCTTTGCCTTGCTACAGTTTTGCATGTTGTTATTACTCATGTTTCTTTCTGTGAAAACAAGGCTATAATTTTGTCAACGAAAAAAACATGGCTAAATTTATTGCATGCTGACATTTTCCATGTAACTTTTATGTTTGCAGGTTATTTGCAAATACCCAAGCAGAAAGTTATATGCACATGGACTTGGTAACTTCAATGCTTTTATTTATTATAGTTCCGTGGTTTGCACACGCATGCGAGAACGTGATCCTTCTACTTTTATGTTTTAATACAAGCTCAGTAAAATGGAGCCACGCCCCCCCTCTTATTTCCTGAAAGATCTTATTAAAGAATTGTTATGCTGTGTTGGGTTGGAAATATATCATCACAAAAACAAAAGGCAGCCTACCAATCTTTTATTTATATAAACATTATGCATTATTTATAGTACAAACATTATGCAGGTTTGCTTCTGTTACTAATTTATTCTTCTTCCTCTAGGGTGCTGAGTTTGAGCTTGATAGCATCAAGAAATTGTCCAAGGAGTATGCAGAAGCGAAGGAATTGGCCCTTGCAGGTGCTTTTCAGTTGTCACTGTTTGATGTGTGCATTTTCTTCTCCTCTGTGTAAAACTCTGGAGCTTTACTAACGAAAACACTGTTTCTAACCTTCACCTGGACAGAGGCAAGCCAAACTGTGGAAGTTGAAGATGCTAAGCACCTCCTCCAGAGTGACAAGCTGTTGGGTGACAAGATAGATGAAGTTGTCAAAGAATGGGATGCCCAGAAGGAGGGGTTCTACGAGAGAACAGGATTATCCCTTGACAATCAGCTCATGGTGATTGACAACGATGAGTCAGGAGTACAACATCAGGAGGACGGATCCTGTGGCAATCAGATCGACAATGATGAATCAGGAGTACAAAATGACGAGGATGATGACTTTGATGAGTTAGATCAGCTGTTGGAGTGAAGAACGTCTATAAGAAGTTTGTAAACTCTTACCGTCATTTAACCTTGAAATCCCGAGATGAACCTTGCTCGTCCTTACTAGGCACTCCTTTTTTAGGTGTCGACCTTGTGTTCTCCTACACTGACTGAAGCAAAAATCTTGTACATGTTGGTTCCACCATCCCAATTTTGGTGAAGCTTGTGTCGCATTTCATGCATCTGTTGGAACTTGTTTTCCTAAGAAAAAATAATTCCTTCCATGTACATTCCCACTAGACAAGAATGGAATGCAACATTTGGAAACATGGTACATTGAATATTAACATCTCAGCCGGTATAAAAGGTTATAAACAAAGGTACTGCATCAGCTATACAAAAACATCTGCACTCTACAATAAACAGACCATTGCAACATTTAGCTGCGATATTTAGCTACGCCGTCTTGATGACCCTGAAGGAGTCCATGACTCTTCTAAGGTCCTCCTCTTCCTCCATGAACACCTGCTCCGGCGTCTGCAGCCGGAGCTCGTAGAGCCGCTTGTTCTCAACACCGAGCACTGACAGGTATCGGCGGTCCCACTCCAGGCTCTGCACCCTGTCCTGTGGCATCACCGCCAGCTCGTTGTTGCTCGCATATGATTTTATGTTTACCTGCAGTTAAACCACAAGCACACACATCGAATTCAAATTCTGATCTGTTACCTACGCCATATGTTCAGTCCGAAGCTCGTTTCTCTGAATTTCAAACGAAATTTGTAGCAGGCCTGGTTTGATCTCACCTCAACTTCGTAGTAGATCTTGCCATCGTCAGCGACCTTGGACACCGCTGACAGGACGTTGGATTCGCGCCGAACGCCCAGCCTGGTGGACATGAACTCCGTCAGGTACTGCTTGAGAACCTTCTCTGCAGCCTTCTCCGGAGGGCCGAGATCCTCGACGCTCGTGTACTTGGACGACGAAGGCGACGATATCTCGACCGACATGTTCTCGTCAAGGACGAATGGGTCTCTGAAGAATATGTCTGCACCAGCTCCCCGGACCTGGATCCAGCTCTTCGGGTACAGGAAGGTGTAGCCATCAAATATGTCGATGTACTCCCTGAATGTTCCGCCGGTTGTCTCTGCTAAGGTGATCTGTCTCGGACCCAAGAGCAGGATCGTCGAAGTGGAGAGCATTGTTGACAGCACATTCCTCCTGGGAACTGCAGAAATCTTAGTTGCTGCAGTTCGACAAATTAGATATATGTAAACAGGTAAATAATTATAAGGCTTATCAATAATTTCTGCACCTGTTATCTTCCAGTTTGTACCTATTCGATTTCTTGACATGGTGCAGACACAAACTAGGAGAACAAGAGCTCCACGTTTATAATATTAGGAAATAAGGTTCTCTTTCACGCTAGCAGTCTTATACATCATTTTCTTTTTACTCGGAATGAGTAGTTTGAAGTTAAAAATGTCAAAACTGTGGCACGACTGCAGATTTTCACTTGGAATAGTGACAAAATTTGTACTTCACTTTTATTGCAATCACCATTTTTTCATCATGTTTACATGGAGTAAGAGTGTAGACTGAAGCTTAATATGCAATGATTCACAGGAAGTTCTAAACAGACCTTCCTTTCCAAAAAAAGGGTTCCAAGCAGACCTAAGTTTAATACCATCAGCTGATTGTGCTGTTCTGTTTTGTTTGACTTATTGCATGCCATAAACAAGAAAAATACTGTTGAGGCGGTCGTCCCCTGACAGACAAGTTTTCTTTTTTCTTTTTCTCTATCTTTTACAAAAAATGCTAAAACTATCCTTATCAATCCACAACTAGTTAATCACTGCCAGTTACAGTAATTTCCAACCAGAAGAAGGGTAAGCTATGGTCTCCCAGAAAGTAGTCAACAGGGAGAGTTATTGTCCTTGCCAGCTGGAATACATCCATGGGGAGATTTTGTTAGGAAAAAATGGCCAATAATTCGTAGTGATGCACTAATGCAACAGACAACAGTGTCTACATTACTTCGACTAGTGCAGTAACTCCCAATATTCCTGCAAATAAGGCACATGGGCATTCTGATTTCTGACAAGAAGCCAGGTCATATGTGATCACTATCAACATGGAAAGCCTGAAATAGCTACACAGTTATATGCACTACACGTGGCAGCAGCATGGTAGAAGTCCTTAGATGAAACCTGTATACTGAGAAACACAAGACAATGAAAATAACACAAAAAGGCCAAAGAAAGTGACTAACAAGGACTTGAAAAAACCCACATCTTGAAATGCACTGATGTAAAATGTGATGACTTAGAGATGTTCCATCACTCAATGGATGTGGAAATCCAACGTGAATCCCATGCTTGCACAAGAAATATCCTTTCAGTTGGTTGCAATCATCACTTTTTCTAATTGCATCAACATTTCAAAACAGAATATAGACCGAATCCCATCCATCCTTTCAGTTATCTTGTCTGGACCATATAGTGTAGACTGGATCTTAGTATGAAAAAATTCAAAACAATTTCTAAGATTTTGATGTTACACCATTAGAACTGTTCTTATCAATCCTTGTCTGGAGACTGGATTGTAGTGTAGACTGAATCTTAGCATGCAACGATTAAATAGCTAACCTAACCAAAACTGTTAGCTAACTAAGTGCAAATGTTTGACTACTTCAATTGGATTGTTACACAATATTCAACAATAAAACAGGACAAAAACAGACATTGTGACAGCACACCAGTTACTCTTGGAGCTTAAGCTCTTTTGCAGTGTACTTCAAACTTGTAGACTCCTTCGACAAACACAGCGACATCATGATGATATGCAGCAAACTATCAACCTAATGTTTGCATGACCCAGGGCATACTAGCCATGCTAAAACTATCCTTAGTCCACGACACAATGTAATTCAGTGTCGACCGATTGCAGCAATTCTCCAAGGGAATGCAAGAGAGCTGTCATTCCCAAATCAAACACATCTATGTTAAGTTTTGTTACGAAAAAAGCGGGCAACAAACTGGACTGATGCAATGAACTGTCGACATTTCTTCAGTGATCACATTAACTCTAAGACTGCTGGAAAATAAAGCAGATGCGTGCTCTGAATGGGCCTATCGCAGGTGACAAGAAGTCAGCTGGGAAATATGGAATCAACATCAACAAGCAAGACTTGAAGTGAATACACTGTCAATTGGCACCATAGGAAGCAGCAACGTGGTAAATGTTGTTAGCGGCCGGTGACCAAAGGAATGACTAAGTCGGGACCCTATCAAAACCTACGCGCCTTGAAATGTTCACATGGAATGTTCCATTAACAAATGCCTTTGGAAATCTGACATATGTGGATCCCACGCCTGAAGAAGAACCATTACTGACTACAGGTCCAGTCAGTCAAGTGAGGTTGCTGTTCAGACTTTGAGAGCAGATCTTCTGTTTTTTGTTCTGTTAATATTCAACTCATCCACACAACACGTTGACTAAATGAGTGAAGGTGAGGTAAGCTAAACCGAGTGGTTGGCCTCAGCTTTACAAAGAGTGGCACCCTAAATTCTTGGAGGCTCGCTCACATAACAAAGGAGCAAACTCTGCATACACGCTGGAGGACAGCGGAACCAGAATGGCCAAGCATATCCGGTGAAAATGAAGTTCGCCTAGAAATAGATTCACACATGGGTACCAACACGACAAAATAATCCGGCGGTCTATTTCTTGCTAACTCATGGGCAGACCTACACTTGTGCCCGGGCATACCCTACATTTTTGGGAAAACTTTTAGTAGTTCTTAGAGGCATATACATGTAGAATATCTCAAAATTGTGTTTTTGTGCTATTTTCAGGCTGTAAATCACGTCTAACTGAAAGCAGCCTACAGGCCACACCTAACCGGACGGCACATCTAGCCTTCCACTCCCTAATCCTCAATTCCCCACTCGCCCAACCAATCAGGCCACCGTAGGGTAGGGCAGCCAGCAGCTTCGACAAATTCGACGGGCGCGGAATCGCGCCGCGACGTCGCTCACCGCCAGGCGCCCGTCCGCTCGCCCCTTCAACTGCAGCCGGTTACCCAGAGCACTAACTGCTCTTCTGAACTTTTTCTGGTGTTCATCTATTTCTTGTCATGGGCAAGCCATGCTTAGGGAGATGAAGTGCACGCACACGTACCGGCTGCTGGGAGACCGCCACGTGAGACGGTGAACCGAGAGAGCGCACACGAGCGTGGGCAGACCGCCCCACATGGGACCGCCGTCGGGAACCTCAGCTCCCTGGCCGCCCTTGCTCCTACCGCCATAGCCATGGCGCCTGTATCTGAAGCTCGATGGCGTGCAGCGATCTGTCCTGTTTGGATAATGGGAGTAGGAAGATAGGGAAGGTGGGAAAATGAAATGAAGGGCTGCGGATATGCATGCTTTCCCACGAAGACAGATACACTGCTACACTGCACTAGCAACCTATGATCAAATTCCTGGAATATTTACTATGCAGTAACCTATAAGGTAAATTTTGTTATGCAACAGTAGTACAGCTAGCTAATCATGCATCACAGCATTTTAAGAAAAAGAAGAAATTTAAAAGACAGCTATAGTTGTTTCCTTTGACAAGCAGGACACAATAAAAAAAATATATAGTAACAGTTTGTTGCAATAATAATCAAAATTTCTAATTGCATCAATATTTTGGTGTTGCCAGTACGTAGTAAAACTGTCCCCATCAATCCTGTCAGTTATCTTGTCTGGACTGTAGACAATGTCTTAGCATTGAACAATTCAAAACAATTTCCAAGCGTTTGAAAGTTACTAACAATTAAAACTGCCTCCATCAAATCCTATCAGTTCCTTGACTAAACTGTACAGTGTAGACTAAACCTTAGCGTGCAACAATTCAGAACAAGTTCCACATGGATATAATTCTTTAAGTTCTAACCTAATCGAAACCTTTAGCTAACTAAATTCAACTGTTTCAATACTTCAACTGGACTATACAGAATATTCAACACTAGGGTAAACATGACAAAACAGAAACTGTGACAGCACAGGCTAGTTACTCTTGGAGCCTAGCTCTTGTGCAGTATACTTCAAACTAGGCTTTGACAAACGCAATGATGCAGCACACTAGCAGCATATTGTAGTCTTTCCATTTTTAACTACTTGCATGACCAGGGCCAGTGAAGGCTCACCAGTGATTGGCTACACTGTCAATGTTAGCCCCGTGATCTTGGCTACACTGAAGGAGTGATTCAGGAAGGAACCTACCATTACCAAACCTCCGCGTCTTAAAACATGCACACACCAAATGTCCCATCAATCAATATTTGTGGAAATCTGACGTACATGGATTCATTCCCACATCTGACTACAGGTCCAGCCGGTTAAGTGAGGCTGCTGCATTTCAGACTTTAAGAGTGCTTTTTTTCTGCTATTATTCCATACATTCAGTCTTTCACACACATTGACGAGAACTCACTGAGTGAAAGGTGAGGTAAGGTAGTCAGACTCAGCTCTAGAAGGCTAAATTCCAATCCGAGCAAATCATTGACGAGATGCGCTGGCAACCAAAACCAAGACCAAGAACTGCGCCAAGCAGCAGCAAGCCTCTGCGAGACTGCGACACTAAATTCTTGGAGCCGTCATAGCTACCTCGCATGCATGACAAAGAACAACCACCTAACCGTGTCCAGTTGTGCAAACCCGCACAAGGCAGCAACAAAGCAAGATCGAGGACGGCGGAACAATAGCATCACGTTGGTTGTTGTGGTTAGAGAGAGAGAGGAGCAGGCGTACCAGCTAGGAGACCACAGCGTGGGACGGTGGCCCGCGAGCGCGAGTGTGGTGGACACCTCCGGCTCCGGCCGTGGGAGAAGGCACCGGTGGCTGCGGCCGCGGAGGTGGCCATTGGAGCCGAGCGGGGAGCTCAACTCGGCCGCTCAGTGGATGGATTGGATAAGCCTGCCTCAGCAGGTCACCTCATTCGCTGCTTTGCTTTGGATGGGCCGGGCCCAAATAGACCCTAAGACGCATCATGCATTTGGGTTGGAAGCAATGTGCTGTATAAGGGCCTATTTACATGTCATCTTGCTCCACCAATTTACATTTTTAAAAATATATATAATTTAAGACATAAATATTAATAATAATTACTATAAAAATTGGTCAAACTTTAGTCAAGTTAATCGACATGAAACCATTCCACAGAGTAACTTTTGAAGCCTTGCTCATATACATGTACTTTTAACTTGCAATTAATGTAGGGGACAATAGCATCAGCGTATTGTACTTCCGTTTTGGCTAATCCACAACCAACACACCGTATTAGTCATTTTCAATTGCAATGATTTCCAACCAAAAGAAGAGTGAGTTGTGGCCATTCCTAGCTTTTTTTTTCACAACGGTAAAACCGAATTTCATTACGAAAACAACGAAATTACAGAGTTTTTAGTACTTTTTGACAGACCCCACTAATACTGGACATGACGATAAACGTAACGTTCCCTAAGCTAACCACTTACAAAGGGAGCATCAGCTAGGGATACAGCAAAACAACATCCACCATGCTGTGACAGAACATACGCTGTCAAACAAAGAAGAGGAAAACGATACATCCACTAAAACAACTAGAGAACAGCCTAAAGCTTGCACCCAGAAAAACTCTCAACGCCAGAGAGGCCAATCATCCTTCCAAGGGAACCAGTTGTTTCTCTTGTTCATCTGCTTGCTGCTGGTGTGGAATCCTAGAGCCGCCGACTTGATCACCTCAGCTCTCTTGATGACTTGTTCCATCGGTCCTGGAGTATATACGAAGGTTTATGACATCTTAGTCTTGTAGTTTTAAATTTCTTGAATTAATTCAAAATAATAATAATAATAATAATAAAGAAAATGCTACCTTATCCCTATTACTAGTAGCTTGAGCCACTACCCACAAAACAAATCCTAGCTAGTTTTTTTTTGTGTATGTGTGTGTGTGGGGGGGGGGGGGTTGTTTACAACTATGGTATGATCTTTGAAAATCCAATACCACCAAACCTAGTTACTCTCGTGCCCCAACTTAGGGGTACGGATTTTTAAATTTTTTATCAAATAAATTTCAAGATCTGAAAACTTGAAGCATATATTTGGGTCATTAAACAGTTTCAAATAAAAAAGTAGTCCGCAATTAAGTGTTAGATCTAGTCAAGATGTATGACAATGATATAAAACCTCGTCTTCATCGTACTTCATTTGGAAAAGTTATGAATTTTTGCTCAAAAAAAGTTATGAATTTTTATGCAACACCTATATTTAGAGGAATGTCACATTACCAATAACGGTTAAAAAATAATTTCTAGCCATGGATGGTGTTTCGATCTGACAGCTTAGTCTTGAAATGGATATATATTCAGAAGCAGTTGATAACACTAACCACCCATGAAAATGGAGGAAATCTCTAAGGTTGATTGGTAACGCCAGCCATCTCTAAAAATCACTTTCTAAGGGCAATCTCTATCTAGAACCATTTTAGAGGCATTTATTTATCCAAAGCGCATCTACTGAAAGATGAGGTGGAGTAGTGATAATATTTTGAAGTTACTAATATTAAAATTGTTCCCATCAATCCTGCCCAGTTATCTTGCATGGACCATAGGCAGTGTGTTTCAAAAACTATGTGGGAAGGGGCATCGAAATGGGTGGTGAGAGTTGACTGATGAAGTTAAGATGAGAATTCATATCCTCTATTTATAATTTATGATGGATATTTTGAGAGAAATTATCTAACACGTGTTGATGATTGCATTTATGTTCTACCTTCAGCACAATTTCTACTCAACTTTTATAACTTCCCTCTTGTAAAAGAAACTTTAAAACTTCCCGTGAGAAGTGATTCGTGTGACTTGGCTAACTAATGAAAATTTTGAGAGACAATGAATATTGAATATTAATAGCTTTCTACAAACTTAATAAAAATTAAAGAAGTGAGTCAAATCAAACCTAGAATTGCATTCTTTTTGAGACAAAGGTATGCAACAACTCAAAACAACCTCCAAATTAAATAGATCTAACCATGCAAACCAAAACTAGCTAACTAAATTCAACTGTTTGAACATTTCAACCGGGTGACTCTTGGAGCCTAGCTCTCGTGCAGTGTACTTCTTCAAACTTGTAGGCTCCTTCTTTGACAAACACAAGAATGTGATGATGATACCTGAGCTGGCACAGTAGTATATATCGATCAGCCTACTGTGTGTAATATCTCCAGTTTTGACTAGGTAGCCATCACTATCAAATCTTGTTATATATATATATATGACCCGGGGCAAATTAATCATCACCATCACACACAGCTAATCTTAACCGTGCTAAAGCTGTCATTAGCCGCAGTCGGCCACAAGGCAACACGTACCGCGTCATTTTCTGTTCTGGTGCAGCAACGACATCCCTCCATGTGGAAATTTCTTTAGGAAAAATTCTAGTTAAGAAGAATCGGACATCGAATTGGAACAGAAGCAATGAACTGAACAAAGTGTTCACGTTTCGCCGATCAACACGCACTTCGACTCCGAGATATTGCTGAGAAATGAGCTAGCAAGTTGACAAGCATGCATTCAGCTCATCAGCAAGACTTCAAGCGGCTACACTGTCATATCACGCCAAGCAGCAAAACGTGGTAAATGTTTTGGAGGCCCTGACATGTAATTTATGGAGAAAAAAAATTTGCAGGTGTTAGGAGACCACATGGATTTTTTTTGTTATTACTCAGTCTGTTCAAACTCATTTTATTAGCTTTCTAGTTAAACTAGTTTGATTTTGATCAATTTTGACATCTAAGATATGCATGCAACGTGTGATTGCCGTACTGAAGATGACCTGCTGTACTGACGAGAGCGATCGAGGGGCTGAGCGTGCTTGCTTGCTTTGCGTTTCCATGCCAACGTGTGCTTGCAAAAGCAGCCTCCTCTGCTCTGGTGACGGGGAAATGCCGGCCGTGATAGGTGGCCGGATTGTCTTTTAATTATCTAGTATACTATCTTTTGCTATTATATATATAGTATAATAAGCAGCTATATCATGTACACATGTTACAGTTTTCTACTCCCTACTTGGCTACTTCTAGATCGAGCTTGCTTTGTCAAACTTGAAACTTTGGTTCGAATATTTATCTTTTGGAAATAAAGAATTAGACAGAGATATATACTGTATATGTAGAGGTAGAGAGAGAGAGAGAGAATTCGCAGAAGGTTTTGCCTCGTATGTGGGTGGCACATTACCTACCAGTACCAATGTAGTCCATGTGTGCTGGTTGTGCTCGAAGTAGACAGGAGCAGACGATTTGGAGAGTCAATGCTGGGGTACCACACACGACGCATGTGTAAGGAGTGCCTTTTTTTTATGTTAGTCAATGTGTACATCACAATCATGAAGGAGACTAATTTCACCGTCAGTTTACAGAACAGAAGTATATCTATACCTACTAATAAAGAGAGAAAATTTCAGTCCCACCTCTTTTTCACCTCTTTTTTCTGCCACCCTTTTCTGCCCACCTTTTCTGCCAATCTACCTAATCCGCCTGTCCTTCCACGCGTGTCCCTTCCAGCTTTGTCATCCCTCTCCGTTCGGAAAAAAAATCGCGTGCGTGCCAGCTTCGCTTGCCGGCCGCCAGGCCAGCCCAGCTCGCCAGTCCGCCGCTTGCCGGCCGGTTTTGCTGCTCGTTGGGCGCCAGGCTCGTCGATCCACCGCCTGCCCGCCGGCTCGCTTGCCTATCGTGGCTAGCCGGTCCACCGATCCCCAGCCCGCGCGCCTGGTGCCGTCGGCGGACAGCCGCCGCTTCGGGGCGGGAACTCCCATGCTGAAGCCGAGCCTCACCAAGCCGCCTCCGCTCCTCGTGGCCCAGCCTCACCAAGCCGCCTCCGCCTAACACCCCCTCGTGGGCGTTGCTAGCCCTAGCGCCACCTCCTGCCGCCGGCAAGGGCCTGTTTCGGCCGACCGATTCGTCCTCCTCCTCTGTACCGCGAAGGAAGAAGGGCAATGCAAATATAACTTTTCAGTTTGTTCACTTTGCATAAATGATATGACACATCTATTTACATATAGGGGCTTAAGCTAATTATAAGAAAGTTTTGTGTTCACTTTCTAAAAAGAAATTTCGTTTTCATAAATGCCGAACACATCTCATGTTTATTACGGGAAGAAACTCCCAGGGGATGTAGTTTCTACAATCAGATTTTTGCTGACATGGTACTACTTCGTGCGTAGTTTTTACCATAAGAACTGCCCTAATATATCTACTCTACTTTTACAATCAAACACTTTGTCACTAATGTAGTATAAAGCATCGTGCTAATTTATATTCATTGAGCACTTGTAAAAAAATAGCAAATGAAAAAAATTAGTACAAATCATAACATAAATGGCAAACATAAATAAGTACAATTTTTTTTATAAAGGGTCAATGAACAAATGAGCACCGCTAAATAACACATTAAAATTTATATAAAGTGTAAACATAAATAAGTACAAATTTATAAATGGTCGATTTTATTTCTCCCATTGCAATGCACGGATATATTTCCTAGTATATATATATATATAGACAGAGAGAGAGGACAGGGTTTGGTTAGCACACCATTATAGCTACAGTCTTAGTGGGGCCTGAACTAATTCCTGATATAATGTAAGTTTGTAGGAAATTATGAGAGAGAGAAGAGAGTATGGTTTTTCATTTATTTATGTGCAAAACTTGGTGCATGCCAAGAAAAATAGGTTGAGTGTAGCCACGTAAAGCGTCGCCCAGTATGTATATAGACTATAATTTCGACGCCCTATATACAATGGAAATCTAAGGAGACAAAATCTTTGCAATGAAACTAGAATCTAGTATAAAATGTTTTGAGACAAGGGAATCGCTGAAACAAGTCGATATCTAGATTTTAACAGGGTGGTGTGTCACCGTACCCGGAACGGAAACAACCGGATTGAATGACACATGCGGATTCACTCAAATTGGGTCTTGAAATAATCCGGACCGAATTCAATCGGACCAAAACAACAAGGCCTTAGCGAGTTGGGTTTTGCATAGTTCTAGTTTTTCCTTGTGAAGCAATCATTTTTCATAGAACTTGTAACACCGAATTTGACTACTATGAATCTATTGCTCTTGTTCTTCTTTAATTTACTTTGTCTATTTGTCTTTTCAATTCAATAACTTGAATCATTCATCTTGATATACTTTTAGGCCTTCTTGATAAAGTTATCTCTATTTGCAATATCAGATTGTGTCTTTTTCCTTGAGTATGTGTTCTCGATTCTCTCTCGTACGTAGAAAAAGCCTTCTTATTAACAAGTCAACCATGGTCACTACCAGAATGTTGAATAGCCTTGGCGGCCAGGAATTTCTTTGAGTGCCAAAATCAAACCACCAAGGAAAGCATAGTTTTCTTGGTTGTGCTAGGGTGCACTCAAGGAAATATATATCCCTTGACGATTTAAGTTAACCGCCAAGGTATATAGGTATTTCCTTAGTGGTTACAGTAATCCTCCAAGTGTTGGGGGAGGCCACAGGCCTTATCACCACCCCGCCCCCCCAATTCGGTTTTGGGACGCCGAAGGAATTGCTATCGGTGCCAAACGAACCGATAGCGGTTCCCTTTGGTTTATCTTTGGAGACGCCTGATCGCAGTGAGGCGACGGAGACCGGCTGCGCGGCTTCCGAATACGGTCAAACAGTATTTTCATAGGCAAGTGCCCTTTTTGCCTCTGCTCAAAGGTCATTTAATATGAATAGAGGTGATGCTAAAAGCCAGCTTCTCAAAATCAGTTGAGAAGCAAAAAATGGGTTGACGAACCTAACGCCGAGTCCTCTAGTTCACCCATTGATGTCCGCTACTCGTCGATCCTCCATTGATGTTGGTGCCCTCTTTCGCTGTGGACACCCAACGATCACCTAGATCTTGGTCGTCTGTGGCAGGGACATTGAAACCTTTCATTGTTCTCCCTAGATTTAGGCCAATTACACCAAATGAAACAGTTGCCCTGATGATCTGCAATAGGGAAAAGAGGGCAAGGGAGGTTAAGGACAAGGAGGGAACAAGAGGAACTCACCTTGGTGGTCATCATGATGCTACCTCACACCTCCTAGCCCCAGTCTGATGCCTCCTCACCGACCCGCCGACATGGAGCCTCCTCACCCCCCATGGAGCTCCAGTTGGCTCGCGCCTCACAAGATCCTTCTTAGGCATCGGCTGTGTGGGAGAGGGAGAGCGGCGAAGGATACGACAGGGTGAGTGAGAAAGAGAAAGGAATGGTGACGGTGGGAGGCCGTTGATGGGAGATAGATAGAGAAAGAAAGAGTGTTGAGTGGGTGGGTACGAGAATGAATAAGCTAGGGTTTCCCTCTTTATCTTTATATAGAATGGGTTGATCTTTGACAAGATGGGTCGAAGACTAATTTTATATGTGGGCCTCCTATGGGGTTGTTCCCTCTTAGCCAAGAGGTTCCACCTCTATTAATTGATTTTAGGAGACGATTGTTTTTGTCACATGTCTAACGTGGACCGTACAACACGGGTGGAGTAAACAGGCCATCAAGGGCCCAAGAAGGAGCGACATGTAGCCCAATGCCACACCCTAGGGTTGCAAAATAACTGTAGCACACACTGTAGCAGCACGAGCTCCGCTGCCACCGTCACTATTTAATTATCATATCAAGTCCAAGTTAGTTTAGGAAAGAGTCTGTCAAATTTCTTAGATGGAAAAGAGAATCCAATCCTATAAGGATCTTCTAGAGCTTGCTTAAGGGTCAAGTCACACTAGGGTTGTAATACTAGCGCAATGTAACAATTGCAATTCAAGAAGGAAATAGAAGTCGAAAGGCTTAGCTCTTCTCAAGCACGCTCTCCTTCCCCCAAACCCTAGCAGCCACCCTGTCTTATTTTGAAAACTCTACAATATCTCTCATGTCCAAAACTAAATAATCAAATATCTGTCCTTATATAAAAATGCTTAAATCACCATAAGTTATCTCTATATCGGTTTCTAAATCTTTAGTATCTTTTTTCGATTAATATCATTAATTAGTTATATGATAAAGATTGATTAAAGTAGAGGCATACATGATGTAGTGTATTACCATCATCAAGTACTACACATGCATGCATGAGCATTAAATACAAATGTTATGTTTTGACAATCATGAAAAACATATGTTTGCACATTTATAACATTCTGGTGGAGCCTCTTGGAGGCGAAGCTGGGCTCTCCACACGTCCCCTACTGTGAGGTTTCTAACCTTATGTAGCACCAAATCCAAACATCACTTCATCCATAATCCAATCATGTTTATTGTGTTTTGCGCCCCCACACCCCCGTCTTTTCTTTTTTACGTCAGGCTCCGCCGCTGATAACATTGACACTAACAAAGTATTTAAAATCGATTTAAAATCCATGATAATAATTTATATAAACTTTCAATTTAGATAAATTTGTATACTTTAAGTGAAGCTTTATGACATAATATCAATATGCATGTGTATGTGTGCCTCTTATGGAAAAAAAAGATTTGTGATGTCCAAAAAGTAGAGGGAATGCAAACCATGTTGATTGATCAGTGAACGGTGGGGTGAAGCAATCTCACGTGCCTTCCCATTACCCAAAAGTTGATAGCGTCATCATATCTTGTGACATGACATGCAAATTGCTTTTAAGATCTTTTATTACAGGCAATAATCCAATTTAAGATATACTCCCTCTATACTAGTAAAAGAAGTCATTTACAATAGCGATACGGTTCCAAAACACAACTTTAACATCTTGTTATTATAAAAATATTTATGGAAATATGATATATGTATATTTTTATTAAAGTATTTTTAAGACAAATCTATTAATATAATTTTCACCTTTACAAACTCAACAACTTAAAAGTTATTGATGATTTATATTCCCAATGGTTGATCCAAACCTTATCAAAACGACTTTCTTTACCGGTGCGGAGGGAGTATATAGCTAGAAAATATCTCACAAGCAAGAGAGGAAAGATAAAAGCTAAATGGCCATAGAACTACTCCAGGGACACGTACAAAAGTAGAGTGCCTGGTATAGCTGTAAGCCTAATTAGATGTGTGATAGCAACAAAACTGTAAGCCTAATTACATATAAATATAAATATATATTTTCAAAGATAGACATTTTTGTAGCTAGGAAATATTACTATAATTATGCGCAAGAGAAATAAAGGGAAAAAAGAACTGCAAATTAAAGTCACGTATATAGAGCAAACACGACGCAGCTCTTTTAATTGTTTTTTGATCATAAATAACACAGAACCTATAAACTGCATTTTTGAATCTATAGCCACACAATGGCACGTGCTACTCAGAGGCCCTTCATTCATGTTCGGCCACGTGTACGTCAATCATTTGCTTTCCGATAGCTGTTGCAAGTTGCAAACCAGCTGTTGTCGATGCAGACATATAGTGGCGGTTACGCTACTTACTATTTGTGGACACTTAGCCTTGCTAGCTTTCCTATTGCATTGTGCATCATCGTCACGTTACTTATCATCACTATATTTTTGTTTTGAAAGAATCTCGTGCTTTGATTAATAATAATTAGAAGATAGCAAACAACCATTACATGCGCGAGGGGGGCTTATTACGTACTCCTCTTCGTACTGGTATTAGAAATCATTTAGGACGTGATTGTGCATATCATTAATTAGGAGCAAGTTTTCAGTGTCTACCCCTATTAAATGCAATTGCAGGGTATGTTTCATATGAGAAACAAACCAATAGCACACTGGCTAGGCCAGCGTGGTGGACGCGGGCACCATCACGGTGTAGGTTTGATCCCGGGCACCGTATCGTATTTTTTCTTATTTTTGTTTTGCATGTGTGCGGCACGCTGCAAGTACACAGGGGCAAAGAAGTCCAACACCCACGCCTCGCCACGAGGATGACTTCTAATCTGTTCTAGCCAACGGAGCGCAGGTCGACTTCTAATATTAACCCGGAGGAAGTATACATACTAAGATATGTTGTGCAATTGCCATATCCGACCAGCATGTAATCCACCTTTCCCAATAAATCATCACAAACTCAGACATTCATGACTCCACCAGCACGAGTGCTGACTCAACTCTACAATACATGGATCACACACTAGATTTGCTTCTAAATTTCAGGGAACCTCCGTCTCCGGAGCTAATAGCTGCTAGTGCTTTGGTCAGCTCCTTGTTGTTCAACCGCATGGCCGCCCAAATCGCCATGACGGCCTACTCAGATAGATAACCTGCATAGAAATCAACATAGGCATTGGTAGCTCCCTTAGGCGCTAGCGGTTGGCTGTTGAGGAAGTCAAGTTCATGCATCAGCTTCCTCGTGGCCCATTCAGCCACCGGCAGCCATATTCTTTCGCTTCCTTCTCGTGTGTTTGCTCTAGATATGTTTTGGTTGGGAGGTCGAGCATGAAAGTAGTGGTTCAGGGATGCTCTTGAAGATGGTGCTATAAAAGTCATGGAAGTTGTCCACCTGGTCTACGATAGGGTTGTTGTAGAGGTCGTGGTCACCGCCCCTCATGCCGAAGTCGATGCATGGTGCACCAGTTGCATGCACCACCATCGTGCTGATATCCATGGAGCTGTCGTCACCTCACTTGTCATCCAAGGACCTGCCTGCTAGAGCCTGGGGATTTTGGCCCGCAATCTCCAGAGTTGGGACAGGCTCGATCGCCGAGGAGTAGGGCACCTTCAAGCTACCTCCCAACGAGGAGTGGTGATAGGCTGTACCGTGTGTCCAGGAGACGGATTCCTAGATTGTGGGATCCTCCACTCGAAAACAGATACCTCCCATCCTACACTAGTCAGCTAGAGGATCTGGACTCACGCCAGGATAGAGTGTGCGGGCTATAGTTATGCGTGGGTCATCTAGCTAGGGATCATGAGAGGCGATGCTCCTAGCAGTCCTCCGAGGCGTGGGGGTGTGGTCCCTCTCACATGCATACCTCACAGGCAAGTGGCGTAACGCGGCCACGCTCCATGACCTAGTCACCATGGCCATCAACGAGTGCCCAATGGTAATCCATTAATTGTAGGCTAGGAGGTGATGTCGGTGGAGCAGTCATGGTGGGAACGGGTGGCATGTGCATGGCGTGCAGGGCAACAGCGAGAGAAGTGCCCAACACCCATGCACGTGAAGCAGCACATGAGCTCACGGCAATCTACAACCTAATGGTTGAAGGCGTGGCAGTTGAAGCAGCAACCAGCAAATTGCTTAAGGATGGGCATGTTGAGGGTTGTACTCCATTGCATGCTTGGCGGTGATATCGACGGAGGAGTCATAATGCAGTGGAGGGAATGAACTGATGTGGATGCTCTCCGTGGGGGACGTTAGCCTTACACGTAGCCTAGAAGAGATGGTGCACGACTTGTCGACATGATAGGACCAAGAGATGTGCCAACACCCTTGCACGCAAAACAAGGCACGAGATACCGACAGTTTGCAACCAGGTGGTCGGCGGCGAACCCCCGATGCGGCGACCGATGAATTACTTAAAAGAAGGCCCCACTAACTCCTTTAGGTGTGCGGTTTGGCTTCGGCATGGGGGCGGTAGTGTCCCAAAGGGGAGGGGCATTTCGTCGTTGGTCATTTTCACGCTTTGCCATTTTGGAAGACCTCCACGACTCCGGCATACCGGACGTCGCCATCATCATGCTAAGGGGTGGCATCTGGTTCAGCCACCCCGTGTCCACCACCGCCTTTGAACGGGCTGAGCAGCCCGACATCGCGTGGGCGTGCACCTTCTTGTGACCGCCCGCATAGCCCTCGCCGGCGTGCTCTGCCACGCCTCCTGCCTCCTGTAGCACCTCTGGATCTACCTCCTCACGCTCTTCCTTCTCTTGCTGATGATCCACTTCACACTCATCATCTTTGCGTTCGTTGTTGTTCTCCAAAGAGGTGATGAACAACCTCGAAATTGTCATGGGAAGGTAGATTAGGCAATGGGGAAGCGTGGATTTGAGGTCAGTTTGATGGGATTTGTAGCTAGACTCGGGATCAGTGGGCTAGGTGGGGTGGCACGGCGCCGGGGCTTACGAAGTTAGTTAGCTAGGGAAAGGGCATGGGGAATGGTTGATTTGTATGACGGGCGAAACTTATCACCACCACCATCGTATATAGAAAAAGTTGAGTCTTTTCTGTACCAACTAATGCCCACTTTAATTTAATCCCAAGAGAAACAAAAAGGAAGAAGAAATTGTAGGATTGATATTCCTATTTCTATTCCTATGAATACACAATTGAATTACTATAATGTCCTTTGGTTCGAGTTTGAGGACGCTATAGTAATTCAATCGTGTATTATGAGGACGCTATAGTGATTTAATAAGACACTTTTATGAGAAAAATATCTACTTGGACCTCATACATTTTTGTTTTCTGTGTTTTTTTCTAATTTATCCAAACATCTATTCCTAAACAATTCATGTGTTTTTCAACCCTACGTGTTCTAGATAAAAGGGGGCCGGCCGGGCCTAAACCTGCTGCAAACCCTAAGCTGGCCACGTCTATATGCATGTACATACTTAGCATGTCTAAAACCTAGCTTTCGTCACCGTCGTGGCTGTGTCCACTGGACCTCATCCTCCTCCTGCTATAGCTTATCAAGCATCGATGCGTCACCGATTGTGACATGTCCATCTAACGCGTCGGAGGAGTCATTGCTTTAATTTGCAGCCACCACGGAGAGAAATAAATAATACTCCTCCATCCTAGATTATAAGTCATTCCAAGAACTTTTTTTTAAAAAAAATATCTCAAGTTTGACCAAATTTATATGATAAGATAATGACATTTACGATGTCAACTAATAAATATCATTGGTTTCTTCGTTAATTATATTTTTATAGTAGCACGTCTATTTGATATCACAAATATTTATAATTCTCTCTATAATTTTGATCAAACTTGAGGTGTTTTGACTCTCTAAAATCCAGATTATTAGAATGACTTATAATTTGGAATGAAGGGAGTGTATTATTGCTTTGGCATTGTTCACGTGGTGACACGTGAGCAGCTGGAGCTTCCAACGAACTAGCATGCATACATGCATCAGCTAGGTGATGCGAGATGGAAGACGAAGGAGTGGTGATGCCGGCCTCTTGCATTATTGGCTCCTTTCTGCAAGTTTTCATCGATACATGTGTTGCATATATAGGTTGATAGGACCTCTGCTTGGCTATTGCTTTTTTATGGTTGGGACCAAACTAAAGGTTGTTGCGTGGTATGGATATTTACCCAAAAATGTTTGACCAGAGCTCACTTGCATTGCATATTTGCATATATATGTTGTTGGTACTTCTCTATAACTTTGGTCAACCTTCAAAAATTGAGAATTACATCGTTTAGTAGATGGAGTATTTCTTAACATGAGTTGCTAAAATAAATGATCAAATATTAGCTTTTATGTAACTTTCATGATGAGCTATATTCGCTCCGTTTCAAATTATAATTCACTTTGGCTTTTGTTTTTTTTTTTGGAAATGGGAATTTTTATTAATTTCAAGAAATTACATCAAGGTGATACAATGTCTTGAAACATTCCCGGCCTCTGCCCTTGGGCACACAGCCTTTGATAGTTTTATATAACCACGCACACTAATGACTGTCAATCCTAAGACTAGACTGCCACCCATGCGCCTGGGAAAAAAAGTCCTTAGCCACCCGCTCCAAGAACCGAGAGGCCACTACAAGCACCTCCTGGGAAGAAGGCCGTTGCAGGATAGCCCATGTGCGGAGCCAGTGCGTGATCGAGTAGAGTACCTGCAAAAAAGAAGAATGTTTGTTTTCAAAAACCACAGCATTTCTACAGAGCCAGATGGACCAACACAAGGCCGCTGCGCCAACAAGAACAAGTGATTTAAAATCTTTTGGTATTCCGTTCAGCCATGCCCCAAAAAGGTTATTAATACTAGTTGGCTTCCTTAGACCCCAAGCCGCGTGGACCGTGGCCCATACCATCCTTGTAAAACGACAATCAAGGAACAGATGTTGTATCGACTGTTTTTTAAGACGTAAAAACAACACTTTAGAGATCCTTGCCAGTTTCGTTTAGCTAGATTATCTTTAGTGAGGACAACACCCCTCCTCACTTTGGCTTTTGTAGATACATTGTTTTTCTATGCATCTAGTTATACACTATCTCTAGATGCATAGCAAAAGAAATACATCTAGAAAAATCAAACGACGTATAATTTGGAACAGAGGAAGTTTATCTTTGCATTGTCATACTGATGTCCAAACTTTAAGATCAGACTTGAAGGTGGCCATGTTTTTATAGTAACTCTCTAGTGACATATCGATCAACACCATGCATGCTTCCTCTAGTTCCATCGCGGCCATCATGTTTACCTTTTTTTTTTTTTTGTCCTTTGCTGAATTATTAGCTTCGATCCCTAATATAAATTGGAAATGCTTAAATCCCAAATTCCCACATGACGGCATGATTATCTATATAAAAAAGAGTCATTGTGGGGATCCTCCATCCACCACCACCCCTCCTAGCAGCAGGTATCTTATCAAAGAAAAAATGGCCATTGTGACCTTAGAGTTGTCTTCTTGGCTGATTCATTTTTGGATGGAAATAAAATTTAATAAATCGATGAGATAATTGCTTTAGTAGAGGGACTAAATAGGACCAATAATATATGAGTTGTGTGAGTTGAACTAGAATTGATTGAAGGCAACCTTCCCCTCTCTCACCTTTTTGAACACAGACTGGCTAAATTCCCTCACATGCTTTTTTACTCTCTCTCTCTCTCTCTCTCTCTCTCTCTCGTATCCTAGCCTAGGCTATAAAAGGACTTGGCAATTGCCATCCCTCTCCGGCCCACTAGTTGATCATCTTCTTAAGATCCTCTCCTCCTTGCTCCTCTCTCTCTCTCTCTCTCTCTCTTTTTCCCCCAAGCCAACTTTGGTCGTCGATTAAGCTAGCTACAAGTCATCATCATCATACCGATACCAGCTTCAACTCCCCTCTCTCAGCTCAGCCACAACCAATTCCTATTTTAGTCGATCAATCGATCGACAAAGTACAACAAACAATTAGTAGCATGGCCACCAAGGGAGGATCAGCCCAGGAGTCCGACAAGAAGCCAGAGCTCCGGCGAGGCCCGTGGACCGTGGATGAGGACCTCACCCTCGTCAACTACATCGCCGACAACGGCGAGGGCCGCTGGAACAACCTCGCACGCGACGCCGGTATGTCGTCGTAGCACGCCGTCCGGCCGGCTGGCCGGCATGCATGCATCACCTCTATATATCTCCATCCATCTCTTGCTCTCTCGATAATCTATCGATGACTGATCTATCCTCCTCCAAGATATGATCGATCGATGATATATATATGCAGGTCTGAAGCGGACGGGCAAGAGCTGCCGGCTGCGGTGGCTCAACTACCTCCGGCCCGACGTGAAGCGCGGCAACTTCAGCGCCGACGAGCAGCTGCTCATCCTCGACCTCCACACCCGCTGGGGCAACCGGTACTTACCTTCCTCCTATCCATCCATCCTTGTCATCATTAGCTATGCATGCGTACTGTTCCGGGTGGCGTCGACGACGGACGGCGACAACACGCCACCGACCGATCGACGGCCAGCCATGAGGCCCATGACCACGCCGGCAACGTCGTCGTCGTCGTCTTAGCTTGCACGTGCCTACTCTACACCGTATAAACGTACCATGTACGTGGCAGGCATCGAGGTAGCCGGAGTTTGTAGACTAGGAATCGTGTGTACGCACGGTACCAAGTAGTAGCCTACCGTTGAACGCCACAGTACAAGTGCCCGGCCAGTGACCAAGGGCGGCGGCGGCCGGCGACGTGTTGTGCTGTCATGGACACGACACGACTCACATAGGAGTACTATACAATTCAGATCCTACAAGTAAAGTCTTCGTTCTAGACCAAAAGTAGATACATGCATGAATGATACAAGTTGTTATCGATCGAACAGAATCCATCGATCAGAGCACAAATTTCACTGTCACTCCGGCCAGCTATATCACTGTTCACGAAAGCAGCTGCCCGAGTTTCCAAGCTGCACGCCTCTACTTTCTCTTTCTAGTTTTCCAGAAAAGTTTTGTGGAAAAGTTTTCCAGTTAATTCCATCCCTCTAATTACATTGCATTTTGATTTAATCAATCTCGAAATCGATGGATCAGGTGGTCAAAGATAGCGCAGCACCTGCCAGGCCGGACGGACAACGAGATCAAGAACTACTGGAGGACCCGGGTGCAGAAGCACGCCAAGCAGCTCAACTGCGACGCCAACAGCAAGCGATTCAAGGACGCCATGCGCTACCTCTGGATGCCGCACCTCGTCGACATCGACATCGCCGCAGCGGCAGCGGCCGCCGCCGACGACCAACACCACCACCTACGCCTCCTCCACCACCACCACCAGACACAGCAGCAGCAAGCTGCCGCCGTCGCTGGCAACGACGACCTTGCTGGTGCCTACGCCGCCGCCGACGTCCAGCAGCAGCTGCATGCGCTGTCGTCGGGCATGGCGGCGATGACGACGACGACGACGTCGTCGTCCGACTCGCTCGCGTCGGAGTCGTACGACGACGGGGGGGGCTGTTCGCGGACGTGCGCGCCGGCGAGATGCTGTTGAACGGCGGAGATGATTGGGCGGCGGCGCAGGAGGCCGCCAACAACCAGGGAGGGCTGTGGCCGTCGTCTGATCATGATCAGTCGGTGCTGCAGGTGCAGGCTACACAGTTTCAGGACCCGGAGCTGAGTGGATGGGTGCAGGGCTTCTCGGCCGAGAGCAGCATTACCGACAACTTCTGGGCCTTGGAGGAAATTTGGAAGATGCAATGAGCAATTAATTTGCGCTTTACACACGTCCAAAGACTAAAATATACGTACATACGAGTATATATGTGTAGTGATCGATGTTGACAGTAGATATGATATAACTTAAGAAAGAGAAGTCATATATAAATACTCTCTACTATATATATATATATACTTGGTATATATACTCTAGCTAACTCCAAAGATACTATACGAAATTTGAAATGAAAGTTGTATACCCCTTTTTTATATTGGTTTGGTTATTTTTTTTTTTTTCTTTTTGCCTCTTATAAGGTCCATTCATTCTTATAGAGGGTATTGTTTTTTTTTTTTTTTTTTTTTAGGGGATGGGTATTGTTGGCATGTTATTACTATGTACCAGCAGTGGCATCCTTCTCTAGTGACAAAAAGGACAAGTATATATATATATAGATTATATTGTTATTGGAATTCAGACTTTTGGGCAACTATTTGTGCGTACAAATTGAAATGTCTCCTCCTCTTTTATGTTCTTGCAAGTTTCAACTATTCTCTCCAGTGATGATGTGTACGTGTACTCCATTTACTTACAAGAGAAGTAGGAGTAAAACATTTTTTGGTTAACAAAAGTTAGCATAATTTGCACTAAAGTACTACTCCTATATACTATTCTACATGTACAGCTAATCCCATCAATGTACCTTTGCTGTTTCATTTTTCTTGATACTTAATATTATGCCTATAAATCACAGGAGATAATAAGAGACGGTGTGCACCATTATTGCAGTGGAGATATAGACTGATAGGTAGCTCAATGCCCCAATGTAATATCCTCTCAACAACAACGATAAGGCTCACAATGTTATATATGATGACAAGAAAAAGAAGTACATATATGTCATATATGACTAGCTAGATAGGATAACAAACTCCACTCATATTTGCCTTGCTCACAATGTGCAAGACGAAAGCAATAGAAGCTCGCTAGGAATAGAAAGATAAGGCTCGATCCATCTCACTTTCGTACGTCTTTGTATGCATCAACTAACCCGGTGTCTATCAATCACAAGTCACAAACATTGCATCTATATATATCTACGCATGAATGACTTTTGCATCTATATATCTAGCTCCAATTAATATCTAGTACAGAGATTCTTTCCCCCAATGCAAAACCACTATTTGTTCATCCTCCACTGAAAACCTCCCCAGCCCGGCCGTCCTTAGCTTCCCACGTGTGAGAATCCACAGCCGTAGCTTTATTTATTTATTTTTTGTTCTCTGAATACAGCCTTTTCGATCGGTTTGTGGAGGGCATTCAGCACATGCGTGCTAGGTAGCTGCATACAACAAGCTACAGCTGATCCATCGATAGAATTGCTTCTGGACTTGATCACATCACCAGTAATGGTGGCATCGATCGATCAGGCCGGCCACTAGTCTTTCCTAAGCAGATTTGGGAGGAATAAAGCTTGCTTTCTGGTTTCTTGAAAAGCTTGGGCACCCAAAACAAACCCCTAGATTTGGAGCTTTTCATATGCACTTGCTTGACCTTGGTCGACAAGCAATTCAAGGTATACGGTAGAGTGTTAGGCATTTGCAAGCATTTGGCCTGGATGTCACGCACCGGCCGTACCTGTCCCCTTCTCAACCGTACCGCCTCTAGCTAGCTACTAGCTAGCTCTATTGGCAAGGCGGCATCACCTTTTCTCACCTGCCTTGGATATATATGCAAAAGCTTTGCACGCAATTGCACACTCAAGGAAAGGAGGGAATAAATCTGTCATGCATACAAATTAAATGTGATATATCAACGGGTGAGATCGAGATGCATTCAAGGTTCGCCAATTAAATGGCGTGTGATGAGTAAACATGGTTCAATGTGTCACCTTAATTAGGATGAAAATTGAAATGTATATATATATAACATGATCAATAATCTTTAATCACACACGGACAGGTTTTTCAAAAGTTTTAGCTAATATGAGATTATCAAATATAAAGGGGACAAGAAAACACAAAAGAAAGTAATGCCTACTTCGTTCTTCGTCGACCTCAATTCCATATGTGTGGAAGTGAATGGGAGTGTGACTTAGTTTAATTTTCACCTCAGTCCACTTAAACATAAATACATAGTTTGAGGCTAATATGAGTACATAAGAGCATGCTAATAAGAGTCGGCACCATATTCAAGGAGAGGCAAATTGCATGCTAAACGAAACGACGACAATAGTGCATAAGAGCACCCGGAGTGTATGGGTTTTGGTCGGTTCCATGCATTGAATTCACGCATAGGACCTGATCCCATACACTCACTGCATGGTTGTTGCTATATATAGTGGACCAGGTTCCTACCATTGCACCCGCTTCTTTCCACTTAAAAAATATATACACAGTACATGCACAACGGCTCCTCCACACTACAGGTCACACTAAGGAGTCGAGGTCCGGTTCGATGCATTGCTGGCTCAATCTCAGGATGTGTGTTATCATTGGTGGGACCCTGTATAGGAGCGTGCTCCTCCACACCACGGTTGCTCTAAGGAAGAAAGAAGACAGCACCCATCAAGTAAATCACTTGAAGAAAAAACATAAGAGCAATGGAGGTATATAATAATATTTTAGGTATACCCAAAGCACCATGATGGTAGCAAGGAGAGCCTCCACATATGCATGCACCAGTGATCCCTCTCACCCCAGATGGTGGTCGTCGCAAAAAAAAAAACACCCCAGATGGTGGTTCTATAGGCCGGAGGTTCAATAAGTTTGTAGTGTCTATAGAAGGGATAAAATGCTCCACTGAAAAAAAAAATTAAGGCATTGTAGAAGCACGCTCATTGTGGTAGGGAGTGATAGCAAATCTTTACACTCCCATCCATAACCATGACATGAGATAGGCGGACAAACAAACTAGAAAGTGCAGATTCTTTTGTGTGGGGGATCGAGATCGAACCGACATCATATTTACATGGAAGTCGACTTTTTACAAAGACTAGCAGTCTAGCAATTATATATATGATTGCATTTAGGTTGTGCTATATGAGCTAGCTAGGCTCTTGCAAGTGTTGACGCCACAGTAATTTTTCTCGTTCTCTCTCCTTCGATCTCATCTGGTAAGTACAGTGCTTCAAGCTAATGACTTGGACACCGTTTTGGGACGTCCTCCGCAGAAATATAATCCTCCGGGAACAAAAAAAACGAGAAGGGACGTACGGACATGGTGGTCAAAGGGTCAAATGACATAGGCAGCACGTGTGGAAATTGAACTGTGAGAAGTCACCGCGGCTGCCGCCTGCCGGTTGCGGGCGGACCACGTCAGCCGTGACCCCGCACATCACGGCCCAGACTGGGCCCCACCCGCAGCATGCTGCCACGTCCGGTGCTACTTACGGTCAACGGTGTACTACTGTTGCCAATCAAAGCTAAAAGCATGAGTGTCTAGTTAATGGATCAGTTAGGGCTTCCAAGTGATGGCATGATTAATTAGGGCTTAATTGACGGCCGGGTGAGACCATGATGAGGTATAATTAAGCTTGGACTATACCTAGCTAGCTTGGAGTGTTGCGGTCAAAACCGTCTACCTCCGGTCGTCTTTCCGCGGTGGTCGGCGCGGTCGCCGTCGACGACGTCGCCGTCGTCGTGCGTACGGCTAGGAGAACGGACACGATGCTGCGCAAGTGCTCGAGTACCCCCCATGTATAGCTGGAGCTGGGTGGGATCCATCATATGCTTGTCAATTACTTGTACTTGCACGGCCTTTTCTAAAAGCTCGAAGCAGATAAAGTCGCCACCAAAGATGTGTCGTTGGTACCTATCAGACACAGTGCACCATGGCTCAGCAAGCAGGATAGATGTCCACTTGTTTTAGTTCATTTGAATTTCGGGGAAATTGGCTCTTGGACACCGCAAGGTGACCACAGTCTTTGTTGTCGGACACTCACAGTAGACCCATTTGCTGAACGACAGATTCTTGTCATCTTAACAAATTTGTTGTTGCGTCCTCCGTCTAATATTTTTTTTTTCTACGACGCGACTTCACGCGTATTTCATTAAGGAGAATAGAGTGGTCAACAGACCTATAAAAAGGACAAACACGCCCCACACCACTTAACAACGAGCTACCATTAGTGATGGGTAGAACACAACATAAGGCACCGCAGGACGGTGGAACACAACATAAGGCACCAAAGAGCTAAACGGCGCGCCCTGCTAATCAGGCTCAGCCCACTCCGGATACAAGCTCACACATGACGGCCTTCACAGTGGCCCGCTTGGAGGGGGAAAGCGGCCCCCTAAAATCCTTCGTTTAATAAAATATTAATTTCTACCTTTCGAAGAGAGAAGCATGGTGGAATGATCTTTTTTGCCCAAGCATCTTTCTTTTTTTCCTCAATCCCTTTTTTTTTTTTTTGCCCACGGCCAGAGAGGTTCTCGTTTTCGGTCTCGATCTGTGCCGAAGGAGAGCACCACATGTAGGGGAGGGGTGCCTCGGTACAAGAGGCGGCCAGTAAACCGGGTCGTGGCATGCAGGTAGGGCTAGGCTCGCAAGGGCTGCAGCCAGGGCGGAAGCAGGCTCCAGCAGCGTGTGGGGCCACCGATCGTGGCGCGTGACTATGTGGTCGGGGAGGTTGTTGCTTGTGTGCTCGTTTGCCTTATTTCTAGCCATCACCAATGATGAGTCCAGCCGAATAGGGGGCTTGGACACGAACCAGTTGTTTGTGAGCAAGTGTAGGTGCCCAAAGATCAGCACAACGTTGCAGACAACGGTCCTGCCGATGACCGCTCCCCCGCCATACCTCGAGGTGGTGCTGCCATCGTCGCCTTTGGGGGATTTGTACCACCTTCTGCCTCCGGTCACCCCACTGTTCAGCCCACGAGAGCCTTCGTGCTCAACCCTTCCTTCGTCATCCTCTGCTCATACGTGGTCCCCATGCTAGCAAGGCCGACGACCTCCACTCGTTGTGGCCTTGTACCCGCACCCATTCCCGCGCCTACGCCATGTCGTTGTCATGCCTCGCTGCTACCCTGGATAGAGAGACGGAAGAGGGAGGAGGAAAAAAGGGGCATGAGCAAAAAGGGCATTTCACGCGTTGCTTCTCTCTCCTCGAAAGGTAGAAATGAATATTTTATTGGGCAGAGTGTCCACCAGCAAATTCACCAAACATAGCTCCATTCTCCATGTCCATCAACAAAGAGACAACACTTTCAATGTTCGCGGTACTCCCTCCATCCCAAAGTACATATGATACTCTAAAAACAGAAAGAAGTCTCGTTAATCTCTCCATACTTGTTCCAAGTTCAAAGTACTGTTTGGCCAAAGTAAAAGCCGCTTCCAAACAGGATTGCCTCTTTATATAGATAGATATACGGTCTATGGGTTATTACTTTTAAGTGTATTTTGTACAGGATAGAAAAGGGTCCCATAATCCCGAGTCGGTCGTATCTTGGCTCGCAAACCCTAAGTTAATTTGTCTATGAAGAGATAATGTAATTGTATTAGTTTTTATAATAGTGGATTTCTTATATGAAATACTAATGGATCAGGCCTCGTTGCTAAGCGTTACAAGATCTAATGCACTAGAACTCGTGGTTATGGATCCAAACCCTTTAGTATGGGACATTGTCTTTTCTAAGTAAAAACCCCTAGTATATGAAAGAATGGAAAAGTGTTTTCGTTCTTGTGAAATAGAATCGTTTTGATCCCACAGAACCTATCACGGAATAGGAGTTTTGTGTTTGTTTAATATCTTCCATTTTTCTAGCAAATCAAAAGTTGCCGCATGACTTGTCACGCAAGATTGAGAGAGAACAAACAAAATTACAGTACATATAGGCAGCTTCGATCAGGAAGAATTTGATATCTTTCACTTTTACAAAATCAAAATTGGCGCATACAAAAATACACCACATATACATCAGAAAGTACATCACATATATGATATACATGACAAACGAGAAATAAGGGCACATACGGCGACGTCGTGGATGTGCGCCCGGCCCGTGGGTATATAAGTCAAGGTTTTTTTTTTTTTTAGTGCATGGGCTCCTCTATACGATATATGACAAGGAGGCTGCACGTACGTTACGTACGATCGGCCCAGTGGGCCGGCTTGCATTGGGCTCTCTACGCGAGCGATGGCGGCGGCAGGATCCACGAGTCGCCGTAGATGAAGTGGATGCCGGTGAAGGGCTTGGCCTGGGCGTCGTTGAGCACGAGCGACCAGCCGGCGCGCTTGTCGTGCGGCAGCGCGCCGGGGCCGGAGCACTTGTACTCGCCGTAGTAGATGCCGCTCTTCTCGGGCTTGGTGAAGGTCCAGCTGTCCCACCCCACGGGCACCACCTCCTTCCCCATGGTGGTGTAGGAGTAGATGACCCTGGACGAGTCCCCCCACGCCCTCCCCAGGTAGATCTGCCCCGACCCCATGGTGCTGCCGATCCGGCAGCGGAGGAAGGAGAAGCCCGTCTCCAGCGCGTCGGCGATGCTCTTGCTCCGCTGCTGCGCCGTCACGATGGCCACGTCCTTGGTCACCGACATGATGGCGCAGTCCTCGTACAGCGACCGGCCGAAGCCGAAGATGAAGTCGACGGTGCCCTGGATGTGGCACGACTTGAAGTAGTGCAGGCCCTTGAGGTCGTACAGCGTGTCCTGCCCGCCGTCGATGGTGCAGTCGTAGAACGCCGCCTTGTTCCCGTACACGCGCAGCGCCACCGCCTGCCCGCCCTCCTGCCCGGGCTTGGCCATGGGCGCGTGGTTCCGGAAGATGATCCCGGACGCCATGAAGTAGTCGGCGTCGATGCCCACGGAGGCGCTGCCGTAGGTGCCCACGGGCTTGCCGTCCTTGCCGCGCGTCGCGGCGCGGTCGTCCCAGCTGATCACCGGCGGGTTCTTGGGGTTCCCCGAGAAGGTGACGAACCGCTTCGTGTAGGGCACCAGCACCTTCTCGTGGTAGGTGGCCGTCCTGATGTCGAGGATCACCCTCCTGTTGTTCCCGGCCGGGATGGCGTTGATGGCGTCGGTGATGCTCCGGAACTTACCCTTGCCGTCGGGGCTCACCACGTAGCGGATCGCCATGCCCTGCGCCTTGGCCAGCTCCGGGTCCCACGACTTGCCGTACTTGTGCTGCTCGCTGCTCACGTTCTTGTACAGCTCCTCGTTCTGCTTCACGAACTCGTCGAACAAGCCGCCAGGGGTAGCGCCGGCGGGGGCGGGGGTCGCCGACACCGGCAGCTTGATGGTGCCATCGGTCGCCCCGCTCTTGCCGCCGATGACCTCCGACGAGGACACGAAACATGGTAGCACAAGGATTGTTGCGACGACAAGAGCAGCAACGGCAGGCGGAGGACGGTTTTGCTCCATGGCTGGAATCTGATCGCACACTATTGCTTGGATGGAGCACAGAGAGAGACCGGTTTCTTCTACACTTATGATGGCCAGTTATCGAGAATTGTGAGGCATAGGTTAATTTGGGGTGATGAGAATGAGAGGATGCATGCAGAGCAGTGTTCATTTCCAGTGGTGTTCATTCCTGTGGCCTCTTGTTCATCTCCTTTAAAAAGCATGGCCCTGTTTAGCAGCGGCTTCAGGAATCCATTAGGAGAGTTCATGTGAAAAAAAAAATATTATTACAGTAAGGAGGACTGAAAATTAAACAAAATTTCCATGTGTGTGGTCAAAACTGCTGCAGATTTTGATTTTTGTGTTGGAATGATAGAACTGTTGGATGCCGGCTTTCCCACGCTAGCTGGTGGGCTAGCGCGGAGCCCAAGCAACGACGGGCCACACCGTCTTTATGTTCCGGCTCAATGGGCCGATAGAGGGCCCCTTTAATTGTGTTTGCTCGATAGGCCATACTTGTCACAATGATCGGGAAGACCCTCTTTATTAAAAACAATTTTGTAACTGGACGAACATGCGTGTACGTAACAATTAGTATTAACCAAAACCTCAAGCACTACTGATTTTTTTTCTGTATATATACTCTTCGCAATAAGTTTATTCTCGAACGATAACCCATTTAGGTTTCGTTTTTTTTGGCTGATCGTGTGTTCTATACACATGTAACTTGCTCCACCCTTGGATTGGGTTAATCCCTCCCACTCACCCAACCCACGTCGGGCTCAGTCACGTGAAAAAAATAATAATAATTTTAACCAGATCGAGCACCGTGCGCATGTGGCGAGGAAGAGCACCCGAGGTCACGACTCCGTAGTCCTGTGCATACGTTCAAGCGTTCCACGCCATGGGTGGGGATTTTGATCTCTTACCCGTGGGTTGTGTGGATCAGCCTGTGATACACTAGCACACATGCGCAACCAACTACGACTTTTGACAGACCGTGCAAAATCTAACCAGACGTCGGCCGCCATTAACTGGAGACGTGGTTTGGAGCCAAAACCACGAACAACCTAATGATGTCTTACATATACAATTTGGTTGGTCGTTAATAGCTGATAGGCCGGTTCTTGGAAAACAATGTACCGTGACTCATAATCCGTGCTAATTTGCTCCCTGCGACCTCTACATGCTGAGGTTCTTGGAGAGGAACATCTGGCATGTCTTTGATGATGCAAGGCTTGATGGTAGCGGCCATCTGGAGGATGCCCACCTCTCTGAGTGGAAAAAAACTCCATTAAAGTCTGGTATGATGATGGATGTTTCAACTCAGTCAAAATCAGTGTCAATGAGCTCACAAAAACGATCAGAACACTTCTTAACCACAAGAACCACACCAGGAGTCGGTTAATAGCATCCTCTTAACCACAAGAACCACACCAGGAGTCGGTTAATAGCAGCCTTGTTCAGACTTATCTGGCAATATCTGAAGCAAAATGATTCTCAAGTTGGTTTGGTGAGCTGCAAAACATTTTCAAGAAATGTGGTGTTTGTGTTGTTGGGGCAGGCTATATGAGCCTTTTAAAGGAATGGTGTTTATACTGAAATTATCAAAGAACCTCTTGGGTTCACACCTAGACTCTTGTTTAGGTCATTTGATGATGCAATTTGTGAAGTGCCTATGCTGCTCCCTAGGAACAAGATAAACAGGAAGCGATAGCAAAAACTGAGTTTCAAATGTTTTTTTGCAATGTGATTCACACTATGATATCTATGAGACCGAGACTGAGTATGAGGAAGAAGAGGAGGTGGAGCTACATGATTCTTTGATTGGGAGGCTAAGGGGAGGATGCAAATGATGAAACGTTTTATGACTTTGATAAGGACGATGAAGATCAAGTAATAAAAGGATGACATTTGCAACACACAAATTATAGAGGGACTCTACTAGATTTATACTCGTCCCTGCTTTATCGAAAATTGAGCTTGCTAATAGTATGGTAGGCTTGGCACCAGGACACGGACTGGACAGTCATGGCCGACGCATCTCCCGATTATACGACCCTTCATTATCCATAACGATCACATCCCCAGTGAACTCACACAAACGCTCCAGCCTGTGTGAAGTTAAGTGCCCTCAACATGTTTGATTGGAGCAGAACATCTCACTGAAGGCCGACAATGGTAGACTGGATTTCACTATGATAAAATACTCATACCTTCAAACATAACTACTCCCTCCGTTCCAAATTATATGTCATTCTAAAAATCTTGGAGAGTAAAACTATCTCAATTTTAATCAAAATTGTATAGAGAAAATAATAACATTTATGATGTCAAATTAAGTATCATTGGATTCTCCATTACTTATGTTTTTGTTGTATACTTATTTGATGCTATGAATTATTATAGTTCAGAGAAGAGCAAAGGCTTCAACAATGCTGAGAGTTGGGTTCAGGACACGTCAGGGGAGTGAATCATTTATATAAGATGAGAACAGTACCGAGTTGAGTTGGGCTTTTAGGGATTAGAGTGGGCTCAACCTTTTCACCGGTGACAAGTCTTTTATAAAACAGTGAAGGTTAATGGGCTATTTTCTATGACGGGCTCTTTAATAACGTGGCAAGATTTTTTTCAAAAATGGAAACACCTTGTAATAGTTTTTTTAGTGGTGAAGACTCTCTTTAATTCGCCGATCAACAATTTTGTACGTACTACCTCGATACCTTTTTATAAGTCGTTAGCCGGCCAACTGCAACACAAGCAAAACGACTTAAAAAAGAAACGGAGGTAGTAATTATTAACAGAACTATAGTTTATTCTTGAACAATTTTCTTGTTGTTTTTGGATACGGCTAATCACTACTACAGGATTGAACTTGTGTGGTGTTTAGAAATGTTTTCCGTGGTGGTTTTTTTAGGAAACCGCCACGGGGAAATGGATGACTGGCAGCCCCGTCACGGGGAAAACCGCCCCCGGTTAATAGATTAACCGTGACGGTTTTTGTAAAAATAACCACCATGGTTAATGCCTATTAACCATGGCGGATTTTATTAAAAACCATCACGCAAAATCCTGGGCTATAAAACCAGTCCCACCCTTCTTCCCGGTGGGAATTCTCCATTCTTTAGGGTTTTGAGCTCCAAAACCTAAAAATCGCCATTTTGTGTGTGTGTGTCTAACTTGTTGGGGGGGAGGAGGTTTTGTCCTTGGATTTGTTCAGGGGATGTGGTTGCCGACATCTGTAGGGCCGTCATCGGCGACATTGTGCAACCTAGCGGCCACTTCTTCGACCACGAGAGCCGGCTTGCTAGAGACGGCGGGTTATGGGAACTGCGGGATGGGAGGAATAAGTTAGACATGACAAACTATAGATGGGGTGACCCTTTTAATCTGTTTAGATGTCGACTGTAACCTAAACTTAATCGATCGTTCGATCGAGTTTGTAAAAACTGATGGTCACCGGTCTCTATGTAACATTTAAACTAAGTGCTTGAATGTTTCAAAACATGTGACTTGAATGTCAAATTGTGATGCATGTTCAATTTTTTGTAAATATTCTATGATTTTATTATTTAATATGTTTTACATCATAATTTGACAATTTTATAATATTTTACCGATTTGTTTTTTTATTAATCTTGAATTAATTAATCTCGCCGGCTTATCTATCCGCACAACCGTCCAAACAAATAGAAATCTAAAGACAACGAGAAGGTTAATGAATATCGCAGTGCAGAGTTTTTTGAAATACTCGCAGACAGGTTGCCACGTGGGCGGTGTGGTGTGGGCGGGTTTCTAAAACGCGTCGAGTTCACAGTAGTGCGGTTGGATTTTTGGAAAGTGGATCTTTTTTTTGTTATTGTTTTAGCCGTGAAAATTGACGTCGTCGTATTACCGATTTGTTTGAGCTTATTCTTTCTCGCCGGCTTATCTATCAGCACAACCATCCAAACAAATAGAAAACCGAAAGCTCGAGAAGGAGGAAAGATACTTATCGCAGTGCAGAGTTTTTAACTCGCAGACAGGTTGGAGATGGGCGGTTTGTGTGGGTGGGGTGGGGTGCCTGTGTGGTCGCGTCGAGTAAAGTAGGGCGCGGATGGATGGATGGAAACAGGATCTATCTATCTAATTACTAATTCTAATTTAAACCCCCGATGGATGATGCAACTGCCCACATCCCCATCCCCACTGATGGAGGGATCCATCCAGGTCAGCTAGGTAGCGGCCAGCATCGAATCCAGCTCCAGAGCCCGGCCGGCCCCGGTACTTGAATGCGCGTCGTCCCATCCAGCATTCAAAACCTCCATCAATGCACAGCACATGAGCACAGGCACAGGCACAGCTTCTCGATCGAGCTTCCATTAATTTCTCCCTCTGCTCTTGTCCTGTGATTCCTACCAGCAGGTTTAAAGGGAGGTATCGACTACACGTGCTAGTGCTGGTAGATGGACGCAGTAATATCTAGGGTTCCATATACAGACAATCATGCAACCTTTAATTTTTTAGGCAAGTTTTAAATAACAGCAACAAGTTTAATAATACAGTAAAGGGCAAAGGAAAAGAAAAAACAGACGGTACATGCGTGGATTATTCTGAATGGATGAATGGATGATGGATGACGATAATCTCCATCTCCATGCAAGATCTTCGTCGTCGTCTCCATCCTTCTTTAATTTCTTCATTCATTCACTTTCTTCATTCTTCCTCTGACACGATGATGGATGCGTATGGTAATGGTGGTGGTGGCTGTGGATGAATGAATGCGGTGGACACGTACAGTATACAGTAGTAAATTAAATAATTGCCGCCATGGCCGCCGGCCAGCCAGCCAGCCAGGCGGGTAGGTGGCGGTGCACGTACGGTACGGCGGCCGGATCACCGCCGATCGTCGATCGTTCTTGGCAGCCACCGCCTCGCCATTGGCGTGCACCACCTGCTCGCCCGTGCTCATCTCCTTAAGCTTCTCCCCCACCTCATCCACGCCATCCTTGCCATCATCATCCTTGCTCGCTTCCTCTGCCACCGCTTTCTCCTCCTTCGCCGCCGGAGCGACCTCCTCTTTCTTCTCCACACCAGCCGCCGCCGCCTCGCCATTCCCGTTTCCATTGGGCACCTGCGCAGGACCGATCCCACCATACCTCGGAAACACGCGTCCCGCATCCTCGGCCTCAAACGCCTCAACAGGAAGCTCCTAGACAGTCCTCCAATGGCCTTACAATGGAGCTTGCCAGTGGGCGGATCATCGACGCAGATCTCATGGAGCGTGACCCATATCAGCATCTCCTTGGCCTTGACGCCCGTGATCTTCTTGAGGCGGCCCTGGTCGGCGTACGCCGACACCTCGGCGCCGTAGGTGACGTGCCGGCCGGCCTTGGCGAAGTAGTGGTCCACCTTCCGGCGCTGCTTGAGCCACACGAACTTGGTCTCCTCCACGTACCCGCACTCGATGATGTCGCGGAGGGGGAGGAGGCCGCTCGGGAGGCCGGTTTCTTGGAGGAGGAGGCGGGTCTTCTCCTGGCCGGCGGCGTCGCCGAGGTAGATCTCGGCTTTCGCGCGCACCTCGTCGGGGATCGTCAGCGTCATTTTGGTGTGGAGGTGGTGGTGGTGGATGGAGGTGGGTGGTTGGAGAGAGTGGAGAGAGTGAGGAGGAGGAGGAGGTGAGTGTTGCGTGTTTGGAGTGAGGAGCACGAGGTGTGTGGGGGTTATATAGCTAGGAGCTCCATGTGGATTTGGAATGTAATTGGGTTTGCTTAGCTTGGAGGCAGCTTTGCTTGCTTGCTCAGGGTGGTCTTGGGCGACAAGAGAGCAGTGTGGTTGGGGGTTGGGATTTTATGTTGGATGGATGGATGGATGGAGGATTGGAATAATTCGGTTTTGGTTTTGTATCATCCGTAGGTGTGAGTGACAGTATGATCTAGTAGTGTAGTTACTTGTCAAGTGTCCGAGTCGGCACGCTGTTAATCGTCGTACACCCGACCGTAAAGTCGTCGTCCGCGTCTTGTTCCGTTGAACTTATCATCCATAGTACAATGTTTTTTCCTCACAATAAAACTATATTAGCTGACCCGTGAGCCCAATGGGCGTTACTTTAATCACTTCCTAGTACTAGTCTACTAGAAAGTTATGGATATCGGTGCACAAACCGCTACGGTGACCGCTATCACCACCTGTAGATTTGCAATTGCGTTTGCTTCGCTTCGAGGTAGCTTTGCTTGGATGTCGACAAGAGAGCGGTGTGGTTGGGGGTTGGGATTGTAAGTTGGATGGATGGAGGAGAGTTGGAATAATTTGGTTTTTTCTATTGGATCATCGGTGTGATTGAGTGACAGTGTGATCTCGTGTAGTTACGTGTCAAGTGTCATTGTCTGTCTTGTTCAATTGAACTTATCACCTCTAGTACAAAGTTTTTTTTTTTCTCACACTAAGGGGGGGTTTTGCTTTCCCGCCCAGCCCGCTTCGCCTCGATTTCGGCTCGTCACCAGCCGATGGCAGTTGTTTGGTTCAGTATTTGTCTGTGAGCGCCACAACGTTTCTCCGTTTTAGAATTCGCCACGGCTGCGGCGCCGATTTCAACCTTATGACAGAATGTGTGGCGGGGAAGCAAACACCCCCTGAAACTATGTTAGCCTAACATAGCCCAATCCAAGAGCCAAATGGTCGTTACTTTAATCACTCCCTGGTACACTCACTGGAAAGTTACGGTTACCGGTGCACAAAATGCTACGGTGACCGGTATCACCGGTTTTAATCTCATCGTATGGAACGGAACGGAACAGAACGGTGGCCTGGAGTAGTTAATTTATTTGTTAATATTCCACTCTCCCATGCATAGATCCTCTACTAGCCGTCCCCAGGATCTGCTACAATGCCACTGTCCCCACGATACTTGTCCGTCCGTCCGTCCGTCGGTCCCAGGCACTGAGCACAACAGTGCACATGCGAATGGATGGGCCGATCCAGGCCGTCCATCGAGGATCCGAGCGCCACACGTGAGCTCTGCTCCCCCAACCGCCCACCTGCCCTGTCCCGTCGTCGCATAAATGAGGGACGGTTGGTTAGTTGGGACGAAACAGAGAGGATCTACGAGGACCCAAATCTAATCCATCATCTGTCCGTCCGTGGCTGGCATTGTGTACGTACACCATCACATTACGCACTCTGTCTACTAGTGTTTTTTTGGCTTAGTAAATCAGATCGACGCGTGAGAGCAAGTGAAGCCGATTTTGTAATTCAACGGGCTTTGGCCTCCAACATTCTAGCCGCATCCCGCGCTTAGAGATTGCGCGAGTCAAATTAAGGCCGGCGTCCAGTAGAGGTGAGTGCAGATGGTGATAGTGTGAGATGATTGATGATTATGGTTGCAACTGGAATGAAGTGAACCAACGGCGACCTCACAACCAACCCTGCAATGAATTCAATTCTTGTCCGAGCCAACTGGCCAGGATGCATGCCACGCACGCAGGCCATTGCCCATGCCTGAACAAACGATCCAGACGGTTCGTTTCTCCTGGGGGACGGTCAATGCGATGCGAGAGTGGATGGATGGGCGGGCGATGGATTCGATGCTGCTGTGAGGTTAGGATGCATGGTTAATGAATGAGCTTGGAGGCCGGCAGGAGAGGAGAGGAACATGCATGGAGCAGCGCTCTGGATCCGCCGTGCCATTGATGCCATGCCAGGCGACGCGGCTGGTGGCTAGCTGCACGGTCAAAAAGCGTGTGGCAGTTGCGATGCCTGTATCGGCTGGCTGCTGCTGCTGGGCGTGGACAGTGCTGCCGCTGTCGCATGGACATCCATGTGCCTGCACTAATGCCATGCCGCAACCAAACGGTGGCCGCGTGCACTGCCACTGCGCCGCGCGACGGATATGACCAGACCACCGTATCGCACGCACGGCGAACCGGATACCCACGCAACCGTGCTGTCATGCTTGACGATGGTCGACGGGCCGCCGGCCGTCAGCTCAATCGGACCACACGCAACTCGGTGCGTATGCAGACAGAGTATGTTTGTCCATGAGGCGAGGCGGCGTCACACGGTGTACGACAACTGTAGGAGATTACGATTTGTACACGCTGGATGCTGGACACCGTGCGTGTCTCCGCCGTCCCACATTCAAGGCGACCAGCAGGGGCAGCGGCGTCGACATGCCATGCACACGGCCGGCCGTCCTCCGCTGGCCGCCACCGCATCCGCATCTCCCACGCCAGGCAACGGCAGCGCGCGATACGTACGTACGGGTACGGTCCAGCGCGCCACCACGCGCCACCACACGTAGCATCCCGCCGCATTCACGGCCGCACCGGCCGGCCGTTGTTGCACATCTGCTACTCTGCTAGCCTAGCCGCTCGCCCTCTCATGGGCCGTGTCTTGTCCGCTGTGTGGTGCCGTCACCATGCCACGGCTCACGGTCAGATTCACCTTCATTTCTGCTAACCGCCCAGGACGGCGACGGTTAACCGTCTGATAACCCCCGGCCGGCATCAACAAGAACCTGACTGAATGCTGAATGCAACGGATGTCGTGTTGTCTTTCCTGTCCCCGTAATAAGGCCAGGCCGTAATTACATATAAATAAAATTACACAGTTCAACCCATGGATGATGCAACGGACATTCGCAGAGCACGTACTACAGCGCAAACTGCGGCGTCGTGCCAGACCAGACCAGACCTGATCGAGAATGACACCGCCGTCCGTCGTCGACTTCCCACGCACGCAGCCTCAGACCTCAGCTGAAGGCGGCACGCAGCTCACGGCCGTCCGCCGCCGATCTGAGGTGGTCGCCGCCACCGCCGCCCATGCTCATTAGAGTGGTCAGGTGGGAGACCTCCTTGGGCACCGACGCCGTCAGGACCTGCATCATGCATCCATGCCGACAAGACATCACCACCACCACCATCTTTCATTCAGTTTCATCGCTCAACAAACAGCATTCAGCAGCGGCATGGTTCCAAGTCCAACCGAACCGAACCCCCAACGCCCAGCGTTGTTACGTTACGTTGGTAGCAGTGGGAGTAGCTTTACGTACCTCGTGGCCGTCGTCGGTGACGACGACCTCGTCCTCGATTCGGATGCCCATGCCGCGGTACCTGCCCGGCGCGCGCTCGTTCAGGACCGGGGACACCGGGATGTACACCCCGGGCTCGATCGTTATTACCTGCATGCACAACGCACACGCACATGGACCAGAACATGCTTTGTCAGTCACTCACACTGCTGGAAGCTCCAAACAAGCTCCAAAATGGCGATTGAGACATGGCCCCAGCGACGGAATTAACTGGTGCTTGCCTGGCCGATCCGGCAACGGCGGCACCGCGGCAGCACGCACTACATGTCTACATTACTCTACATTACAGTTAGTGAGTGAGTGATGGTGTCGTACGGAACATCGTTATAGGGTGCTATTTGTTGAAAACAGAAAACTTGGTGCTACAGCTAGCTTCAAATTCTGTGAGAATGATCAAACTACATACAACTAGTGCTGAGCTGTGATATACTGATATGCCAGATCGAGACAGAGGCCACAGTTGGGGTTGTTGTACTTGTGTGCCGAATTCAATCGACGCGTGGACACAGCAGGGAAAAAGGGATGGTAAAGTTAGGGGTGGGAAGGGGAGGGACCGAGGGAGGAAATAGATCAACTTACGACGCCGGGCTCCAAGGGCTTGTCCTTGGGGAGTGTCATGGAGTCATGAATATCCATGCCTAACGAGTGACCTGGAAACAGGGACACAACACAAAGAGGGGGTCATGTTAAGCTTTTGGTCCCGGACCCGTGGTACCAGTACCACCAACAAATGCATTCAAGACCAAATCCAGACAACAGATGGGCAGCGAGATGGTGGGACCTACCTATTGCGGTTGGGTTCAAGTAGTTGTATTGGACGGATTTCCCCTTCTCCAGGATCCCCAGTTCTTGGAATCCCTTTATCAGCAGCTTTACCTGCATTTCACAGTTTGTTTTAGATATGTTCTCTGAAGTTTTCATGGTATTTAATATATGTATTTACGAAAATAGAATGGAAACCAGAATGGCTGCAAAGACATACCGAATGATTGTGTATCTCGTTAATGCTTGTGCCTGGTTTGCAGAGTTTTATGCACTCCTTATTTGTCTCCAGTATTAGGCTGTACAGCTCTTCCTGGGGTCAGTCAAGACGAGGATTCAAAATACAAGCTCAAATCTTCAGAACACCACACTACACCAACTGTTTCTCTAGTTTAGTATATAAATAGGGCACTAAAATTTGAGCACTTACCTGAGCAGGTGAAAATCTGCCGCAGGGTGGCCATGTTCGAGTCAGATCGCTAAGGTAGCCATGATACTCGCAGCCAACATCCATGAGCAGAAGATCCCCTGTTTTGACCTGTCAAACAGCTGCATTATGGACTTTACAAGAAAATAGCTCTGAGACGTGGAATGAGCCAACAAGAGAAAAAAAGAAGACTTACTTTTCTATCATTTCTTGAGTAGTGTATAATGCTGCCATTTGCTCCTCCACCAACTACAGGGTGGAACCTAAGATATGGCAACGAAACACAAGGTAAAAAAAAAATTGTCTGATACTAGCAACTAGCTCCTTGAACAAAAATAAAAGTTACTTGATTCACAACTATTCATAAGAACATGACCGAATTATCAATTAACAAATGAATGGATAACAAGGATACACGACAGAAAGCTTACGCCATTCTTTGGGCACCTCTCATTTTGCACTCGTATTCAATCTTAGCTGCCAACTGGCTTTCCTCTCTGTGGGTCCTTGACAGCAACATTGTTTGTAAAAGAGACTGATCAAGTAGAGAGAATCTATCAGTGCTCCAAAAAATTCAAGTTGCCACACATATTTAAGTCAATTGTTAAATACTCCCTCTGTCCTGAATAAATCAATTCCTAGACTCCTCTTAAGCCAAATTTTTAAGAAATTGACCAAATTTATAGAAAAGAGTGCCAAGATTTATGATACCAATAGTACCATTAGATACACAATAAACTATATTTAATATGCTCATTTGGTGTCACAAATATTTGTATTTTTGATATAATATAAAATCGGTCAAACATAACAAAGTTTGACTTAAGACAACTTTCTCTGGTGTTTCAGTCTTGATGCCTCGAGTCCAGCATGCGTAATGCAAGTCGCTAACTGAACTAGAAATTCCAAACATGCTAAATTTTCAGGGGGATTTGTTGGAGGCCCAACCAATGGTAGGAAGACACAATAAGTGGGGTGTCTGGGTACAGAACCTGAGTTATGGAGCCAGCCAAGAGGCAGGGAATATGCGCAGGCAGCATGGAATGGAGAATCATTAGGGAATCGTGTGTAGCCTTGGGTTTACCAAACCAAAAAGGACTAGATATTTCCGATGTGCTCTTGTTAGATGCCTAATCAATAGTAGGGAGATGCACACTGTTGGGGTACTTGAGTGCACTAACCTGAGTTATGGAGCCAACCAGGAGCCAGGGAAATATGTGCAGGACAGTGTGGTATGGATAATAATTAGACAAACAGTGTACCTTTGGTTTTACCAAACCAAAAAGGACTACATGTTCATCCACCTATCTAATTAGCTAAGTACCTTGTGTCTCGGTCAGTCCTCTACCAATGATTTTTCCCACATCAACTCCAAAATTTCACCTAAGAAATAAAAACCATCTTGAACCTTCCCCAACCAGAATAACTCCAGCTCCTAATAATTGTATCACAAGCAAGCTAGACTAATATTAGGAACTGGAACATCAAACACACTACAGAAAATTCTCTATGCAGGGCTGACCTGGGATTAATACTCTATGTCCTAACTCTTAAGACTGGATGCCAAAGGTAAACGTTTAACCAAATACCTGAGAAACAATAGACGCTGATTCCCTCATCAACTTAATTTCTGATTTTGACTTGACCCACCGTAATTCATCGGTGTAATTTGTAAGATCTTTTACTTTATTGTTGAGTGATGCCCTACGGAAGGCATCCAAGTTCTTATAAGAAGATGCAGTCTTCACATTGTGATACACCCCTTTTGATCGCTCAATCAGTTCAGGAAGGATCTGCATTTTAGTAGCAATAGCATTAATGTGGTCAGGTGGAGAATTCAGTAAAATCTACACCAACAAAGTATTATCACTAGCAGGAAGTAACAACTACAACTAGTGATTGAAAGTGATAGAAGAAAATCTGAGTGCTGACCTTCTGCATCTGACTAAGTGGAAATGCTTTATCTGCTTTAAAGAAATCCACAGCAGCCTCAACTCCAGCAGTTTGACCTTGCCAAACTACATCCTAGCTCAATAATACATTAATAAGAATTGTGTGGCTTACACAAAAAGCTATCAATGTAAGGGCTCATTACCTCCTTATTTGTATCTGGCATGAACATGCACAACCCTGTTTCTTCACTCAAAACTGCTACACCACCAGGTTGCGTACAACCTGTAATATACAGGTAATCACCATTCTGTCTGAATGGATATGGCACTACATCAGTCATCATCTGCTGATCAGCAGAAGCAATAATGGCCAAGCTCTTCTCTGGTAGCACCTCCAAAAGCTTCTTTCTTCTAGAGATGTACTCCTCATTTGTGATGCCTGGTGTGATCTCTCCATCAGCTAATAACTGGCTCATATAGGAGCAATGTTTAAGAAAACACATACGACTAGTTGGTTTACAAAAGAACAAAAACTATAAGAGCAGAATTTAAAAGTAGTGATAATCTTCTGCCCCAACTTGGCACTCATTGCTAAGTTAAGCTTGAAAATGAACCAGGTGCCAGGTTCTTAGATATACTAATAGATACTAGTACATTAAAAGAGGAACAAAAGGTGACACAATCTCATTTAGAATGGCATAAAAAAGGCATTCCTTTTTTAGATGCATGTGTTTTTTTGGTGGTCCTGCACTCCTGCTGCATCTCTCACAAAAACCCTCAAATTTTCATAATAAGATGAGAAAGAATACATGCAAACTGAAGCATTCCTTGTAAAATGGTACTGAAATCGGTACAAGCCAACATAGGGCAGCACTGGAAAACAGGTGACTTAAAACATACTTTAAGAACTAGCAAGTAGCAACCAGTTAAGTCTCCAAAAAGCATAATGCGACTAGCAGTGGCACAGGTTCCCACAGACTAATAGGGGCCATGGCCACCCATGAACTTGTGTAAACTCCATTAGTTGCAGCCATTTTGGCTTGATGAAAACTAAAGATTAGCCTTGTTCCCCTGTTGGATTTAGGTCCAAGCTCCGCCACTGGCGACTAGTATCAGTGTCTAAACACTAAATACTAAATCTGGTACCAGCAGCATGTAACAAAATGAGATTGGCAATACCTCAGGATGAGACTGGGGTGTTGGTTGGCCAACGTCAACTATTCCACCAGCTGTGTATGCAGCTCGCTGAACCAAACCATGGGAAGCAGATAGAAATCGCGATGCCACCTGGGTGCAATGCAAAAAGAAAGATGAATCACTATCATGGTGCTAAACAATACAGAGGCATTGTTTTTCATCAATGCCATCTAACTGCAGGTAAAGTTCACATTTCTCAACAATCTAGGAAGAAAAAAAAAAAAAGGATGTGTAGATCAGCCTGTGAAGAATTTGCCACTTCTCTCATCAGGAAAGGACACTTGTGTCTCACAATAAGCTCGGGCACTTATACTAACCAACCAGATACAATTTAATTTAATTGTTCAATGCTTGTAGCCCTGTAGCAGTAATCTAGTTGACAATCAGGAAATATAAGTGTGGCTGTCAAAGAAACAAGATAAACCTTGCCTTTTATAAGGGAGGAAGGAGATATGCAAATCACAATTTCAGCACATGCTAACCAAAAGCATCATCTAAATCCAAACTTGACAAAGCTTTACTGGCACAAACACTGAAACACATAGGAAAATTCCCTCAGCAACAAATCTAATTATCCCACTGAAGCCAAATCATCCCAAACTATCTCGCCTATATGTGGCCTCCATTTCTGGCATCACCAAGACTTCTACTCGGCATAAAAAGACTTAGAAATGGGGAGAGATGCCCTGATTTGCCCCTAACAGGATGGTTAGCAAAACTGCAGTAAAATTACTTCCTTCAAGATGGTTCCTTTGAGCTACACACTCCCGATTCAAATCCCCAGAATATCTAAGTTTTTGTTCTTTGGACCCCCAACAAGTCCAACGCATCCTGAGAATTAGAGCTTCATGAGAGCCATCATAAGAAAGGAGCCTAACCTTATTGTCTTGGTTGAAACCTCGAGCATATAAGTCATGTACTCCCTCCGTTCCAAATTATAAGATGTTTTGTTTTTTCTAGATACGTAGCTTTTGCTATGCACTTGGATATACACTATGTCTAGATACATAGTTAAAGTAATGCATATAAACATCCTGTAGTTTGGAAGGGAGGGAGTACCCTATCACCTATATATATTGTCATCTCCAACACATCATCTCCCTGTTCTTCTTGTAGTTGCCCAATTGGCGCCATGCAAGCTGCAGGTGTGGTTAATAACTCTTCCAACACTTTACTTTCTGATAATCTAACCTATATGTGTGCCATTACCATCAACCACTTGGTTTGAGTTAGATTACAAGCTCCAGGGGCAGTGATAATAAGTCAAACAAAATGGGCAATCAACTCAGAAACCGACTTTGTCTTATCATCATCAAAGTACTCTTTCCCCAAGGACAAGCCATCTTTCCTCAAGGCTAGCTGTTGCAACAAGCCAGCATGCAAGGTCGTGTCAGACGACATCTCTTCATCCCACACAACCTCTCCAAGTCTCCGATACAGCAGAGGCCCTGGAGACTATGCGCATAGCCTGTGCTATTGTGCCTTCCTTAAGACGCATTTCATCAAACATCTCAGCTAGAGAACCCACGCCAAACTCCAAGAGAGAATGAGCACTGCTAAGCTGAGTGAGAGTGAACATGAAGAAGTAGCTTCCCCTCACCGCCACAGTACTCACCAAACCCTGTGCTCGGCAGGTGTTGCTGCGTCATCCCATAGAGGCATTCGCTCGAACAACTAGTGGGCATCGCATCCTCCTCAAACACCAACTGCCATGGAAACTAAACTACTTGCTCAAGCCATACCGCCACCTGCTGCGCCCCAGGAGACCTGGAGTACCGATTCGGCCGCCGCAGTTCGCACGCATGCACGCCGTCACCCAAGGCGACAAGCCAGCCAGGCCACAGAATCCCACCCTCTCCCCTCCGCCCAGAAACATGAAAAAATCAGGAAAAAGTACGAGAAGGGAGGAAGGGGGGCGAGGAAGTGATGGGAGTCGGGGGCGCTTCAACCATCTGCTCACCTCAGTTGCTCGCAGCAGCCGCGCCGCCATGGCCATTGGCAACAGCACCTTTCTCGACTTCGCTTCGTCTCTCTTGACCCTCGACGAGGGAGCGGCGCGGAGCGTTTTTTTCGCTCCCACTTGACGTGCAATTGCAACTTTGCAAGGGAGCGGTGGAAGAGAGCGCTTCGCTGGTGGAGCTGATGGAGCTGATTCCCGTGGGGAGCGCGGAGCTGGCTTCTTGCTTCGAGTTTCGAGAGAGGGACGGCGAATTCAAAGATCAATTGCAGTTGACCTGAATTTGAAGGAATTGGTATTGACAAGTATTTGGCCAAAAATCACTAATTCTGGAACACAAAGGTTAGGTGGCTTGGACAGTTCGTCTGACTCAACAGTTTCTAAATTAAAATTACCAAAAAAAAAAAAATGATTTCAAGAAATTCTGATGCCTTGGCAAAAATTAATAATCTTCTCAGAGTCAGCATGAGGGAGAATCCCTATTTTTTCAGCACAATCAGATGCAAAACACTAACAACCAGCAAACACAGTCAATACCATACAGAACCCAACTTGTGTACACCAACTTACAACAGAAGAATACAATTGCTTGAAAACATGTCATAGGAAACTGGAAAGAAAATCCTTTATCCGATCGATGTAGGGCGACCGGGTGGGGATTATGTGGCCCATGTCGTGCTCAACAATGGAGCAACAATCCTGCTCAAACAGACCAGCAAGTTCAGCGCTAGCCCTGTTTCCTATCTGCCTGTCATGACCATCCCCATTGCCGAAACAGTGGGCGAGGGAGCTTGATTGGTTCGTTGCAGAAATAAGCCCACGGGTGCGGATATCCGGAGCAGAACATCGAACCTGAACTTTGGAGAGCCACTGATCTTCTGCTGCTGCCTGCAGAATAAAGCAGCCATGGCAGCGCCTTGAGAGAAGCCCAGGATTCCGTCAAAGCTTCCCATGCGAGAGATTGCATTCTCAAGGTAGATGTATGATTCTTCAAAGCCTTCGGTTTGTTGCTGGTACTGAAGAGGGTCAAATGGCACATCTGCAGCCCTCCAGTCTTGCTCAGGGTTGCAGTTGGAGTTTGGAGCGATGAGCCAAGCAAATTTCCGTTTTGGTGTCACAGACAGAGGTGAAGGTTTGTCTGAGCAGTGGCCCTGGATTGGTTGATACACAAAGGAAAGCTCATGAGGTGCGTCTACAAAGACAAGCTCAGCGATGTGCTTCAGCTTCTTGGCAAGTGCTGATGTTCTTCCCTTAAAACTGGATGCGTTCTGGCGGAAACCATGCAAGCAGAGGATCCTCAACCTTTTCAGCTGCTCACTACCTGTGTAATAATATTTCATTTACTTAGAGCAAGGACAACCATAAAAGTAAATAAATATAGCTAATTTAGAGAACTGAATGCTTAATTAAATGCATTAGACAATATCAGAATAAATAGATTATCCTGGTTCAGTGGACCAAAAATGCAAATGACTCAAACCACATGCAGTTAAACTACTATTACTTCATGGCGAGCATTTCTAATGAATTTTTAATATCTTTTTTCAAGCCCAGTGACCCAGCCCATGCATTTTATTCTGTACTTCTGTAGCATGATACCCATGCACATAAGAACATAAATAAATTATCATTCAGAGATTGCAGTGGATAACTGATACAGACCTTACCATTACTCCAGGGAACTTTGTTAGCCACATTGTGATTGCTTATGGATGGCTTTTCAAAGCTTTCAGATAGTCCTATCTGAGTTTTGCAGTCTTGTCTTGTTGATATTTGGCAGGGTTCTTTTCCATTTTTTTGACATAGCTCGCATGCATATTCCTTGGTGGAATCCTGGAGATTAAAAAGACATGTTTAACCATTTTAAGAAATTATACAAATTAGCATAAAGTCAATATGACAATCAGCAAAACTTTATGAGAAGTGCACTAAGAAACATTGCTTTTGACTCAACCTGACATGTAGGGCACACTAGGACCAACATTCTGCAATGGCTGCACCGGCAGCGCGATGAATAGTCATCAAAAGAAGAACCACATATCAAACATGCTCGGTATGTTTTCTTTTAAAGCTTCCCACTGAGATTCTATGAAATGGCATTGGGACAGATTAGGAGGAAGAAAAACAAATGAAACACTTAAAAGAAGAGTTTGAGATTTGCAGGCTATCTTCAACCTGTGGTCAAATACAAAATTCTTTCCTTCAAAATAGCCACCATCTGGGAATTGCTCCAGATACGCTGAATGCCACCATATAGCTAACATAAACATAATAATAAACAGTCAGGACTCATGAACAATACAAATTACCCAAGCATGGACTTGTACTCAAGATTAAAGACAAGCCATACAGAGTAAGCACATTACCTGAAAAACATTCTCAAATCCTTCACCTTTTGAGCGAATATAAGCTGATGCCATTTCGCAGCGTATACCTCCTGTGCAGTACCTGTAATAAATACCAAATGTTAGTTAGGCTTCTTGCTTGGTGCTTGCAAAATACATTAGTCCAATTCAAGGTTAATTCAAAGATCCAGCCTGACATACATAAGAATAGATTTCCCACGCAGCTGCTCAGCATGCTCGTCTATCCAAGAAGGCAGGTCACTGTATTGCCTAATTTCTGGGTCTAAGGTCTTCGCATTTGGCACATTGAACTTGCCGATCCGAGTCTCATATACATTCCTTGCATCCAAGACAACCACTTCCTTCTCAGCAGATGCCTCAGCATCCAAACTAGTCCCAGCTAAAAGCACAGTCCAAGTTATAAATTATACCAGCAATTGGCAGCCCAAACAAAAATGTACAGCCCAAGAATTCACTGACCAGCATTCTGGAGCACTGAATGGAACTCAGCCGCCGACAAGTGTCTCCCAGCACTCGAAATCTCTGGGGGTGCCGATGTGGGGTTGGAGCACAGGGTAACTAGCTCCTGCCAATGAGGCAACAATTCAAAACACAGTGATGGATGGCAGATTGCACTACCGACAGGTCAAAGGTGAAATCAGTCTGCTGGAAGCAGTGGCAAGAACCTTGACGACGCGGACGGAGAGCGAGGTGAAGCCGCATTCCCTGGCGACCCTCTCGTCGACAGGGGCGTCACAGGACGCCAGCTTGAAATCAGTGCCCTCGAACAAGGCGTTGGAGCTCATCTCTGCGATGTGCTTCTCCAGCGCGGCCATCCGCCCTCCGAGCTACCAATACCAAAACGCAGGGCCGGTGAGGTCGTGATGAATGAATTCATTTACGCACCCTGCAAATCGACAAAGCTCGATCTTCCTCGCCCCCAAAGGGGCCGCCTACGCTGCCGAGAGGATAGAGCAAGCGGGGGCTCATGTTCTCACCGTGGCGTTCACGCCGTCGGGGCCGACCCGACGCGACCGACGAGCGCGAGGCCGCGGCAGTGCTCCTCGTAGAACACGGCGAGCGCGGCGGCGTCGGGCACCTCGGCGTACTTGTAGTAGAGAAGCACGCCGTAGCGACCTCCGCCTCCATCTCCATCTCCTGTATGCTGCTCCTGCTGCCCCGTCGTGTCCATAGCCAAACAGGCGAAAACCCTAGCTGCGGCGACGGCGGCGGCGGAAGAAGAAGAACGACGAAGCGAAGAGGATGAGAAGAGGACAGACAGGTCGGGCCTTCAGATAGTCTTAAAACTCCATGGGCCGGCCCATCATGCACACTCGAAGGCCCAAATTGCATCTCATTTAGTTGAAGGCCCAAAATCTAGCTCGGCCCACCTAGCACCTTATCCTTCTCGCCCGCATTCCATTTCGCTCCGTGTTCCCACACGGCCACACTGAAAACCCCCCGGCAAGAACACCTCGCCGTCCGGCGTCTCCGGCCAGATACCCATGGAGGCCACAGCGGCGCCGCGGGCTGTGTCCCTCCTCGGGCCATCGCCGCGGCCACCACCGCCTCGGATGCGTATGAACTGCCTGCGCGCAGCCGTTGGAGGAGGTTTGAGGCGGCGGGGGCCGTTGCAGTGTGGGCGAAGAAGAAGAGGGGAGGGGCGGGGGCGGTGAGGCGCAGGAGCGGGAGCGGGTAGACACGCACAGCTTCGCGCCCAAGGAGGGCGAGTCTGCCGGGCTGTTCCCCGAGGCCGTCCTGCTTAGAAAGGTTCGGTCCTTTTTCGTGTTTCTGCTTCTACTAGATTCTTCCCTGAATGCAATGGTTTTGGTAAATGACTTGGCAGCAGCCAATAATCTGTGTAAAGCAGTAGGCCTTAATGTTGCGAATGGTGGATATGAGATATGTGTAAACCTCTACAATGTTTTAGTTTTTCTTGTACAGTGACCATTGCCAATCAATACAATTTTCTTCTATTCATGAGAACAGAGCCATTTTCCTATTAGAAATGAATTTTATGAACGAAATAGTTAGCAGCACTCCACTAGAGGAAACAGAAAATAGAAAATAGATAAACGAAGTTTGCCCATTGCATTGTGGACTTGGTCATTTGCGGATATGCTCTTGAGCTTTATTTGTATGGGGAAGATTGAAAGCTATTGCAATAGGCTAAAAACAATTACTCTACATGTTTTTCTTATTTCTGTTGTTTTGTAGAAAATGGTGAGAGAGGATGGCCAGGTGTCACCAGAATTTGCTGATGCAGACGAAGGTTCACATTTCTGCTATAATGTTTTCTTAGATGCCCATTTTGGTACTGTAAAGATCCTTTTGATGGTTCATGTGAATATTTTTTTCATTCTAAACCTTTTTTTTTGCAGAAAAGCTGTATGATTTTCTTAATATTCAGCTAGAAAGTGATTTAAATCTGAAAAGAAGTAAGAGCTCTTTCCTTTCCTCTTCTGTCCAGCTATTTTTTTTTTTTTTTTTTCTATTTCTTCATGCTGGCATTACTTGCTGTTCATTTGTGCTGGCTTTCTGAGTTCAGCTTGAACATCGTCCTTTTACAGTGCGGCACTATGAGGTAGTTTATCTAATTCATGAGGACCGCCTTGAAGAAGTTGAAAGTGTTGTATCAAAAGTACAAGGTGTGTCTCTCAATCTCAATACTCATTGGACATCACTTCTCTATTGGTGAGATTGTTGTCGCACACTGGACTCCTTTCTGTCTCTAAACATTCTAACCTAAATGAGTTAATCTTATAATCACTTTAAAGCTAAAAGAAAACTACAGTATTTATATGTCATGTTCTGCCTGTAGGTTTGATGCTCTTATAGGGCCGTTCCATGCTAAACTTGCTACTGTCTGTCTGATTTGCTTTTGCTGCCCTTGTGCTTTCCATAATCCATCTTTTTGTGCAATCTCTAGGGCAGGAAGGAAAATGTTGTTTCTCTATTCCTTGTTTTGGTGTACATGTTTCTATTATATTTGCTTCAATCAGCCATACTTTACCTGAGCCTATTTTTTAAAATTCTATTGAATAGTCTAACAGTTTATCAATATACTGCTGAAGAGTTAATATACAACTATTCTCTTTGTTCTCTTGTAGATTTTATCAGGGAGAAGAAAGGAAGGATATGGAGGCTTAACAATTGGGGGCTGCGCAGGCTTGCTTACAAAATAAAGAAAGCAACACATGCCAATTACATTTTAATGAACTTTGAGATAGAATCAAGATACATCAATGACTTCAAGACCCTGCTAGACAAGGATGAAAGGATCATCAGACATCTTGTTATGAAACGGGATGAGGCAATTACTGAAGACTGCCCTCCCCCACCAGAATTCCACAGTCTGCGAGCTCAACAATATTTTGATGATGAATATGAGGATGAGGAGGAAGAGGATGGGGATGCTACGAGTGAGATAGAGTCTGCCAATTATGATGAGGATGGTGTTGAAGCTGATGACGAGCCTGAAATTATTTATGTTGATGAAGCTGATCAGGATAATTACGAAGACACTAGAAGAAGGAACAGAAAGCTAAAGGTGAAGAAGTATACATCAGAGAAGGTATTTAGGTAGCATTAGTGTTCTTCCATTTAGTTTAAGTCTTTTTAGTTCTTATACAAAGGACCACCTGTGTCTGTATGATGAGGAAGTTCCACTTGGTGCTTTTTTGGGTGCCAAGGACCACTACCATGATAATGAGATAGGTAATGTGCTATGGCTGGTACAGAACTTGTAAATGCCTTGATTAGTGGACCTGTGGTTTTTGTGTCACTTTATTTGCCAAGAAAACCAAATATTATTAGTTTGAAATACAGCCTTGTCTGACTGCAAATTAGGTATGAGTACACACGAGACCTCAAAAGATGCTTGCCTCAACCATTCAGTGGGAGTTGTGTGAATCTTTTAGCATTCCAAGGGGTAGCTAGTTGGAAGCAACCCTTTGGTTTATGCTTTAAATTTGTTCATCTCTTAAGTATTTGGAGCATAAATGCTCCTCCAATCTGTTGATCTGCAAGTTGCTGGTAAGTTTTGCCTTTTTTTTTTTTTCTCTTTATTTTAGATAGCTGAATTCATGCATGCTATAAACCTGTAGTTTTGTATTGATTGGAGAGTCCATATTTCTTTTCTTCACAACTGAACATGCTAGATTCATTTTATTACAAAATCTATATCAGCACCTCGTCATCACTTGCTCACCGGGTTTGTTGAAGGGTAATTGACTAATTTTTCAAGCCAGGGAGCAGGGGCTAACATTTCAAACATTATTTACTGGAGGAACTTGTACTATTATGTATTGACAAAAAAAGATCACATTGCTAACTTGATTCGGTCATGTGATGACAAGTTAGGGATGCAACTGATGATTGTGAGGGGACCTCATGCAAAACTAATTAATGATCAAACTTAAGGAATGTTATACTGTTTTGTATTAATTGTCCCACAAGTTATAGATAGGTTGAGGTCTATGAAATGATCAACAACTAGCATTCAGTTTGGGAATCTTGCTCACTTCTCAGCTTGCAAAACTTGAGAGATTATGCATCTGATCTACTATTATTGAAGGAAACTCCTTGATTGACCAGCTTATTGTTACCATTTTGTTTCATTGATTTTTCATATTATCACAGCAATGAGCATTTATTTTGTCATCTTCGAGTTTTTATGTGATAGTTTGTGTTTGCTTGTTTACATCTATGGCTGCTCCATATTTCTGCAAGTTTAGTAAGAATTATGGGCACCTCATTTTCTTCTGCCGTAATGTGCTGTATGTTGCATATAGGACTGGTGTCTCGATCATGATTTGCATTAGCTGTGTATAGCTAGGGACTTCTTATCTGTGCCTCGCTGCTTGAGACATCATAAATCTGCTAGTAATTAGAGGAATCTTCTTGATCGATCCGTTGTCACTGTAATCTACTTCATGCCGCTGCAAGGACCACCGGGTTGCGTCAATAATTCACTGAGTTGTTTGTAGTTTGTTGGTCCATTTCAGGACCGATCATGACTCGTCAGTCTGAAGGTCTCGCAATCAGTGTACTGGTATACATTGTTGGTACATGCTCCTGTGTGTTCAATCAAACAGTGTGCCTGTGTGATCTTGTAGTACTAGCATTTATCGCGCCAACCATTGCTATCGCACCCTTGCATATGTTTTGTGGAATTGTGTTTTGGTTTGCACTCTATACTTTCAACTTACTGTATATATTTCCTTGAATAATAAATAGTATAGCTACGCCCTAAGTGTCACCTGTCTCTTCTTTGATGTGCGTACATAAATCTCTGTACTGATCTGTGGCCATCCTTCCTGGCATTCGGGGGACTGATTCTTGCTGTTGATGACCCCATCTTGCGAGGCTGACAGATCATGGATCCGCTTGTCCATAATCTGATCTTCCAGTTTGTCGCCTGACCGCAACAAACTGAAACACCGAACAAAAACAGCTTCCTGACTTCTGATGTGAGGACACAATGTGTGAAATAACAACAACCAAAGAAAAGAAAAGAAAAAAAAAAGACTGCTCACGGCTCACCTGTTCCAAACTTCTGAACCTTTTCACTGCATTTTCATTGAGAACTCTTCACTGCGCCAATGTGATCGATGGATCGATCTGAACCCATCATACCTTTTCAATCCTCCCAGTTCCATTCTGACTGGTACTGAGGATTCAGTTGGATTTTGCTTTTGCAATTTGTGCTACGAGCTAAAGCCGTTTCAATGTACAGCTACAGCCTCTATGTGGTACGGTGTGCTTAGTTTCTTGTACGGGTCAGTTGCTATTGTAGCAGCAGGCTGGCACACTACCTAACTGTTTCTCACGAACTAGAATAGAAACTAATTTATGTCTATTTTTGCAAGTTTCATATACAGATTTGGTGGCCGATTAGAGGCATGGATCATGTGTTTGCTGGTTTCAGAGTTGATCGTTTGATCCCTCGGCCTCGTCCCTGGCTTTATTAGTCCAACTGACCCAAACCAACTACTCTACTGTTGCTGTCGTTGAATTGGTTTCGTGAGTTCAATAGTTTATTAAAGTTTCAGAAGATACCTGTGCATGAAAGCGTTTGTAGTCCAACGGTTAGGATAATTGCCTTCCAAGCAATAGACCCGGGTTCGACTCCCGGCAAACGCAAATTTTTTTGTCTGATGTTTTTATTGTGAAGTGGACATTTTGCCTTTTAGTTGATTGCTTGCAGTTCCCCGTTCTGTCACAGCTAAGTTGTTCGTTCCCCGTTCTGTCACAGCCATTGTTCGTTCCCCGTTCTGTCAGTCTTCGTTTTACTTCAATACAATAGATATATTCAACAACAAGAATGTGTGGTATTAATTTAGGGTACGTATTACAGCTCTGGTTCACCGTTTAATTTTCTGAAACTTGTCTTTTATGTATCTCGCTGCTAGTTTCGAGTCTTATCATGTGTACGTATTACAGCTCTGGTTCACTGTTTAATTTTCTGAAACTTGTCTTTTTATGTATCTCACTGCTAGTTTCGAGTCTTATCATGTGCCGTGATGATGAGGATAGTGCTATGGAACACTCTCTCTGTCCAAAAAAAAAAAAGTGATGATTACTTTAGGGTTTAACATACTAAGCTATCAACCTTGCCGTATGGATTCAATGCTAAGCTTGCCCTTTTCCTCTCTCTACATCTGGCCCCCTTAATGAAAATAAGGTTGATAGCTTAGTATGTTCTCTAAGCTTAGAGAGAGGAAAAGGAGTAGCAGTTCTCTAAGCTTGCCCCCTTTTTTTTTGGGGGGGGGGGGTCTCTACATCTGGCCCCCTTAATGAAATGGTTCATTAAATAAAAATTTGTAATAAACTAAGCAACAAAACTATCAATTATTTTAAAAAGATAAAAGATAAAAAAATCCTATCTGTTTTGAATAAAACACCAACGAGTAATCTAGTGCTTCGAGTCTAGCTCGGATGGTAATGCAAATGATGGCACAAAAACTTATACTAGTTTGGGCAGAATGTCCCTACGTTTGATGGTGAGCTCGGCACCCGTGGATTTGCTCAAGTTTGTAGTAGAGGGTTTACAGATGGTCGAGAGAGGGAAAGGTTACCAAGTCTTTGTGAGGGTGCGTGTGTGTGAGAGAGAGGTTCAAGGTATGTCTTCAAGAGTAGAAGGCGTGAGTCCAGATGCCCTTGCATGGGGAACCTGTCTCCCCTTTTACAGTTGAAGGGGAGAGTATGGTTACAGTCGAGGGGTTGCGAAGAAGGAAAAAGAAAGAAAAACAACAAAAGGATGGGGGTGGTCAGTGGTGTCATCTCCTCCTCCGGACTGGTCTCATGAGTCGTGGTGATGGTGATGGGCGTGACTTCCCACATCCCAAAATGTACAATCCGCCAATGGGTGGCTTCCCATCCCATTACAGGAAATGGGCCCCCGAAGAGGTGACCGATGGGCCCGGGTTGTACATGGGTTAGGCAACATAGTGGTGGCCTATGTTGTGTTGTGGGCCGTCGTGGGGTCGTGTCCCACTTCATCACTCTTCCAGTCGTATCAGGGATGGTTAGAGTTGACACTGGTCACTTCCAATACACCTGCCCCATACAAGGTTGTTGAAGAGGATGCGGAAGTCCCAGGACATGCCCTTGCCCATGTGTGTCAGTTTGGAAAAGGTGTGAGAGCTCCCCTGGGGGCGTCCGACTTGCCTGAGGGTCTATTTGTAAAATGTGGGTCGGGCGAGTCGGGATCGAAAAGGGAGGGGCTGACAGTCGAGTCGAGTGAGGCGGAGGCTCTTTCTGTGGGGTCGGCCGAGGACGGGCCAGCGCCCTATCGGTTGGGCGAGGCGGAGACTCCTCCCATGGTTCGGTTGAGACCAGGTCCGCTCCCTAATGGTCGGGCGAGGCTCAAGCCCTGTCTTTGGGTCGAGCGAATCGGACATTCCTCTTAAAGAATCGGCATATCCTGTCTTGCCATTGTGTTATGTATGGGCTGAGTTGTTATTAGCTCTTGCATGCTAACCCTATATGTCATGCCATTGTGTTATGTATGGCTTCTACACTACATGTATCCAACACTAACTTTCTTGCTAGCTTTCCTACCTTAGTTCTGGTGGTTTTGTGGAGGCTTTCACAAAAAGAACTGGACAAAAATTAGAGTGAGAAAAGGTTCCCTAATAAGATCTCAAGCAGCTATGAGCTATGAAAGCAACTAGATGAAAACAAGGATAACAGCCCAAAAGCCAAAACCTACCGTAGTTCTTTGGTTTTCACTTGTTTTCAGTTCCCCTTCATCTTTGCTTTTGATTGGTAACCATCTTATTATTGCATCATACATGATACTTCTTCTCTGTTCCAAATTCTAAATCATTTTCATTTTTCTAGATATATGTGTTTTTTCTATATTTTATATATATATATATATATATTTATATATATATATATATATATATATATGCACCTAGTAAAAATCAATGTATCTAGAAAAAAAAAAGCGGCTAATAATTTAGATAGGAGGGAGGACATCAAATGCAATTAAATAATAAAAAAAACAACAACATTGATCTGCCTGATCTTTTTGATATATAGGACTTTGTTTAGATTCACAGGGGGGGAATAAGAAAAATGCTGCCTGATCCTTCCTTTGTTCGTTGCTGACATCTCGCCGGTGAACTTGTATTAGCTGTTTTCTACTTACCCTACTTAACAAAACATGTGCTAAGCATGTTCTCAAATTAAAAAAATCATAGTCTTTGTTTTTTGGGAATTATATACCAAATAATCACTTAAGATACACATATATGTAGCATTTTTGAATCAGATCACCTATGTTATGTTTCCATATATATTTAATGATCCTGGGAATTTATTGATGGCATCTAAATATCTAATATATGATGACTAGCCATCTATGTTTTTCCACCATTATATTTAATTCTTAAGAAAATAATTACAAAATAAATACCTCTAAATTTTCGTTTTCATTTACATATATACTCACTCAGGCCCTCTTATATAACTGTCATCTTATCTATCCATTATAGAAAACTATGGATTTAATCTGTTGAACAAATTAATGTATGAAGAAAAATTCTCTGAATTTTTATTTTCATCACCCTCCTATTCTTTTTCTTTCTTCTTTTTTTTCCTCTTCTTATTTTCCTTTTTTTTTTTTTTTTTTTTTTTCTCTTATATACAACGGGTCTCAATAATTTTATCAAAATATATACATGTGAGATCTTGTTTTAAAGGATTTATTAAAATGAATTTAATGGTGTAATAAATTTGATTTATTTTTTTTGGTTCATGAGTTATAACCTTTTATGCCCAAAATATGGGCATGTTGATGACATTTGGGCTATGACTAATGCTAAGATTTATAAATAAGAATGAGCTTTTTGCAAATGATAGATAAACATTTTCTATCAAATTTGTTAAAAAACTAGATTCAAATATTTTTAATATATATTTCAGTTAAAGATTTTTAATAAATTAAATTTAAATAAGAGCCAGGCCGACAGTGAAGTATATATATAACCTTGTGTTTAGTCATTTAGCTATGGTGACGCAGTGGTGCAAGTGCAATGCAACAGCTCGCCTTCACCATGTCCATGGCGTGGTCGAAAAGCACTAACAACGGCCCATCATCGCCAACCACCGTCGTCCACATGCACGGCCCTCCTCCTCCTCCTCCTCTTTCCGCGGCACGTCTCGCCGCCGGCGCGCGCGCGGGGAAAACGACAACAACGACGACAACGCTCGTAGTCGACGTCGACGGCACCCTGCTCCTGTCGCGCTCCCTGTTCTCCTACTTCATGCTCGTCGCCCCTCGAGGCCGGCGGCTTCCTCCGCGGCCTCGTCCTGCTGCTCCTCTACCCCGCCATCCTCTGCTGCCACTACTGCCTCGGCGGCGACCTGGCCGTGCGGGCCATGGCCGCGGTCGCCTTCTGCGGCCTGCGCGAGCGGGACGTTCCGCGCCGGCCGCGCCGTCCTGCCGCGGTGGCTCCTGGAGGACGTGGCTGCCGAGGCGCTCGACGCCGCGCGGCGGGTCACCGCTGGCGACGGCGACCCGGAAAGCAGGGTGGTGTGGGCCAGCGCCATGCCGCGCGTCATGGTGGAGCCATTCCTCAGGGAGTACCTCCAGGTGCCGGCCACCGCCGCCGCCGTCGTCGCGGCCAGGGAGATGAAGACGGCGTGGGGCTTCTACACTGGCCTCATGGAGCGGGACGAAGACTGTAATAAGGCGACGGTGCCACTGGTGATGACGAAGAGGACGACGACGGCGACGGCGACGGCGACACGGCAACGCGACGACGTCGACGTCGTGGGATTCGCCGCTGCCGGCTCCGTCGAGTTCCTCTCCAGCCCTCTCGCGTCCATTTGCAAGGTCTCTTGAATCCCATGCACCACACGACTGACATCGATGTATCCTTGTTGGCTCGATCGTCGCTGACGACCACCGCTGCTGCACGGTGTCTCTGTCTGCAGGAGGTGTACGTGGTGAGCGCGGAGGAGCAGAGCAAGTGGCGGCGCCTGGCGCGTCGAGACTACCCGACGCCGCTCGTCTTCCACGACGGCCGTCTGGCGTTCCTGCCGACGCCGCTCAACACGGTGGCCATGTTCACCTGGCTGCCCCTGGGCGCGGCGCTCTCCGTGCTCCGCCTCGCCGTCTCGCTCGCGCTGCCGTACAGGGTCGCCACGGCGCTCCACGCCGCCACGGGCCAGTCGTGGCGCCTCCGCGGCTCGCTCCCGAACAATCCTGTCGCCGGCCCCGGCTCCGGCTCCGGCGACGGATCCTCCGGGCAGCTGTACGCGTGCAACCACCGCACGCTGATCGACCCAGTGTACGTGTCGATCGCGCTGGACCGCCCCGTGCGCGCCGTGTCCTACAGCCTGAGCCGCGTGTCCGACGCGCTGTCCCCGATCGGCGCGACGGTGCGGCTGGCCCGGGACCGCGCCCGCGACGGCGCCGCCATGGCGCGCCTCCTGGCGCGCGGCGACAGCGTGGTGGTGTGCCCCGAGGGCACCACCTGCCGGGAGCCTTACCTGCTGCGCTTCAGCCCGCTCTTCGCCGAGCTCGGCGGCGCCGTGGGCGGCGTCGTCCCCGTCGCGATCGCCGTCGAGACCGCCATGTTCTACGGCACGACGGCCAGCGGGTGGAAAGCCGTCGACCCCTTCTACTTCCTGTCCAACCCCAGGATGTGCTACACGGTGCAGTTCCTCGATAGGGTGGACACGACGGCGGACGTGGTGGGCGGCGACGGGATGAAGAAGACGGCCGCCGTCGACGTGGCCAACCGCGTGCAGCGGCTCATCGCGGAGGCGCTCGGGTACCAGTGCACCATGCTCACCAGGAAGGACAAGTACCTCATGCTCGTCGGCAACGATGGCGCCGTCGCCGCGCCGCGCCGCGTTGCCGCCAACAAGAACAAGTAAGCACGAAGCTGGCTAGCGCGTGCCGATGATCGACATATGCATGCGTCTGTTGGTGCTCACTGGCTGTACGCGTGCCCATATCCGATGCCAATTGAAGTTGTTTGCTTGATGCAATCATCTTTTTTTCCCCACTTTTGTTTTACTATATATACAACACATATACGATGTACTTGTAAAATGTAGAGAGGTTCATGAGTATAAGAAAATAATATGTACTGTACTTAAGGAAATAGTATTATATATAGTTTATATATGTCACATTATTCACCATTTTATATAGGAGTATATATACATAAGAAAGATGAGTTTGTTTGGTACTTCAACTTAATCAAGTTTTCGTAGGTGAATGGCTCGATCTCGAAAAAAAAAAAGTTTTTCTTTACCGGTTGCTAAGCACCGTAATAGATAGTATATAGTGTCATCTTTTTTTTTTTCGTGAATCACATTATGTACAAACACTTATTTTCATACATAGACCATATAAGTTAGGTTAACAACAAAATGCCTCGTATACACGGTGTTCACTTAAAATTTCTATGTAGTTTTTTTTAGTGAAAAGCATCCATGTAAACAAGCTAATAAGCTATAGCTAATAGGCGTCTAAACAATATACACTGCTGCCGACCATCTTATCTATCCTCTCTTCATTCTAAATTATAAGTTTTGACACATCAAATTTTCTATATATCTAGATAAAATAATTTCAAAACGATTAAATTTTTTATAACGGATCGGGTATCATATTTAAATGCCACTGTACTTTATGTGAACAGTGGACGCCCTTCAACATGTACCACTGGCCACGTCAACAGTCTCAACTCTCAAATTGTTTGGTATCCAAGAGAGTAAATTGCGTCTTATTAGCAGCCAAGTACGTCAGATAGCATTGCAGTGAGTGATGACCTCATCTCTGAAGGCAGTCTGGTTTAGTTCCAAATTTGAGCTAGCTAGGGCGGTATGCTCGCCCGGCAAGTAATAACAAGTTGTCACTTGGTTGGAGTGAGAAAAAAATGGCTCAACAACATGGGCACAACATCAAAATGAAACTGAAACACTTCTATTTTTGTTGGAATACTGGCGCGTAACTTTCAGGGCAAACGATCATCGTCATTAGAAAACAAACACGGAAACGGTAGGATGATTACATTTCACGATCATCCCTTTCTAGGTAATATTTCCAGGCATACAATAAGCAAGAACACTCCTCGATTAATAGGAGCTCGGTCTTGTTCCCGGTTGATTTTTTTTACCTTGCCACATGTCAACCATCCATTGTAGGGTGCATGACCCGTTGAATGAATGCTCATTTATATTCAATAGGTCATGCGCCTCAGATACCCTGGATGTTTGACATGTGGTGATTAAACGAAATCGACCGCTCATGGAGGGACGACTCCTATCCAGCGCTCGTGTATGCCTGCCTCCACTCTAGTCCGGGGATCCTCATATGCGTTTGTTCTTTTTCCCTCGGTTGATTTTTTTTCCCTAGCCACGTGTCAAATATGTAGTGCAGTGGCCATGACTCATTGAATGAACCCATAGAAATGTGGTTATTCTTCACCTCTTGTGCTTGTGACGTTTCCCAAACTACTGACAATTCCGGTGGCATTCAGTTACTTTAGCTCAAAACATTTTGCCCTTCACTACAATACATCCACACATTTCAGATATATATAAGCATGACAACAGATTTTTGGAGTAACAATAATGGTAGCATGGGCACTAATAAATGAGTTTGACGAGATATTCTGTTTTTTTTTTTTCAATGTTGCGTTTTCCATTCAAGGAATAATTAGCGGCAAATTAATGATGAGTCGGCATTTCTGTAGCTCATAAAGCATCATTACTGTTGCATTGGACTGACGAAGGACCATTCGAAGAACTTGCAATCGATCAGATGAGCTGCTACAAACCGGCAAGTCGGCAACAAGGACCATTCGAAGAATGTGATCATGAAGCCGGCATTTATTTGTACGTACTACAACATTTGCTTGCATATGTTGCACTCATACTACCAGAAAAAATGAGTAAACAAAGGATGGTGTTTTAGGCATCCGTAGTTATGCAACTTTTAGTTGGTTTTCTCCTTTGTTATAAAACTAGCAGTAGTAATAATATCATTTAATGAAAATATTTTCCATGAAAAAAAGCCAATGATATTCTGCCACCTGTTACCTATCCAAAACAATCTCTCTTAAATCAACAATCAAAGTAAGCTATAAACAGGAGTATTTTTTGAGTATCACATCATGCATGACTGTAAACGAGCAAGCTGTCATGATAAAACCGCCATGAAATTAATTGTGCCAATAGGAAAATGTCAATGCAAATTCCAAATGCACGCATATATATGGTCCAAATGTCAATTCAACACCAATACGACATGAATTTCCAATACTATATTCAGCAGTTTGGCTCTTCTTAAAAATAGAATGTAAGTACTATATACGAAAGTGATGTATATTTACATACTATTAGGAAAAATGAGTAAACAAAGGATGGTTTTTTTTAAGTGTCACGGGGGATTCCCCACTTGAACATATATTGATAATAAAGAATCAATAACCTCGTTTTTTTTGAGAAAAATAAGGCAAAACCCTGTCGTCTAGTTAATTTTAAAAAAACCGGACTAAAACCATACAACAACCTCGCCTGAGGCAAGACTGCGTAGCATATCCACTAACAAAACAACACAACGAACTCTCCAAAGATGGGTGAGAGGTGGCTAACCACATATACATCAAAAAAGAAAGAGAAAGCAAAAACTTAGCACATTCGAGAGTAACACTAGACAAAGCCGTAAGACGCCAACCGAGCGCCGATCTGCGCCCCCGCCGAGCAACATACTCATCATTTTTACCAAGGCCATTGTGCTCTCCACCACTCCTCGTAGCTACGCCGCTCCACTGTCATCCTCCCACTGAGGACCCACAGGTGGAATGGGGACTAAGAGTGATGGCAAACACGCAAGAGTAGGATCAACAGAAAACGACGACCTCCCCTCAGGATGAAGGTGACATCCTTCAGTACATGCAGGCCCACGTACCACCATCCAACGCCGCCCACGGGGAGGAATCTATGGAGGGGGATGGCGACAGCGGTGGAAACACCACCCGATATTTGATATTCTGACACCACCAAGGAGACCGCCGACGGAGAAGAGACGCCAACGGAGGACACTCGGCGATGTCGGCGACGCCCAACAACCATGGCCAGACTCACTCAAGAGGGGCAACAACAGTGGCGGAACTGGAGATAAATTTTAGGGGGGGCCAGCCCTCCACACAAATGTTTTATCGGTTCAAAAATCTAACAATTTGTCGCTATATTTGAAGTATATACTAGTTAGTCATGACTATGACAATTTAATAATTAATTATGCATGCAGTAGCAATACATAAAATAGAAAATATGAGAATATAGTTTAAAGAAGTGGTCAATATATCTGCTAATTACAAAGGGGTACTAATTTTTTTTTTCCAAAGATTGAGGGGGCCATGGCCCCGCCAAATTTCAGTTCCGCCACTCGGGCAACAACAATGTGAGGAGGGCAAAGAAGAGCGCACAATACCATGGCACGAGCTGGACTCTACTCTTCCACAGTGGCGCCCTCAAGAGGGTCACGACGTCAACGACGTCGCCGCCACCAGCTCCAGAAAACTAGAGCTAGGCTTTAAACAAAGGATGGTGTTTTAGAACTTGTAGTTATGCAACTTTAGTTGGTTTTCTCCTTTGTTATAAAACTAGCAGTAGTAATAATATCATTTAATGAAAATATTTTCTAAAAAGCCAATGATATTCTGCCACCTGTTACCTATCCAAAACAATCCCTCTTAAATCAACAATCAAAGTAAGCTACATAGGAGTACTTTTGAGTATCACATCATGCTTGACTGTAAACGAGCAAGCTGTGCAGTTTCTTGCGTCGGCTAAAAACCAATTTGGATCAATGAATGCATGTCAAAGATCTCTCCTGATTGGAACAATAAATTCCCTAGACTTCAGAATTTGGTGTACAAGACAGTAACGCCAACAGTAATGCTATTGCTCGGGCTGATACCAACTGTCCACAGAAATTTTTATCCTACTCTTCATTTAAGGAAGAAATAGGTCACATTAATAAGGCGGCATCATCTGGTGTGTGGCCACAACTCCAAGTTCCTCAGTCCTGATCACAACATCTGGCAAAGCTGAAAAAACCTGGACGATGTCAAATGGAAGGAAGCCGAGAGACTAGCAGCAGCAACATATTGACCAGGTTCATAAGCATCTTATTAACTGCATAACGCGTGGCAGATAAACTGCAATCCAGCACACACAGCCTATCACCGCGTTGTGGTTGGGGCGGTGCAGAAAGATAGTTTCAGATTTATTACCTGGAAATGCGACCAGATTCAGGAGACCATTCAAATTTAAACTGCATTGTTGGATGTTGCATTGTTGCTATCATGGAGCATGCAGAGCATTCAGCCTGTGTGTGCTGGGCTGCCCGGACGATCAGAATTCAGCTTTGCTCAAGTGTTGACGGCGAGGGGGGTCGCGTCGCATTCTGACTTTCTGAGTTCAATGCTGGGCGGCCTGCCGACGCCGCTCGTCGGCGGCAGCGGCCGAGGAGGAGGGTGTCACAGAGCCCTGATAGATCCAAGTAGTTATTGGGTCAGATTTCAGAATTGTTCGATAGGCTGGTCAACTCTCATCATCGTGCTCGTGCTACAGGCTGACCAAATAAAGGTCACAGCAGACAGTTAGAAGTTGTCTGTGACCGAAGGATCACCTCGGTCACAATCTCTTGACGTGAAGGTAAAAGGAGGTAAAATGCTGCTTCCCTGCTGGTGTTAATCTGTTAGTCGAACCCAACTGGACTTTTAGCAATTGCAAGGCTTCTCTGTGAACTCCGAGGAAGATAATAAACTACTTTATCAATCAAATGAACTATAAAGCCATAATAACCCAAGCAACAAACACAGATTATCTTTTCACAGATTCAGAGAAAAGAGGAAACGGTCAACATTTTCATAGGCCTGCATTATGCAACCAACCTGCACAAGGAAATCCAACTGAAAGTACCAGAGGCAAGTTCTACTCCCAGTGCACAACAGTACTACTTAACTACGGTATAGAAACTAATCATATCCTACAAGTACAATTACATCCACAATCATGCATAGCTGCATACAGGAGTAGAGTCAAACACTAGTGACCAAAAGAGACTCTCTTTACTTCCCCTTCCCTAGGAGCTGCAAAAGCTCATCAGCTCTCAGTTCCAATGCCAGGTCGTCAGGCATAACTTCCACACTTCGCTAGCACATTGTGTCAATTGTCAACCTGCAAAACATTTTGAATGTAAGAAAACGAGAAGCATATGCTATGAAATTATTAAGTTTCCAAACTAAAGCTATTAATATGTAAGGAGCTTGGTGCAGGTATATTTCTAGGCAAATACACATAATGAACATGTCAGATCAAGTGTTCTATCATGTTCGGAGACTGGTGCTAAGATGATGTGAAGAAATAAATGATACATACTACAAGTTGAGAAGGTCACATTAGAGAAGTATATGGGTTTAAGAGTGAATGAAAGCTTTAAGGTTCCAACATGTTTTTTTCCCCGAAGGACGTGCAGGCTGCATGCCATTATGTTAAGGATGATTTGATTTTTACAAACACGCAGGAGAGTTGTGTATCATCATATTAAATAAAGAAGGGGTAAGAACCCTTATTGGCTTGCCCGTTTGATCCCAAACACAAGGGGGTTGGAAAGGGATTCAATCCCCTAAACAAGTCAGAGTCCTCTAACCCCTTCAATCCATCACATCTCATGATCAAACAAACAGGGCCTCAAAGAAGTCGCACACCCGCACCACTCCAAATGGTTGGCAGCCGATACAAAGGCAAACAAACTGAAACAGCAAAAACACCAGAGCCAAACAAAAAGAACAAAAGTGAAAACATAGGATGCAAAACAAAACGCACACCACTACAAACTCAAACAAGTACTCTGAATGCTATCTGAAGTAACATGCTATGAAACTCAATGCAGTGGGTGAAAGTGGAAAACCTCCATGAACTAATGTGTTGGTTATCTTGTATCGGACCTGAATAGCAAGGTTTGTGTAAAATTTGGACCTCTGAGATGCCCTAGTCAGTGCACCTCAAATGTTGAAACCCAACAGCCAAATTATAGTTTCCTTTGGTATTCCAGGCTTCCAGCAGCAAGGCAGCAAACAAATGGAGTTTGAGACAGGAATATGGACCTTTGGACAGTGCAGAAAAAAGAAAACAACTCCCACAATAAGTCACCAGCTAAACACTAATGCAGTCTTGATGTTTCCTTTATTGTGTAGAATATAGTATATATAGAGAGGTATATATATAGGATATGTCCTAAAATACCAGGACGACCAGGCTAGACCAGGGCCGATTAATCGACCTAGTCGACAATTAATCACGATTAATCGTCTGGTCGGTCCCTGGTCGACCAGGTTCGACCAGCCAACCTGAAAACATTGGTAAGGCAAGGCATGCCTAGGTGTATACATCAGAAAAATGTAAGATAGTTGAGCCATTGCAGCTCTCAGATCAGCACGTCCTTGCAACTCAGTTAACCTATCAGTGCACTGTCCACCTGGTCCTCATTGCACAATCAACAACTTGAAACCCATGCTGTTCAAAGTGCCCACAAGCTTTGCTTTGAGCCATGGGGCCACAAGGTAGTAACAATGCTGATGGAAATCAGAAAATATGATGCACTGATAAACACACAGAAAGTCAAGGTGTTTCCATGGTGTCTTGCTTTCAATGGTTTGGCTACCTAGGAGAATTGTCTTGGGACTAGAATGGTTATTGGTTCTTATTGCAGTGGCACCATGCTTCACGGTTCTCTCAAGAAATTAGAACAAGCATCTTCAGTGAGAAATGCTAGGAGAGACTAGAAACTGCAGTGTCATTTTTGCAAAAATGACATCGTATATGCTAAGGAAGATTGCACATAAACATCAGTTCAGTTTCCATTGGATTACAGAGATAATTCACTCTGTTCATCAGTAAGTGAGAAAGAGGAATGGGAACTTGTTAAGGCAAAAAGAAGATAATTGTAGGAGGGTTAGTAGATGCATTGGCCAAGGTGTGAAAGCCAAAATGTGAACCACGATAAAGGATAGCGTGAATCAACACAGATCCTCCTTATCGGGAACTCGATCCAAGGATCGGTTAGCATTGGTGTTATCGCTCAGGATGGCAGGGGATATGTTCTTACTGCATTGTGCACTACCAAGTGGCAGTGGTGGAAGGTGAAGCTTCAGTGTGTCTATAACGGATTATGCTGATTGCAGGCAGATGAGTGCATGTGGATGTGGTTGATTCTTGAATCATACTTGATCCTAATGATTCATGTGTTTCAGAACATGATACATTTAACTAAAAGGTTAGATAAACTAGCAAGAATGTAACATCCTAGCAACTGGATGTTACACCATCGACATTACATCCACAAACTACAAAAATCACATCCTTCTCGTTTATCAAAATTTACTTGCAAAGAATATATTATAGTATATGTCTGGAAATGTATAGTGGGAAGCTGCGGTACAGACAATACCAAAAGATAAAAGACAGCACTTCAATGAATTATGCAACTACGTCATGTGGAATTTGTGCAAAGAAAGAAATCAGCGGGTTTTCCAAAATGATTGCTCCACGTCTGTATCAGTTGTGCTGCATACAAAGAAGGCCTTGATCAACAACATCGTGATTTTCAGAACTAGTTTTGGGGGCCTTCATGTGTGTGTGTGTTTTGTTTCTTTTGCGGCTTGGCTCTCTCAACTTCTCAAGAGCTTGTGCTTGTCATGTAGCCTGTCGAGTTGTGTTTGCCATTGAAGCAAAATCTTTGTTTCCCTAACTTCAATGCAAGGGAGAGTTCCTGCCACTTCCTTTCCAAAAAATAAACATCTAGTTCGAAACTCAACGGCCAACGCAACTGGTGAAGAAGGACCTGTAGGCTGATTAAGTAGAGAAAGTCATAAAGAGAAGACACCTCCAGCTTCAGTTGTCCACTTGTGATCATCAGGGACACCTGATTGCAGAACCATTTCAGCGACGATATCCTGTAACTGAAGAAAATCTACCAGAACCATAACAGTCAGATCTCCTTTCATGTCCCACATCAACAAGTTGATGCAAAATGTGGCACACCACTTGCTGATCCACAGCTCATCAAGATACCATTGCAAACACATAAGGTGCAAGATTAGCCATTGACTTCCCATGCAGTCGGCAATCTCATCAAAAAGGTACTGCACACCATGGCCCACTTTGGAGATTCATCGACTCCTTGACGCTGCCGCTGGAGGAGCCTCTAATCAGGACTCCTCGGCTCCGGATTCCTAGGACCCGTGATGACGACTGGATCCCACGTCCCCAGTTACCGGCTAGCTGCCAAAGCACCCTTCCATGATCCAAATCCAGAGAAGCAGGCAAAGTCGTCCTCCTGAACAAGTGGGAGCCTGGGCTGGTGGATTCTAATACGCCGGATGCCAGTGTCGCCATCAAGTTCCACGAAACATTCGCCAAGATGTCCCTGACTGTGAAGCGGGAATCGATGAGTGCACTGCTCCCCTTGCGCGGTGCCCACTGGACGAGGACTTTGACGGGGCTTGATGGATTGCACGAGGACTGATTAACCGTGCTGGTCGTGTTAGTGGCACATTAGTTTCATCCCTTAGTACACCACTCTAAGCTCCACCGTTTTAGCCGGTGATCTTTGTAAGTGTTCAACCCGTGTGGCTTATGGAAGCTCGCTGTTAGGCCAACCAGGTAGTGTATTCCCACTTCTCTTAATGAAACATGTGCAACGCACGATTTTGAAAAAAAAAAAAACAGTTAAGATGGAGAACAAAACTCTTCAGTTAGCATGCATTGATAAATTGAAGTTTGCCCATGTCTTGTTCGGTTTGAGCCCGTTAAAGCACAGTTGCAAAAAGATTGACAGATTGGAATAAGAAGCATCTAGTCCTTGAGTGCTACAGAGGTCCTTTCTAAATCAGTAGCACAAGTCCTGCCAAGTGCCAACATATGTTATGCGTGTTTTGAAAACTGTGATAATGCATGCAAATGTTTCGTGCTTTTTGTCAGGGAGATAAGAAGACAAGAGTAAAGGTCATTGGTCATATGGGAGCAAAATGAATATGCCTAAATCATGTGGAGGGCTTGCGTTTCAAGATTGCAGCTATGTAATCAACCTCTTCTTGCAAGACAGGAGTGGTGACTAATTTAGTTCGCAGAGAGGGGGCAAACAAGATTGTTGAAGGCTAAATACTACCAAGCAGGTGAACTAATTGATACTGTGTTCAGGTCACAACTGCCTGCTACGCATAGAAGTTGAACATGGGCTCGAGCTATTAAAGAAGACAAGACGGGAGAGTTGACTCAGGCAGCGAGTTTCTACTATGAAGAAACAGGTGGGTTCGGTGAGAACCATCATTCATATTAAGCCAAGTAATAAAACCTGAAGAAGGTTGAGATGGGTGTCACAGCTTAAAAATGATGGTCATGAATGGGAAAATATCATCTAATATATCTGCCATATCATGATTGGACAAAGGATCTAAATGGCAAATTATTATTATGTGGAGAATGATATCTAGCCAGATATTATGAGAAGAAAGGAATTTTACAGTGTGCTGGCGTTCTAAGGCAGTAAGACAAGGTATGCATAGTTGATGCCACACGCCCACACGTGCCTGTATACATCAGAAAAATGTTAAAATACTTGAACCATTGCAACTCTCAGATCAGCACGTCCTTGCAACTCAGTTAGCCTGTCAATCCACTGTCCATCTTGTCCTCATTGCATAAGCAACAACTTGAAACCAATGCTGTTCACAGTGCTGCATTGTGCACTATCAAGTGGCAAAAGTGGTAGGTGAAGCCTTGGTGTGTATATAACGGATTATGCTGATTGCTGGCAGATGAGTGTGCATGGATGTGTTTGATTCTTGAATCAGACTTCATCCTAATGACCACATGTTTCTTCCTACTTATCCACAAGTTATTATATCTTGTGTTTTGGAACATGATACAATTAACGATATGCAAAGGGCACTTTAAAAAATTCTTACAGTGCTTAAAAGTAATGTTCTACACGCAAAAAAAAGGTTATATAAACTAGGAAGAATGTTACATCCTAGCAACACATGTTACACCATCGACAAGTTGCATCCACAAACTAGAAAAATTACATCCTTCTTGTTTATCAAACTTTACTTGCAAAGAATATATACAGTTTATGCCTGGAAATGCACAAGAGAGATAGTCTCCCATTTTTAGAGGTAGCAGGATCAGTTTTCTAATGTTAGGAAAGTTCGGGAGCTTTCCCCTCTAAGACTAGATAGCAGGATCAGGTAGACGTAGCAGGATCAGTTGTATATGTAAGCAGATGATAGTATTAATACTTAATAGTTGTACAAATCTAAATATGTCATAATAATAAACACCAGTTCACCATATATAACAAAGAAAACCTCTATCTTTTTTAGGGAACATAAATGGGAGATCTAAGCAACCCACCATAATGACTGAGAACTTACCACTTAATTCCTTGATGCGACCTTGTACTTAATCTGAGCTTCTTGTGATGCTCTCTTAAACTTCATAATCTCAATGCAAGCTTTCAACCTGGAACTTTCATTCTCAGCGTGGTGAATAATAGTGAGTTTTTCTAGCATGTGAGCTTTTGATAAAACCAACTTTATGAACCGCAGCTCATTGTATGATAGGTTCACATCGTTCAATTTCATAATTCGCAGGCACCGAAACAAATCCCCAGACCCATGTGCATTCCAAAATTCTTGGGTTTGTTCCAAAAGATGATGATGAACACCATGCCTTGAAACAGGGAGCTGTTTTCCACATGTAAATTAGTGAAGTGATAACAAAACCGAAGATAGAAAACACATAATACATAATACATAATAGGTTTACCTTAATCCTAAGGTCCCTTATGTTTGGACAACATCTTAAGAAGTCAAGAACTAAAACAATATATGCTGCATCACCCAGATCAGCATCTATTGCTAGATATTGCAAGTTCTCAAATTTAGTTGGGATTTTGATTTTGAATGGCACCATATCTTGAAGATGAACCTAGAGAGGGCAACAAATATGGAAAACATGTCAGTGAGATGAAAAAGGGTCCTAAAATTGGAAAAGTTCGAAATTGCTCCAATACCGGAAAATGGAACAGTACAAAAAGCAAAAGATATAACCCATATGTGCTCATTCTAGAATTATCCTCTTGAGCAAGAAAAGTACAAGCTCTACCAATCAATTCCAAGGGTAAAATAGTAGCATTTTTTGGAAATGTTGAACTGCATTTATGTTTATGTACAGACTCGATGAAGCAAATATAGTAACACTGAAAATAGATAGAGTTTGTTAGCAATGACAGCAATCATAACTACTTCATCTAATCAAGTCCACTAGGACATCCAGAAGGTTATTGATATGACACTTCTACTAACCATATCTATAAAAAAAACATTATCTTAATAGAAACAGTTATATATTATCTATGCATTTTTTTCATTGTGGATCTACTAGCACCAATATTGTGTTGTCAGTTGTGGACATAGCTAGTGAAAATAAATACTGTATGTTTGACTTGGGAGAAACCTGAATGGGTTCTAGCGATTAGAGGAAATAATAACTTTGCTGAGGAAAACACTAGGCACTTATGGCAATTCAAATTTCTTAACAAAGCTTAATACTGTAAGCAAGGATAAGATTCAATGGTAGGAAACTTCTTTATCTGGGCAAAGGACGAGCATGTGGCAAGAAACCATTATCTTCTTACCAAGGGACTACCATCAAGCAACTCCAGCTCCTTCACCTGTGAAATTCCATGTAAAATATGCAGAAGCTTCGACCCCCTTCCTGAGCATAGCTAAAAAACGGCAATTGAAGGTTGGCTTCAGCAAGATCGGGAAGCAAACTCTGAAACTCCACCATCCAATCAGCGGAACATGCTCTAGTCTTTAATAGGCGAAGGCGAGGTGCGGCAATCTTTAGTGTCACACCAGGCACCTCTGGGTCAACTTTTACTGACAATAATTGCAGCGCCGGGCAACCAGAAATCAGAGCCGCGAGAGCATCAAACTGAGCCGAGTTCAGATGGGGCTCCAAGTCCACAGTGTAATGCACATAAAGCCGCTTGAGGTTAGACAGCCCTGGGAAACCCTGGGTAGAGTCTGGGAACAGACAGCCTTTAAGCTCGAGGTACGCGAGCTCGACACAGGAGAAGATGGAGGAGTGGACCTTGTAGAACGGGAGTTTAAGGACGAGCTGCCTGAGGGAATGACGAGGGGGCGAGAGATGGATGAGGAGGTCGTCGAGGCGCGGGTGGTCGGCCTCGGGAAGCGGCGGTGAACGCGCATCGAGGGCAAAGCCGACCACCTGGGCAAGGTGGCGCAGGAGGACGGACTGGGCGGCGGAAACCACGCCGAGGCGGCCGAAGGAGCAGCCTGAAGTCGAGGTAAGGGATACGACGCCAGCGTTGGCGCCAGGCGCGGGAGAGCGCGGAGGTGCGGACGGCGTCGCGGATGCCGAGCCAACAGAGGATCTCGAGGACCACCTCGTCGGGGAGGTCGGTCAGGCATAGCGGCCTGGACGTCGGCCGCATGGATCTCGTCGCCATTGGAGCCGCCGCCGCGGCCAACGGGGAGAATTGGGGCGCCACCACTACCTCACTGTGCTTTGGGCGTTCCCCCGTTTTTTTTTTTTTTGGGGGGGGTGTTGGGGTTGGGTGTGCGCGCGCGTGGATGTAAAGGGATATATAACTTTTTAGGATCGTACCAAAATTTCACTCTCCATTTAGCATCTTACCGGTTGCCGCTATTTTTTTTTTTTTTTGCACCGTGATGTTGTAAAGCGATACATTTTTAGGCCCCTTTGGATCACGGGTGAAATGGAGGAAAAAATGAAGGAATACTGTTCACGAAGGATCCATTCCTATCCCGTCCTTTGGTTTGCAAGAAACGTGAATAGTACTATTCCATAGGAATTTATCCCTTACTATGCCTATTCCTCGATTTGTAGCATCCAGTCCAACCTAATGGAAAATTTCTGGCGCTGAAAGCTGCGCCGCTTGTGTGTTGGCACCACCACATCGCTCGCTAAGGCATTTTTTTGACGAACAAAAAAAGCAAAGGAAAGCAAAAAAAAAAAAACACTAGGCCACCAGAAGGTCGCCGCCTTCCCCGCCGCGATGGCGGATCCGGCGGATTCGTGGGGGTCGATCTTTGGATCTCCTCCCCACCGGCACGCGGCGAGAGCTCCACCCCAAGATGAACGCGGGCGCCCGCCGGCCGGCGCGCGGACGTGCGGGCGCTCCTCCCGCCGTGGACGCCAAGCAGCGCGAGGGAGCCCCATCCGGCGACGCTGGTGCTGGATCCGCCGCCGTCGAGGTTCGCCGGCGGACGGGGTGCTCCTCGCCATGGACGCGGCGCGACGGCCGGCCGTGGACGCGAGGGAGATGAGGGGCGACCGTACCAGGGAGAGACGAGAGGTGTGGAGTCGGAGAGGAAGTTTGACTTTCCTTTGGGAGAGATTGGGGAGAGAATACGGGGCTCCTTTCTTCTGTATAAAAAAAGGAAAAAAGAAAAACGAACCCTTTCCTTGGTTTCACCTGCCTCGTGCCAAAGGTGAGCCAAAGATGCTTCCCGTAGTTTCCTGTTGCCGTAGGATACCAGAGCGATGGCATCCAGTTCCTGAGTTTTTCCTTTTCCTTTCCTTTCCCTATCCTTCAATCCAAAGGGGCCTTAGCACTTACGCTTATGTGGCGGTTCATCTCACCTCTCCATGCTGGATTCAGCTTGCCAAATGACGCCCGATGCCCCTCGCTCCTTTCCCGTTCCGTTCGCTTAAAAAAATAGCGGCCGTGACCTTCCCTGTGCCCTTCCCTCCTTGCTGTACGCTGCTGCTGTACGTTGGTGTACAGATTTTTTTTTTTTTTTTTTGACAAAAGTTCCATCCCTCCCTGCTGTAAGCTGCTGCTGTACGTTGGTGTACAGTTTTTTTTTTTTTTTTTGACAAAAGTTCCAATCGGAGAACAATAAAACAAACAAATATTGAAATGTTTCAAATAGCACGTAGAGAAAACAACAGAATATTAGAGTGTTTCATACACTCAATACTTGCAATCACCAAATTGTTCCAAACAACAAATTGTTCCAAGCACCAAATTGTTCCAAGCCTAATAGTCATGCACTCACATAAAAGTCTCCAGAATTAAGAACACACAAATTCATTACAAGTTTGTAGCCCAAAATAATTTGACTACAATAAAGTGGCCAAAAGCACATGTTCTTTCCAAAAGCACATGATCATTTCCAGATGCCTCTCATTTTGCACCCTTCTTGGCTCCAAGCTTATGTTTGGTTGGAGTCTTCTTGACCTTGGTAGCTAGTTGCTTCCTCCTTTGTGGTGTCAGCTTTTTAGGGCCACCTAATGCTTCATGGTTAGGTTCAGTCACAACTTGCAATTCCAAACAGTTGTTCCTATGTGCATAGAAACTATTTAGGTTTGGTTCTTTACCCTTTTGTGGCACATGTGTCGGGTCCCAAGAACAATTACCTTGGTGGTGTTTGAGGGCTTCTAGGTGCTTTGGGTTGTACTGAACTAGTGCTGATTGAGCTGCTGCTGCTGCTTCAGCCACTGCGGCTGCTTGAGCAGCTACTAGTGCCTTATCTGCTGCTAGTTGGGCTTCTTTAGCTGCTCTTGAAGCTGCTTCTTTGGCAACCATTGCTCTTGTCCTTGGTGAACTTGAGCCTTCATCTGCCACAATTTGCTTGCCCTTTTTTGGCCTTCCAGGTTTTGGTGCAGTAGTTTGCTTCCTCTTCCTGCCATGAAACAAAATACATGAGTCTGACATACAAGTGAACATAATATAAAAGGAGTAGGAAATAAGTTTCAATTTAGACCTTTTTCTTGTCCCTGTCAGTGAACATCTCCAACTCCCTTCCCTGTGTCCATACTCTCCACATCCTTTACATTTGGCCTGCCTAGTTCTTTTCCTAGTTGTTTCAAATGGTCCAAGGTGTCTATTTTTTCTTTTTCCTCCCTTGTTTTGGCTTTGTACCAGTCTTTGGCGGATGACACTTGAAACCCTTGTCAACTTCTGGCCATTGGCTCCTATCAGTGATGTGTGGGATTATACCATGGTATGCTGCTTGGAATTTCTCCACAGAGTAGTACTCATGCACAAACAATCTCATTTGTGGTTGCCTGATGCTAGTGATGACAGCTAGAGCATGTGGGCATGGCTTCCCAGTGAGCTGCCACTCTCTGCAAGTACAGGCATGCTCCTGTAGATATACAACATGCCTCCCGACCTCTTCATCCTCTTCGTCGCCGGGCGGCTGGGGCGGGAGAGCTTGGGGTCGGCGGGCGGCTTCTGCAGGCGTGGGGCGGCGCCGGCGTTCCCTCGTCGCTGCGGGCGTTCGCTGTCCGTCGCTCGGTCTCGCGATAGGAACAGACGGTCGGGGTCGGGGGATGCGGACGGGAGGAAGTCCCGTCGTTCCCTTTTTTTTTTTTTGACGGGAAAGGGTGCGATGTCATTTGGCAAGCTGGATCCAAATGTGGCGTGATGTGGCGTGCCACATGTGCGAAAAGTGCTAAAAATGTATAGCTTTGCGGCTCGAGGATGCTAAAAAAATAGCGGAATCCGGTAGGTCGCTATTTGAAGAGTGAACTTTTGGTAAGATGCTAAAAAAGTTATATATCCCGGATATAAATACTTGCCTTTCGGGAGCGTTGGGTTCACCCGTTTGAAACAGTTGTTGGACACTGAGGTAAATGTACATATTATTAAATTATTATTAGCATCCATTATAGCAATTACAAGGTCCCTGTTTGGTTCATAGGGACTAAACTTTTTTTAGTCCTAGGGACTAATAAAAAAAGTCCCGGTCCCGTTCAGCGACCCATTGCCCGGCCCGGAGTAATTTCTCTCACAAAGATCCCGGCCCGACCCGCGGTCGGCCAAATGATAACTTTCTCTCGAATCGCATCGGCCCGGCCACAACCAAAATTTAACAGGCTCGAGTCTTTTTAGGACTATTACGAGAAAAAGCCTCAAAAAAAAAAGTCCCTCCTATTTAGTTTAGTAGGGACTAAAAGGAACTTTTTTTTTCCTAAACCAAACAGGACCCAAATCCTGCTAAGTAGTTAGCAATTATAAACAGACCTACTAGTAATTATCAGGTTATTAGCACGTCATTCGCTCGAGTGTCAGCCTGCTAATAGGTGTAGAACCGGACCGAAACCAAATGAAACCAACGAGGCCCAGGTTGTCCGTCTAAACCACCCAAGCTCACTACTTCACCTTTAATAACCAAACCAAACTAACTCATATACGATTTCACTCCAAACCAAAGTGCATACCACGGTTTTAAACTCCAAAACCGATTCGTCTAAACAGTTTCAGCATCGGTTACTGCTCGGAGCGTCTGCAGTGCTGGTTCTTTACTCGGTTCTATGCTCCATCGACCCGGGTGCATACATTGTGGGCATCGGTCCTATACGAAAAAACAGAGGACCGGGTCCTTTGCATGGGAGCGAGTATGATGGAATAGAAAAGTGTTCTCCTCTTCTTGCTTTGTCTCTATCCTATACTGCACAGCCTCCACCACGGCATGACTTCCCTACTTTGATTGATTTTTTATTATGGTGGGCTCCATCTAATAGAACCGAGTCCGGTTCTTTCCACTACGAGGTCGATAGCAAGACCTATCATGTCGCCTGTGGAGCCCATTAACGAACCGACGTTGGTGCGCCACACTGCTGGTGCCCTTAGGCTGTTTGCACCGGCTACGCAACACAGGTACTGGAGTACAGATTTAACGTAAAAATCTCTGCACCGGGTACTGTAACCGGCTCTGGACGGAAGCGTTCGAGCGCCTCAGACTGTCTGCACCGGGGAACGCCAATCGTTCCTCCAGTATGCATGTACCGGATATTTGGCTGCAGCGGGGTACTGGGAGGGCCTGCTATCCAAAAGTACGCACCTCTCGTTCGCCAGGTTTCCAGGCAGTGAAGGACCACCGCTAAGCCCTGTGTTGGCCCACCACGTGCGTCGGAGGTGAGAGAGGAGAGATAGGTGAGAGGCATGGAGTGGTGGGTCCCATTGTTTAAAGTAACTAAAACATGCTATATCTCACAAACCAAAAATCCAAATTAAATTTCGACTACATCATTAAATTCGTTTTCATAAATCCTTCAAAATAAGATCTCACATAGATATATTTAGATAAAATTATAAGTGGGCCCACATGATGGGTAGTTAGGATAGAGGAGGATATAAAGTATGCATGGATGCGGGGAAAACTGAATATAAAGAAGAGAATCTTACTTGACCAAGGGACGAATATTCTTTTTAAAGGAAAGCAAATATAGTATCATGAGTGCGGATAGTCTCACTCTGGAAGTAGCGCGCGTACGGTGGAACGCTACCGTTCGCATTGGGCCCACCATGTGGAGAGTGCGAGAGCGGAGACGCGAGGAGAGATGCTGTGCATGCACGGAGAGATGTGCCAACGGTGGACCTACTATTTGAAATTACTTAAAAAATGTTATAATTTGCAAACTAAAAAGCCAAATTAAATTTTGATTCACCATCAATTCGTATCAATAAATCCTTCAAAAACAAGATGTCACATGGATATATTTAAATAAAATTATAAATAGACTCCACTAATGGTAATAGGGATAGAGGAAGATATAAAGTATGGATGAGTCAGAGAAACCTGGACATAAAAGAGAGAATATTGATAACTAGGACAGAATATTCTTTTTTAAAGGATGAAATCAAGTACCACGGGTGCGGACAGTCTCAACTGGCGAGCTGCACTAAGACACGCATAAGTACATATATTTCAATACAGCAGTTTGGCCGTGACATAGTACACATCGACACTTGTGATGATTCTGCTGCCAGCACGAGGAAATCCAATTGAAAGTCTCAGAGAGGCAAGTTCTACTCACAGTGCACAACAGTACTTAACTACGGAGTAGAAACTAATTTACAACCTACAACTCCACAATCATCCATGCATGCGTTGAGTCAAACACTAGTGACCAAAAGAGACTCTCTTTACTTCCCCTTCCCTAGAAGCTGCAAATTATGAAGCTGGCACATTGTTTCAATTGTCAACCTGCAAAACATTTTGAATCTAAGCAAAAGGAGGAGCATATAATACTATGAAATTACAAAGTTTCAAAACTGAAGGCAGTAGTATGCATATGAGGAGCATATAATACATATGTAAGGTGCTTGGTGCAGGTATATTTCTTGGCAAATACACATAATGAACATGTCATATTTCAAATCATGTTCTAAGACTGGTGCTAACACGATGTATAGAAATCAATGATATATACTCCCTCCATATCGAAATAGAAGATGTTTTGAAAAGGTTTGAGTCAAACATTACGAATATAAATTATGAATAACTTGTCGTCGAGTTTGGAAATGTGAAAATCATATCAATAGATTTGTCTTGAAAATTAATTTCATAAAAATAATATACATATATAATTTTTCAATAAATATTTTTATAGAAAAAAGAAGTCAAAGTAGTGCTTTAATAAAATTCGGATACTTCCCGCATACGTATGGCACGAGTACCGAACGCCGTGTCGGTATCCAATACGCGATCTGGCGTGTTCTGGGAAGTATCCGTGCAAGGTAGCCTGGAACTACCACAAGAGAGATGATCTCCCATTTTTAGAGGTAGCAGGATCAGTTTTTTCATGTTAGGAAAGTTGGGGAGCTTTCCCCTCTAAGACTAGATAGCAGGATCACTTTTAGAGGTAGCAGGGTCAGTTGCATATGTAAGCAGATGATAGTATAATACTAAATAGTTGTACAAATCTAAATATGTCATGGTAATAAGCACCAGCTGACCTTATATAACAAAGAAAACCTCTTTCTTTTTTAGGGAACATAAATGGGAGATCTAAGCAACCAACCATAATGACTGAGAACTTACCAATTAATTAATGCCTCGATGCGACCTTGTACTTAATCTGAGCTTCTTGTGATGCTCTCTTAAACTTCATAATCTCAGTGGAAGCTTTCAACCTGGAACTTTCATCCTCAGCGTGGTGAATAATAGTGAGTTTTTCTAGCATGACAGCTTTTGACAAAACCAAATTTATGAACTGCAGCTCATTGTATGATAGGTTCACATCGATCAATTTTATAATGCGCAGGCACCGAAACAAATCCCCAGACCCATGTGCATTCCAAAATTCTTGGGTTTCTTCCAAAAAAGGATCATGAACGCCATGCCTTGAAACAGGGAGCTGTTTTCCATATGTAAATTAGTGAAGTGATAACAAAAGTGAAGATAGAAAACACATAATACATAATAGGTTTACCTCAATCCTAAGGTCCCTTATGTTTGGACAACATCTTAAGAAGTCAAGAACTAAAACAATATGTGCTGCATCACCCAGATCAGCATCTATTCCTAAATATTGCAAGTTCTCAAATTTAGCTGGGATTTTGAATGGCACCATATCTTGAAAATGAACCTAGAGAGGGCAACAAATATGGAAAACATGTCAGTGAGATGAAAAAGGGTCCTAAAATTGGAAAAGTTCGAAATTGCTCCAATACCGGAAAATGGAACAGTACAAAAAGCAAAAGATATAACCCATATGTGAATATTCCTCTTGAGCAAGAAAAGTACAAACTCTACCAATCAATTCCAAGGGGAAAATAGTAGCATTTTTTGGTAATATTGAACTAAATTTATGTTTATGTACATACTCGATGAAGCAGATATAATAACACTGAAAATAGATAGAGTTTGTTAGCAATGGCAGCAATCATAACTACTTCCTCTAATCAAGTCCACTAGAACATCCAGAAGGTCTTTGATATGACACTTCTACTAACCAAATCTATAAAAAACCTTATCTTAATAGAAACAGTTATATATTATCTATGCATTTTCTTTTTCATTGTGGATCTACTGGCACCAATATTGTGTTGTCAGCTGTGGACATAGCTAGTGAAAATAAATACTGTTTGACTTGGGAGAAACCTGAATGGGTTCTAGCGATTAGAGGAAATAATAACTTTGCTGAGGAAAACACTAGGCACTTATGGCAATTCAAATTCTTAATACTGTAAGCATGGATAAGACTCAATGGAAGGGAACCATTATCTTCTTACAAAGTGATTACCATCAAGCAACTCCAGCTTCTCCACCTGCGATATGCTCTGTAAAATATGCAGAAGCTTCGACCCCCTTCCTCAGCATAGCCGAAAAACGGCAATTGAAGCTTGGCTTCAGCAAGATCAGGAAGCAAACTCTGAAACTCCACCATCCAATCATCGGAACATGCTCTAATCTGCAATAGGCGAAGGCGAGGTGCGGCAATCTTTAGTGTCACACCAGGTACCTCTGGGCCAACTTTTACTGACAATTGCTCTAGCCCCGGGCAACCAGAAATCAGTGCCGCGAGCATGTCAAACTGAGCCGGGTTCAGATGGTGCTCCAACTGCGCAGTGTAATGCACATAAAGCCCTTCGAGATTGCACAGCCCAGGGAAACCAGGGGTGAAGTCTGGTAGCAGACAACCTTTAAGGTCGAGGTACTTGAGCTTGACGCAGGTGTAGATGGAGGAGTGCAGCTTGTAGCACGGGACCTTAAGGATGAGGGCCTCGAGGGGATGACGAGGGGAGGAGAGATGGACGAGCAGATCATCGAGGCGCGGGTGGTCGGACTCGGGAAGCGGCGGTGAACGCGCATCGAGGGAAACGGCGTCCACCGGGGCAAGGTGGCGCAGGAGGACAGACTGGGCGGCGGAAACCACGCCGAGGCGGCCGAAGGAGGAGTCTCCGAAGTCGAGGACAGGTAGATGACGCCAGCGGTGGCGCCAGGCGCGGGAGAGCGCCGAGGTGCGGACGGCGTGGCGGATGTCGAGGCGACGGAGGATCTCGAGGACCATCTCGTCGGGGAGGTCGGTCAGGCATAGCGGCCTCCGCCGATTGGAACTCGCCGCCATTGGAGTCGCGGCGGCGGCCGGGAGGGAACTGTGGTTTGGGCGTTTTTTTTTCTTTTCTTTTTTGATGTAAATCTTCTTGCCTTTTACGGTACCACAATAGCATTCTGTTGTTGAATACGGAGTACTACATATATAGTCGACTCTTCTTCTAACTCAAAATTATTTAAATCCAATCGACAATTACCTATAAAAATATAGAAAACTCACCCTTATCCTAAATGGAAATAATTATATTATAAAATTATTAGTTTCCATATCAAAATTCAAGGGTGCCTCTATATAAGAGCAACTTCATTGGATTGAACATTACCTTTCCCTAAATATCAATATAGGGAGATTGAAAAAATAAAAATAAAAGAAAAAGGAGATGTTTGTCGGCACAACGAGAAAAGCACAACACCTTTCTCATTATAGGATATACGGGGCCACCGTATAAGTGATTCAATCATTCTTCTTATCTCCTCACAAATCTACTGGTTTCATCGTCTTGGTTGCTCGACCTGAATATCTACTGGTGTGTTGCATAGCGACATGGTGCAGTTGGGGCATGGCGGCCATCCAACTCGACCTGGAGCTCACCTTACATGGGGAGCAGTGTGATACAAAGCTTGCCAAGATGCGACCATGGATCTCACCGGCGCATGCTCGCAGTGCCAAGATTGGTGACGCGGCTTGGTCGGTACGAGGAGTGGCGTGGCGTTAGGCATGGTGCAATAGCTATCTAGGCTCGTATGGAGGGAAGGCAGGAAAGGAGATTGTGAAAAAAAGGATGATGATGCTTGGCTCCTTCTTTTGAGGGAAAGAGGAGATCTTAATGGATTGAAGAAAACTTTTGGGAGGAAAGGGAATCATTTTTTTTAGGGAAAGAGGAGATTTTGATGCATTTAGTTCCCTTTTGTTGGTTATAGGAAAGAGAACCGGGTTTAATCGTTGTGTTGGAGATGCTCTTAGCAACTTAGCATGGAGGTGAATCTGGAGTTTTGCTCCTTATTCTTGATGGCAACAAGAGGGTTCAAAGCTTGTCGGTGGCCGTCGACGTCGTTTGTCGACCCAGTGAGTAGAGGTGGATCAAACAGTTCTTAGGTTCACTTTATCGAATTCAAACTTGTGCGATAGGTAGGTCCAATCTCATTACCATGGTAATATGCATAGTTTTTATCAGTAGTTTCTAGAGAAAAAGACCGGAGTGCAATTTAAATATAACCCTTTTGATGTAGGGTTTTCTCAGTAGTTTCTATATAAAATGAAATTTAATGAGCATTTTATTCACAAAAAGAGAACAATTAGATATGCAAAGCATCCGGATAGTACCATCTCGTAGTATATTTCGTGTCCAAAAATAACGTTGATAAACAAACAAAAACAGTAAGTCCTCTTGGAGACACGACCCCATTTTCGATAGTCTAGTATAGTCACATTTGAGGTCCAGTAGTTCTAGTTGTAAAAAGTTCTGTTTTTTTTCTTTGTATGTACAGTTTGTTTTTCCTTCTCGTCTAATAAAATTTACGGTGAAACTTTTACGGCTCTTTCAAAAAAACAAAGAGCAAATCCTGATAGTCATGGATGCTTGTTGTTAATAAATGAACAAATCAAAACAGTAGTGGTGGGAATGGGAGAGCCATAACAACACAAGCGTCCAACACTGATTATCTGAAACGGTCAACATTTTCATAGACCTGCATTACACAACCAACCTGCGCGAGGAAATACAACTCAAAGTACCAGAGGCAAGTCGGCGTGCAACAATGCTAACTAAGGCTTAGAAACTAATTATACTCTACAAGAACAGTTGCCTCCACAATCATGCATTGTGCATACAGGAGTTGAGTCAAACCCTAGTGACCAAAAGAATCTCTTTGACTTCCCCTTCCCTAGAAGCTGCAAAAGTTCCTCAGTTATCAGTTTCACACTTCAAGCTACCACATTGTGTTACTTGTCAACCTGCAAAAGGAGCATATAATGCTATGAAATTATGAATTTCAAAACTAAAGGCATTAGTATGTAAGGAGCTTGGTGCAGGCATGAGCTTGGTGCACACATAACCAACATGTGAGATTAAGTGTTCTATCATGTTTGGAGACTGGTGCCGAGATGATGTGAAGAAATGACATGTACTCAGTGTTTTCTTTGACAGATCATATACTTAGGTGTTGAGGTCACATTAGAGAAGTATATGGGTTTAGGGGTAGGTGAATGAAAGCTTTAAGGTTCCAGCATTTTTTTTCCAAGAACTACATGTCATTATATTCAGAAGGATAAAGGTTGGCAACCGATACAAAGGCAAACAAACTGATAGTACAGAAACATAAATAAAAAATACCAGAACCAAACAAAAAGCAACAAAAATGAAAACATAATACGCTCTCTAACAAGAACTCTGAATGCTAACTGAAGTCGCATGCTACGAAACTCATTGCAGAGACAATGCATGCTGTGGGTGAGGTAACCCTTTGTGAACGTTATTTTAGACAATGGAAGAACCCTCTGCAGGCTTATGTGTTGGCTGTTCTGCATCGGATATGAATAGCAAGTCTAATGTAAAACTTGGATCTCTGAGACGCCTAAGTCAATGCACCTCCAATGTTGAAACTCAATGAAACTGGTGAAGGATTTGTAAGCTAATTTGGTAGACAAGACACCTCCAGTTTCGGTTGGCCACTTGTGATCATCTGGGATACCTGGTTGCAGAACCACTTCAGCAACAATAAGCTGAAGAAAATCTACCAGAAGCCACAATAGTTAGATCTCTTTTGATGCACCACATCAACAATTGGGATGCAAAGCATGCCACACGACTGGTGGCTCATCAAGATATCATTGCAAACACAAGGTGCAAGATGTGCCACTAACTTCCCATGCAGTCTGCGGTCCAAGCATGCATCAGCAAACTGAAACCTGTCCATGTCTTTCGGTTTGGGCCTGTTAATTTTTAAAGTGCGGTTGCAAGAAAGGACCGATTGGAATGAGAAGCATGTATCCATGGGTGCTACATAGGTTCTTCCTAAATCAGTAGCACAAGTCCTGCCAACATATGCGATGCATATTTTCAAATCTGTCAAGATTCATGCTAATGATTCATATAATTCGGCAGGGAGATAAGAGAAGACACGAGGAAAGGTCATTGGTTATATGGGAGAAAAATGGTGTTTCAAGATTGCCGAAATCATGTGGAGGGCTTGGGTCTCAACATTGCAGCTATTTAAATCAAGCTTCCTTGCAAGAGAGGGCTGGTGACTAATTTAGTTGGCAGAGAGTGGGCTTACAAGATTGTTAAAGGCTAAGTATTAAGAAGCAGATGAACTAAGGCTAAATACTAAGAAGCAGGTGCACTAACTGATAATGTGTTCAGGTCACAAGTGTCTCTGCTATGCAGCGGAGTTGAACATGGGCTTGAGCTATTGAAGCAAATTACTTGTTTGGAGAATTGGTTTAGGCAGCGAATTTCAAATATGAAGAAACAGGTGTATTCCATGACAACCATCATGACATATTTAGCAAAGTAAAACCTGAAGCAGGTTTGAGATTGCTGTCACAGCTTATAAAAATGATGGTTATAAATGCCACAAAAAACTTATATGAAATATTTGCTATTATTATGATTTGACAAAAGTTCTAAACTATTTTTTACCCAGTGAGGTGCAGGATGATATTTTACAATTTTAGCCAGACATTTATGAGAAGATAGGAATTTTTACAGCGTTGCAGTATTCTAAGGCAGCAATGCAAAGTATAGTGCTATGGATATGCCTCATTGCCTAGGTGATTTAGGCGGATGGATGCCTAGGCAACTCCATGTGCGCCTGTATAAATCAGAAAAATGCTAGAAGACAGATGGCATTGCCACTCTTAGATCAGCCAGTCCTTGCAACTCAATTAACCCATCAGTCCACTGGACTTCACAGTGCCCACAAGCTTGCTCTGAGCCATGGCGTCACATGATAGTACAATGCTGATGGAAATCGGAAAATATGGAATACTACATGGTTCACTGATGTACCACAGAAAGTCAAGGTGTTTACATGGTGTCTTGCTTTCAATGGTTTGCCTCTAGGAGAATCATCATCGGATAACACTTCCTCCAGATGACAAACGTGTGGGAGCACAAAGCACTACTAGATACTGTCCAGATGACAAACTATTAAAGGCTCCATTCAGTTTCCAGTGAACAACAGAGATAATTCATTCTGTTCATCAGTAAATGAAAAAGGGAAAGACAAACTTGTTGAGGAGAAAAAAAGAGAGAACTGTAGAGTGTTAGTAGATGCATTGGTCACGGTGTGATAGGAAAAATCTGAACTGCCATAAAGGATGGTGGGAAGGATTATGTTCTTACTGTATTGTGTATTATCCAGTGGCAGTGGTGAAACCGTGGAAGGTGAAGCTTTAGTATGTCTAGAATGGATTATGTTCATTGGTGGCAGAGTGGCAGGTGAGTGCTTGTGGATATCGTGGATTCTTGAATCTAGACTTGATCCTACTGACCACATGTTACTCTGAACTATACCATAGGGTATATCATGTGCTTAAAAAGTTACATTATATACCCCAAAAAGTTACATAAGCTAGGAAGAATGTTACAACCTAGTGACCACATGTTACGCCATCAATAAGTTACGTCCACAAACTAGAAAATTGCATCCTGCTTGTTTTTCAAAGTCCAACTTGCAAAGAAGAGATACAATTGGTGCATGGAGCAAGGTAGAAGGTTTTTTTCCCTTCTATTAGGAAAGTTAGAGAACTTTCCCTCTATGACCACATAAAACAGTTCTCTATTTAGACATTCCATTTTTTATCATGTCATGGTTCTAAGATATGCCACAATGTTAGATAACGTTGAAGCTGCATTTGGAAGCAGATGATAGTATGATACTAAATAGCTGTACAAATCTAGAATATGTCATGCTACCGTAAAAAAAAAAAAATCAATCAAGAACAGATAAAGGACATCTAAGCAACCCCACCACACTCACTGGGAACTTACCACTTAATGTCCCGATGCGACCTCGTACTTAATTTGAGCTACTTGTGATACTCTGTTAAACTTCAGCAGTTCAGTGCAAGCTTCCAAGCTGGAACTTCCATTCTCAGGGCGGTGAACAATAGTGAATTTTTTCTAACACTTGAGCTTTTGATAAAACCAACTTTATGAACTGTAGCTCATTGTATGATAGGTACACATCGATCAATTCCATGATGCGCAGGCACCGAAACAAATCTCCATACCCATGCATATTCCAAAATTCCTGGGTTTCTTCGAAATGATGATGAAAACCATGCCTTGAAACAGGGAACTGTTTTCCATGTGGAAATTAGCAGGTAATAACAAAAACAATGAGAAGAAACTCATAACAGATAATAGGTTTACCTTAATCTTAAGCCCCTTATGTCTGGACAACATCTTAAGAAGTTCAGAATTAAAACAATATGTGCTGCATCACCCAGATCAGCATCTATAGTCAAATATTGCAAGTTCTCAAATTTAGTTGAGATTTTGAATGGCACCATAGCTTGAAAATCAACCTAGAGAGAACAAATATGGAAAAACATGTCAATTTAACGAAAAAGGATCATATAGTTGTAAAAGTCCAAGGTCGCCCAATAACAAAAAAATGGAGCAGTACAAAAAGCAAGTATAACCAGTATGTTCTTATTATGCTATAATATTTATCTTGAGCTGCTCAGCAAGAAAGTACAAACCCCAAAAAAATACTTCAAGGGAAAACCAGAGAACCACAATTATGTACATATTCCATGAAACAAATATATTAACACAGAAAATAGGAGAAGTTTGTCAGCAATATCAATAAAAACAATATCTTAAAAAAGAGTTATATGTTATGAAAGTTTTTTTCATGATAAATCTAGTAGCACCAATATTGTGTTGTCAATTTTAGACATAGATGATCAAATATAAATACCATTTGACTTAGGAGAAACCTGAATGGGCTTTTATTTGTGATTAAAGGAAATAAAAACTTTGGTGAGAATACTGAATACACCAGGTTCTCATGACAATTCAAATTTCTAAGCAAACCTTAATATTGTTGAGCATTGATAAGAATTGAATATTGAAACCTCTTTATCAGGGCAAACAACAAAGACGTGACAGGCAAAGCAATCAGTATCTTCTTACCAAGCGATTACCATCAAGCAACTCAAGCTTCTTCACCAGCGAAATGCTCTGTAAAATATGCAGAAACTTCGACCCCCTTCCTGAGCATAGCGGAAAAACGGCAATCGAAGCTTGGCTTCAGCAAGATCAGGAAACAGACTCTGAAACTCCACCATCCAATCAGACGAATGTGCTTGAATCTCCAATTGGCGAAGGCGAGGTGCAGAAATCTTTAGCGTCACACCAGCCACCTCCGGGTTAACAAGTACTGCTAATTCCTCTAGGCCCGGGCAACCAGAAATCAGAGCCGCAAGCGTGTCAAACTGAGCCGAGTTCAGATGGGGCTCCAACTCCATGGTGTAATTCACACAAAGATAATTGAGGTTAGACAGCCCCGGGAAACCCTGGGTAGAGTCTGGGAGCAGACAACCTTTAAGTAGGAGGCGTTTGAGCTCGATGCAAGAGAAGATGGAGGAGTGCAGCTTGTAGGACCGGAGGTTAAGGCAGAGCCTCTGGAGGGCATGCCGAGGGGGCGACAGGTGGATGAGCAGGTCATCGAGGAGGCGCGGGTGGTCGGCCTCGGGAAGCGGCGCTGAACGCGCATCGAGGGCGAATACTTTCACCTGGGCAAGGTGGCGCAGGAGGACGGACTGGGCGGCGGAAACCACGCCGAGGCGGCCGAAGGAGCCGCCTCTGAAGAACCAGAGGACAGGTAGATGACGCCAGCGGTTGCGCCAGGCGCGGGAGAGCGCGGAGGTGCGGACGGCGTCGCGGATACCGAGGCGACTGAGGATATCGAGAATCACCTCGTCGGGGAGGTCGGTCAGGCATAGCGGCCTCCGCCGATTGGAAGTCGCCGCCATTGGAGTCGCCGCCGCGGCGGCCGGAAGAGATTTGGGGGGCTCACTGTGCTTGGGATAGTGGGAGTGTTAAGCCAGCTTTGGGCGTTTTTTTTTTTTTTTTTTTTTTAGAACCGCCAGTTTGGGCGTTTGGCTTTGGATTTGGATGTAACTAGCAGAGCCCCCCCGTGCTTCGCACGGAGTGGGAAGATGGAAATACTGTAGAAATTTAGAGAGCATCACATGAAGGAACGTGGGTTTTGGAATCAATATAGTGTTTGCATACTGATTACAAACCATAAGAAAGTAAAAGTGAAGCAATAATTCCCTTTGAGTGCATGTTGAAGATTGAATGTATTCACTCGCAGGGAACCCATGCAAAGCACTGGCAAGGGCTCTTTTTTTTTTTTTTTTTTTTTTTTTTTGTAAATGCAACTGCTGTGGAAATGCATGGGTAAGGTCTGGGTGTACCTAGTTTATTTAGAATTTTTTTGAATTTTTCTATACTCAGAAAATAGCTTTTCACTCTAAGGTGTGTACGTTACTTGGGTGCGCTTAGCAATTTGCTAATGGCTGGTGCCGTTGCCTGCTCTGCGTGTCCATGGACTTGGTTCACTCGTATGCACCGATCTGATGGGCTATGTCCTTTGGCCCTGTATTCCAGTGCACCGTGTCCATGCAAGCAAGGAGGATGGAGGGGTTTCAATGACTGGTAGGCCCTTGGGGAGACGTGGCGTGCAGCCATTGGCCACGGTGACGTGTTTGCCTGCTCAGATCCGGGACTGCTCTCGCGTCCGTGCATTCTCCTCCATTCCTCATTTCCCATTCTACATTGATGCAGCCCGGAGTGAGAGAAAAGAAAAGAGAGCGGAGGGAAGGAAAGGAGAGGGCACGCATGAGCTGGAGAGGTGCAGGATGCCGGCGGCCTTGCCTCGGATTTCTGTTCAGGCCCGTGGAATCCGGGCAGCAGGTGCGCTGGTGAGCGGTGGCTACGGCGAGCATGCAAGAGCGGACATGGCGTGCGGCATTGGTGGGCAGCGGGCGCGGCAAGGTGAGGTGGTGGAGGCAAGGCGTGGCCGTGCTGATGCTGTGAGGCCGCAGATTTGGGGCAGAGAAGCGGCGGTGCTCGGCTCTGGCTGTGCGCGAACGCGGCGGCTCCGGCGTGCGTGGTGAGCGCGCGTGGCTTCAGCAGCAGCGGCAGGTCGTAGTGCACCTTGCAGGCCCGGTGACGTCCGCTTTACGCAGAGAGCGAGGAGAAGAGGAGTAGGGAAGCCGGAAGCTGCGCATCGGCTCGGCACGGGGAAGCCGGGAAGGAGGCGTGCTGCGGCAGTGCAGACTGCAGAGAAGCTTCGCGGCTTCGCGAGGGAGGGAAGGTGTGTGGCGTGGACGGCTATGATTGTGAAGGCTTTAATCGGACGGCTCAGAGAACGTTACTGTAGATATACTCACAAAGATTACTGTAGTTGTACAGTGCTTGGGTATCCCACGTTTAAAGAAGGTTTATAGATTCTTGTCTTTCACGGTAGTATTTCTATTGAATTGAATATATAAATATAGTCGTTCATAGTATCTTCGAAAACTGTAATTATAAAATTAGGTTTCATAGCATTTTTATATCTTGTGTCATCAACTTAGTGCTTAGTTGATGATATATATAGTATCAACTAAGGTTGTCCACAATGTGATCAATGCTAAAAAATTTGTTGCCTCTAACACAGGCACTCAGCCCAAAGCCAGCATGGACACTGGTGCTCCATTCTTAAAAGAAAATAAGCAATCGCACCGCAAGCTCTACAAATCTCGATCTCACACGCAACCCCACTGCCGACGCTACCGAGGAGGGGCCGGTCCCAGCACCCGGGCCGGCGTCGCCTGCAGTCCCGACCAACGACGACATGCGGCTCATCCTAAGCTCCGAGGGCGCCGAGGTGGAGGAGGACCGCCTCGACCTGCTGTTCGTGCTCATGGAGCAGCTCGCCTACGCCTCGTCGGGGAGTCGCTGCCTCCGAGGGCGATGCTCCTACCGCTCCTTCCCACGCAGGACCCACCCCGCGCGAGCTCGCCTCTGTCATCTCTACGCCAAGCACCAGCTCACCTGCTGCCTCCGTCCCACTGAGTTTGTCGCCTAATTTCGCGCCATCTTATTCAACGCTTCGTCTTATTCAAATTTTTTGCACAAATATAATTTATTTTGTTACACGACTTATTTTATCAATGAAGATACTTGAATATTGATTAATTTATTTTATGATTTGTATAAATATTTTGAATAAGACGGATGGTCAAACATGAAGTTCAAAAGTCAAAAACGACGAACTCTATGGGACAGAGGGAGTACATGCCTAGGTGCCAAATTTGTTTGGATCTCAGCACCGCCCACAATGGCATGAGCCGGTGCCTGGTTCTTTTCTCTCTTGTTTCGGCACCGGTAGAATGCAACACTGTGGGTACTCTAAAACAATTTCTGAGCAACTTCTTCGATGGAGTAGCTTTAGTTGTAAAAAAGAAATGTTTGGTAAAACAACATCTCCTAGTAGGTATTCTCTTTTTCCTGAAAGCATGTAATTGTAGAATTATTATGTAGCGTTGTTGATTTCGTCTTTGGAAGTTAGAATTGCTTCCTTTCTCGGATAGAGGGAGTAAAACGTAATGTTCTTTTTTTTTTTTTTTCCTTTCTGTCATTCTTTCTTTATTATTCCATAGAGTGTGTCTTTTCTTTCCACATCTTATCCTTACTTCCATACCTCCATGCACCACCGCCCTGCCCAACACAGTGCCCTCCTCACAACTGTTCGCCTATCTCGTTGCAACGTTGCTCCACCAACGGCTTCGCTCTTTGCACGGTCCAAGTGCTAGCGACCTTACGCCCACACGTTCTCGGTAGCTTTGCACCTAGTCCACCTTGAGCATCAACAACGCTGCGCTAACGTCCTTGGCTCCGTGCCCATCATCCTTCGCCTAGGTCAGTATCGCACTTCATCATCGCCCCCACCTTTGTCACGCCTCGTCCCACACCTGTAGGGCACTACAGAACAAACCCACCCACTAATAATGTCCAAAATTAATATAACTATGAAATGGAGATCTTTACATAAAAACCAACCACCACATGCATTTGGAAAAAACCACCACGTTCATATTCATATTTAAATTTAGTTACGTGGTTGGTATTGCTCTAGCACTGTTGATGTCGATCTCTGAACTTCCAATAAGCACTTTAGATATGATCGTTGCTTTTGAGTTCGTTCCGACAAACACCGTGGATATGACTATTGCTTTTGAGTTTTAACACATGACGAAGGATACAAAGACATGTATATGGTTTACACTTTCACAAATCTAGCCTCCAAATCTAGCCTCCAAAAGTGATATTTTTTTACACTTTCACTAATCCAGCTTCGATAAGTGAGATTTACATGCCTTATCGACATCTAAAGCAGTGTGAATCTAACTGACAAGTTTCCTTCAGATGTAAAATATATTAGTCCTCAATTTTTTCTGCTTTTGTCCTTTGAAATATTTGCTGAACATGACAACCGAGAATTGCAGCGCAATAAACTTTAAACTCGTCAGACTTAATATCTTTACCCAGCCTGTGTTTGGCAATTGCAAGGCTTCTCTGTGAACAATGAGGGACGCTCTATAATAAACTACTTCATCAAATGTGAACTATTGAAACCATAACAACCCAAGTACCCAACACAGATTATTTGTCTGGGAAAAGAGGAAACCGTAAACATTTTCATAGGACTGCATTACGCAACCTGGCTGCTGCTAGCACGAGGAAATCCAACTGAAAGTCCCAGAGAGGCAAGTTCTACTCACAGTGCACAATAGTACTTAACTACGGAGTAGAAACTAATTTACAACCTACAACTCCACAATTATGCATACATGCGTTGAGTCAAACACTAGTGACCAAAAGAGACTTTCTTTACTTCCCCTTCCCTAGAAGCTGCAAATGTTTCCTGCAAATTATGAAGCTGGCACATTGTGTCACTTGTCAACCTGCAAAATATTTTGAATCTAAGCAAAAGGAGGAGCATATAATACTATGAAATTACGAAGTTTCAAAACTGAAGGCAGTAGTATGCATATGAGGAGCATATAATACATATGTAAGGTGCTTGGTGCAGGTATATTTCTTGGCAAATACACATAATGAACATGTCATATTTCAAATCATGTTCTAAGACTGGTGCTAACACGATGTGAAGAAATCAATGATATATACTCCCTCCATATCGAAATAGAAGATGTTTTGAAAAGGTTTGAGTCAAACATTACGAATATAAATTATGAATAACTTGTCGTCAAGTTTGGAAATGTGAAAATCATATCAATAGATTTGTCTCGATAATTAATTTAATAAAAATAATATACATATATAATTTTTCAATAAATATTTTTATAGAAAAAGAAGTCAAAGTAGAGCTTTGGAGACCGTGTCGCTGTCCTAAACATCTTCAATTTCGATATGGAGGGAGTACTCAGTGTTGAGGTCACATTAGAGAAGTATATGGGTTTAAGAGTGAGTGAAAAGCTTTAAGGAACCAGCATGTGTTTTTTCAAAGAACGTGCAGGTTGCATGCCATTATGTTAAGGATGATTTTACAAACACGCAAGAGAGTTGCGTATCATCATATTAAAGAAAGAAGGGGTAAAAACCCTCGGGATTCAATCCCCTAAACAAGTTAAAATCCTCCTCTAATCCCTTCAATCCATCCCATCCCATGATCAAACGAACAGGGCCTTAAAAAGTCGCACACCCGCACCACTCGAATGGTTGGCCGCAGATACAAAGGCAAACAAACTGAAACAACAAAATGCCAAAAGGGAACAAAAGTGAAAACATAGGATGCAAAACAAAACGCACACTACTCCAAACTCAAACAAGTACTCTGAATGCTATCTGAAGTAACATGCTATGAAACTCAATGCAGAGGGACAATGCATTGGGTGAGGTAAGCGGTAAACCTCTGTAACTAATGTGTTGGTTGTCTTGTATCTGACCTGAATAGCAAGATTAGTGTAAAATTTGGACCTCTGAGATGCCCTAGTCAATGCACCTCAAATGTTGAAACCCAACCCAACAGCCAAATTTTAAGACATGCCTAGGTGTATACATCAGAAAAATGTTAAGATAGTTGAGCCATTGCAGCTCTCAGATCAGCACATCCTTGCAACTCAGTTAACCTGTCAGTGCACTGTCCACCTGGTCCTCATTGCACAATCAACAACTTGAAACCCATGTTAAAAGTGCCCACAAGCTTTACATTGAGACATGGGGTGACAAGATAGTAACAATGCTGATGGAAATCAGAAAACATGATCCACTGATGTACCAGACACAGAAAGTCAAGGTGTTTGCATGGTGTCTTGCTTTCACTGGTTTGGCTACCTAGGAGAATTGTCATTGGAGAGCACAAAGTGACCATAATGCAGTTGTGAGATGCAGTTAAGCATTGCGCTTTGATCTGCGACACATGAGGTGTCACAATTACCAAGTGAAGCTGCTTTTGGGTTGTTGGGACTAGAATGGTTATTGGTTCTTATTGCAGCGGCACCATGCTTCATGGTTTTCTCAAGAAATTAGAACAGGCACTCTTCAGTGAGAAATGCTATGAGAGACTAGAAACTGCAGTATCATTTTTGCAAAAATGACATTGCACATGCCAAGGGAGATTGTACATATACATCAGTTCTGTTTCCAGTGGATTACAGAGATAATTCACTCTGTTCATGAGTGTGAGAAAGGGATAGGGAAACTTGTTAAGCCAAAAAAAAAAAAGATACCTGTAGAAGTGTTAGTAGATGCTTTGGCCAAGGTATGATAGACAAAATGTGAACCACGATAAAGGATGGTGTGAATCAACACAGATCCTCCTTACCAGGAACTCGATCCAAGGAAGGTTAGCATTGCTGTTATTGGTCAGGATGGCAGGGGATATGTTCTTACTGCAATATTATGATTGGACAAAAGTTCTAAACGGCAAATTATGATTATGTCGAGAATGGTATCTAGCCAGATATTATGAGAAGAAAGGAATTTTACAGTGTGCTGGTGTTCTAAGGAAGTAAGACAATGGCATAGGTGATGCCACACGTGCCTGTATACATCAGAAAAATGTTAAAATAGTTGAGCCATTGCAACTCTCAGATCAGCACATCCTTGCAATTCAATTAGCCTGCCACTCCGCTGTCCATCTTGTCCTCATTAAATAAGCAACAACTTGAAACCGATGCTGTTCACAGTGCTGCATTGTGCTGTGCACTATCAAGTGGAATAGTGGTAGGTGAAGCTTTGGCGTGTCTATAACGGATCATGCTCATTGCTGGCAGATGAGTGTGCGTGGATGTGGTTGATTCTTGAATCAGACTTGATCCTAATGACCACATGTTTCTTCCTACTTATCCACAAGTTGTTATATCTTGTGTTTTGGAACATGATACAATTAACTATATGCAAAGAACACTTTAAAAAAATCTTACAGTGCTTAAAAGTTATGTTCTACACCCGAAAAGGGTTACATAAACTAGCAAGAATGTTACATCCAAGCAACCACATGTTACACCATCGACAAGTTACATCCACAAACTAGAAAAAATACATCCTTCTTTTTTATCAAACTTTACTTGCAAAGAATATATACAGTTTATGTCTGGAACTACCACAAGAGAGATAATCTCCCATTTTTAGAGGTAGCAGGATCAGTTTTTTTCATGTTAGGAAAGTTGGGGAGCTTTCCCCTCTAAGACTAGATAGCAGGATCACTTTTTTTTTTTTTTTTTTTTAGGTAGCAGGGTCAGTTGCATATGTAAGCAGATGATAGAATAATACTAAATAGTTGTACAAATCTAAATATGTCATGGTAATAAGCACCAGTTGATCTTATATAACAAAGAAAACCTCTTTCTTTTTTTAGGGAACATAAATGGGAGATCTAAGCAACCAACCATAATGACTGAGAACTTACCAATTAATGCCTCGATGCGACCTTTGTACTTAATCTGAGCTTCTTGTGATGCTCTCTTAAACTTCATAATCTCAGTGGAAGCTTTCAACCTGGAACTTTCATCCTCAGCGTGGTGAATAATAGTGAGTTTTTCTAGCATGCCAGCTTTTTTGACAAAACCAAATTTATGAACTGCAGCTCATTGTATGATAGGTTCACATCGATCAATTTTATAATGCGCAGGCACCGAAACAAATCCCCAGACCCATGAGCATTCCAAAATTCTTGGGTTTCTTCCAAAAAGGATGATGAACGCCATGCCTTGAAACAGGGAGCTGTTTTCCATATGTAAATTAGTGAAGTGATAACAAAAATGAAGATAGAAAACACATAATACATAATAGGTTTACCTCAATCCTAAGGTCCCTTTATGTTTGGACAACATCTTAAGAAGTCAAGAACTAAAACAAGATGTGCTGCATCACCCAGATCAGCATCTATTGCTAGATATTGCAAGTTCTCAAATTTAGTTGGGATTTTGAATGGCACCATATCTTGAAAATGAACCTAGAGAGGGCAACAAATATGGAAAACATGTCAGTGAGATGAAAAAGGGTCCTAAAATTGAAAATTTCGAAATTGCTCCAATATCGGAAAATGGAACAGTACAAAAAGCAAAAGATATAACCCATATGTGCTCATTCTAGAATTATCCTCTTGAGCAAGAAAAGTACAAGCTCTACCAATCAATTCCAAAGGGTAAAATAGTAGCATTTTTTTTGAAATGTTGAACTGCATTTATGTTTATGTACAGACTCGATGAAGCAAATATAGTAACACTGAAAATAGATAGAGTTTGTTAGCAATGACAGCAATCATAACTACTTCATCTAATCAAGACCACTAGGACATCCAGAAGGTTATTGATATGACACTTCTACTAACCATATCTATAAAAAAACATTATCTTAATAGAAACAGTTATATATTATCTATGCATTTTTTTTTTTCATTGTGGATCTACTAGCACCAATATTGTGTTGTCAGTTGTGGACATAGCTAGTGAAAATAAATACTGTTTGACTTGGGAGAAACCTGAATGGGTTCTAGCTATTAGAGGAAATAATAACTTTGTTGAGAAAAACACTAGGCACTTATGGCAATTCAAATTTCTTAACAAAGCTTAATACTGTAAGCATGGATAAGACTCAATGGTAGGAAACCTTTATCTTCTTACCAAGCGATTGCCATCAAGCAACTCCAGCTTCTCCACCTGCGACATGCTCTGTAAAATATGCAGAAGCTTCGACACCCCTTCCTGAGCATAGCAGAAAAACGGCAATTCAAGCTTGGCTTCAGCAAGATCGGGAAGCAAACTCTGAAACTCCACCATCCAATCAGCGGAACATGCTCTAATCTGCAATAGACGAAGGCGAGGTGCAGCAATCTTTAGTGTCACACCAGGCACCTCTGGGGCAACTTTTACTGACAATTGCTCTAGCCCTGGGCAACCAGAAATCAGAGCCGCGAGGATGTCAAACTGAGCCGGGTTCAGTTGGTGCTCCAACTGTGCAGTGTAATGCACATAAAGCCCTTCGAGATTGCACAGCCCAGGGAAACCAGGGGTAAAGTCTGGTAGCAGACAACCTTAAGGTCGAGGTACTTGAGCTTGACGCAGGAGTAGATGGAGGAGTGCAGCGTGTAGCACGGACCTTAAGGATGAGGGCCTCAAGGGGATGACGAGGGGAGGAGAGATGGACGAGCAGATCATCGAGGCGCGGGTGGTCGGACTCGGAAGCGGCGGTGAACGCGCATCGAGGGAAACGGCGTCCACCGGGGCAAGGTGGCGCAGGAGGACAGACTGGGCGGCGGAAACCACGCCGAGGCGGCCGAAGGAGGAGTCTCCGAAGTCGAGGACAGGTAGATGACGCCAGCGGTGGCGCCAGGCGCGGGAGAGGGCCGAGGTGCGGACGGCGTCGCGGATGTCGAGGCGACGGAGGATCTCGAGGACCATCTCGTCGGGGAGGTCGGTCGGGCATAGCGGCCTCCGCCGATTGGAACTCGCCGCCATTGAGCCGCGGCGGCGGCGGCCGGGAGGGAACTGTGGTTTGGGCGTTTTTCTTTTTTTGGATGTAAATCTTCTTGCCTTTACGGTACCACAGCATTCTGTTGGGTTTTTTTTTTTTTAATAACATCATTCTGTTGTTGAATGCGGAGTACTACATATATACTATATAGTATAATATAGTCGATTCTTCTTCTAACTCAAAATTATTTAAATCCAATCGATAATATACCTATAAAAATATAGAAAACTCACCCTTATCCTAAATGAAAATAATTATATTATAAAATTATTAGTTTCCATATCAAAATTCAAGGGTGCCTCTATATAAGAGCAACTTCATTGATTGAACATTACCTTTCCCTAAATATCAATATAGGGGATTGAAAAATAAAATTAAAAGAAAAAGGAGATGTTTGTCGGCACAACCAGAAAAGCTCCAACACCTTTCTCATTATAGGATACGGGGCCACCGTATAAGTGATTCAATCATTCTTCTTATCTCCTCACGAATCTACTGGTTTCATCGTCTTGGTTGCTCGACCTGAATATCTACTAGTGTGTTGCATAGCGGCATGGTGCAGTTGGGGCATGGCGGCTATCCAACTCGACCTGGAGCTCACCTACACGGAGCAGTGTGATCAAAGCTTGCCAAGATGCGGCCGTGGATCTCACCGGCGCATGCTCACAGTGCCAAGATTGGTGACACGGTTTGGTTGGTGCGAGTAGTGTGGCGTTAGGCATGGTGCAGTGGCTAGGCTCGTATGGAGGGAAAACAACAAAGGAGATTGAGAAAAAAAATGATGCTTGGCCCTCTTTTGAGGGTAGATTTTGAGGGATTAAAGAAAACTTTTAGGAGGAAAGGGAATCGTTTTTTTGTGGAGCTCATTCTTTGCACTTAGTTCCCTTTCTGTTGTCTATAGCGAAAGAGGACTAGTTTTAATCACTGTTCTTGAGATGCTTTTAGCAACTTAACCTCCTTGTTCTTGACGGCAACAAGAGGGTTTAGTGTTGGGGAGCTTGTCGGTGGCCATCGACGTGGATCAAACAGTTCTAAGGTCCGCTTTATCGAATTCAAACTTGTGCGATAGGTGGGTTCAATCTCATTACCATGGTAGTATGCATAGTTTTTATAGTAGTTTCTAAAGAAAAAGATTAGAGTGCAATTTAAATATAACCATTTTGATGTAAGGTTTTCTCACAGTAGTTTCTACATAAAATGAAATTCAATAAGAATTTTATTCATCACAAAGAGAACAATTAGATATGCAAAACATCCGGATAGTACCATCTCGTAGTATATTTCGTATCCAAAAAACAACGTTGATAAACAAACAAAAACAGCAAGTCCTTTTGGAGACACGACCCCATTTTGAATAGTCTAGTATAGTCGACATTTGAGGTCCAGTGGTGGCTCGACGCCCGGTGGTGGCAGTGGGAGAGTTCTTGTCCTGCGTGTTGCTGAGCACGTAAAATGACACGCAGCGGCCAGATCAGGGACGCGCGCCACTGGGCCCTTGATGGCCGTCCTCGCCCCATCAATTCGTCCGTGTATATTGCGACTGGGCTCCGACCGACGGATCGTTTCTTTGGCCTGATGCGCTCCATGTGATGTGACTGGGTCACTGGGAGGCTTTCAACTCATCGATGGAATGTCGTACACACTCTGTACTCAAGAAATCAAGCTCAGTTTAATCAAACTGGCCTTTTCACAATCGCTAGCTTAATATCAGCATTGTTTGGGAGGCTTTCAACTCATCGATGGAATGCATCTACCAGTAACTTAATATCAGCATTGTTTGGGACAACTCCTGAACCACACTTTAATCAAACTGTGGGTTTTTCACAATCGCTCGCTTTCATAAGAATTTCAGGATAAAGCTAACCGTTTGGCTTCTCTGTGAACTCTGAGGAATCGTAATAAAGTAATAATATATCAAACGTGAACTGCGAAGTCATAACAACACAAGCATCCAACACTGAATATCTGTCGGAGAAAAGAGGAAACAGTCAACATTTTCATATACCTGCATTACGCAACCAACCTGCGGAGGAAATCCAACTGAAAGTACCAGAGGCAAGTCGGCGTGCAACAATGCTAACTACGGCTTAGAAACTAATTATACTCTATACAAGAACAATTGCCTCCACAATCATGCATTGTGCATACAGGAGTTGAGTCAAACCCTAGTGACAAAAAGAGCATCTCTTTTTACTTCCCCTTCCCTAAAAGCTGCAAAAGCTCCTCAGTTATCAGTTCCACACTTCAAGCTACCACATTGTGTTACTTGTCAACCTGCAAAACATTCTGAATGTAAGCAAACGAGGAGCATATAATGCTATGAAATTATGAATTTCAAAACTGAAGGCATTAGTATGTAAGGAGCTTGGTGCACACATAACCAACATGTGAGATTAAGTGTTCTATCATGTTTGGAGACTGGTGCCGAGATGATGTGTAGAAATCTATGACATCTATGACATGTTGTCACATGTACTCGGTGTTTTCTTTGACAGATCATATACTCAGGTGTTTAGGGTGAATGAAAGCTTTACGGTTAGCATTGTTTTTTCCAAGAACTACATGTCATTATATTCAGGTGAATAAAAGGTTGGCAACCGATACAAAGGCAAACAAACTGATAGGACAGAAACATAAACAAAAATACTAGAGCCAAAACAAAAAAAGCAACAAAAATGAAAACATAATACGCTCTCTAACAAGAACTCTGAATGCTAACTGAAGTCGCATGTTATGAAACTCATGCAGAGGGACAATGCTGTGGCCTGTGGGTGAGGTAATCCTCTGCGGACAAATGTGTTCTGTCCTGCATCGGATATGAATATCAAGTCTAATGTAAAACTTGGATCTCACGCCTCAGTCCATTCACCTCCAAGGTTGCAACTCAATGTAACTGGTAAAGGATTTGTACACTGATTTGGGAAGACACATCCAGCTTTGGTAGGACACTTCAGATCATCTGGGACACCTGGTTACAGAACCACTTCAGCAGCAATAAGCTGAAGAAAATCTACCAGAACCGCAACAGTTAGATCTCCTTCGATGCACAGCATCAACAATTGGGATGCAAAGCATGCCACTGATGGCTCGTCAAGATACCATTGCAAACACATGAGGTGCAAGATCTGCCACTAACTTCCCATGCAGTCTGCAGTCCTAGCATGCATCAGCAAACTGAAACTTGTCCATGTCTTGTTCAGTTTGGGCCTGTTAATTTTTAAAGCGCGGTTGCAAGAAGGGACCGATTGGAATGAGAAGCATCTAACCATGGGTGCGACATAGGTCCTTCCTAAATCAGTAGCACAAGTCCTGCCAACATATGCGATGCATATTTTCAAATCTGTCAAGATTCATGCTAATGATTCATATAATTTGGCAGGGAGATAAGAGAAGACGAGGAAAGGTCATTGGTTACATGGGAGCAAAATGGTGTTTCAAGATTGCCAAAATCATTAGGAGGGCTTGGGTCTCAAGATTGCAGCTATTTAAATCAAGCTTTCTTGCAAGAGAGGGCTGGTGACTAATTTAGTTGGCAGAGTGGGCTTACAAGATTGTTAAAGGTTAAATATTAAGAAGCAGGTGAATTAAGGCTAAATACTAAGAAGCAGGTGAACTAACTGATAATGTGTTCAGGTCACAAGTGTCTGTGCTATGCAGCGGAGTTGAACATGGGCTTGAGCTATTGAAGAAAATTACTAGTTTGGAGAATTAGTTTAGGCAGAAAATTTCAAATATGAAGAAACAGGTGTATTCCATGACAACCATCACAACATATTTAGCAATGTAAAACCTGAAGCAGGTTTGAGATTGGTGTCACGGCTTATAAAAATGATGGTTATAATGCCACAAAAATTTATATGAAATATTTGCTATTTTTATGATTTGACAAAAGTTCTAAACTATTTTTTACCCAGTGAGGTGCAGGATGATATTTTACAACTTTAGCCAGACATTTATAAGAAAGGAATTTTTACAGCGTTGCAGTGTTCTAAGGCAACAAGGCAAGGTATAGTGCTATGGATATGCCTCATTGCCTAGGTTATTTAGGCAGATGGCTGCCTAGGCAACTCCATGTGTGCCTGTATAGATCAGAAAAATGTTAGAAGACAGATAGGCATTGCCACTCTTAGATCAGCCAGTCCTTGCAACTCAGTTAACCCATCAGTCCACTGCACATGGTCCTCATTGCATAGGCAGCAACTTCAAACTATGCCATTCACAGTCCCCACAAGCTTTCTTTGAACCATGGGGTCACATGATAGTACTATGCCGATGGAAATCAGAAAATATGGGATACTATATGGTTCACTTATGTACCACAGAAAGTCAAGGTGTTTACATGGTGTCTTGCTTTCAATGGTTTGCCTCTCTAGGAGAATCATCATCGGATAACACTTCTTCCAGATGACAAACGTGTGGGAGCACAAAGCACTACTAGATACTGTCCAGATGACAAACTATTAAAGGCTCCATTCAGTTTCCAGTGAACAACAGAGATAATTCATGCTGTTCATCAGTAAATGAAAAAGGGAAAGGCAAACTTGTTGAGTTGAAAAAAGAGAGAGAACTGTAGAGTGTTAGTAGATGCATTGGTCACTGTGTGATAGGAAAAATCTGAACTGCCATAAAGGATGGTGGGAAGGATTATGTTCTTACTGTATTGTGTATTATCCAGTGGCAGTGGTGGAACCGTGGAAGGTGAAGCTTTAGTATGTCTACTAGAATGGATTATGTTGGTTGGTGGCAGAGTGGCAGGTGAGTGCTTGTGGATATCGTGGATTCTTGAATCGGACTTGATCCTCCTGACCACATGTTACTTCGAACTATCCACAGGGTATATCATGTGCTTAAAAGTTACATTATATACCCCAAAAAAGTTACATAAGCTAGGAAGAATGTTACAACCTAGCGACCACATGTTACGCCATCAATAAGTTACATCCATAAACTAGAAAAATTACATCCTTCTTGTTTTTCAAAGTCCAACTTGCAAAGAAGAGATACAATTGGTGCATGGAACAAGGTAGCAGGACAGTTTTTTTCCCCTTCTATTAGGAAAGAGAACTTTCCCTCTATGACCAGATAAAACAGTTCTCTATTTAGACATTCCATTTTTTATCATGTCATGGTTCTAAGATATGCCACAATGTTAGATAACGTTGCAGCTGCATTTGGAAGCAGATGATAGTATGATACTAAATAGTTGTACAAATCAAGAATATGTCATGCTAACAATCACCAGTTGACCCGGTAATATATAAAAGCTAATTCTTTTCAAGGAACAGATAAAGGACATCTAAGCAACCCCACCACACTCACTGGGAACTTACCACTTAATGTCCCGATGCGACCTCGTACTTAATTTGAGCTGCTTGTGATACTCTGTTAAACTTCAGCATTTCAGTGCAAGCTTCCAAGCTGGAACTTCCATTCTCAGGGCGGTGAACAATAGTGATTTTTTCTAACACTTGAGCTTTTGATAAAACCAACTTTATGAACTGTAGCTCATTGTATGATAGGTACACATCGATCAATTCCATAATGCGCAGGCACCAAAACAAATCTCCATACCCATGCATATTCCAAAATTCCTGGGTTTCTTCGAGATGATGATGAAAACCATGCCTTGAAACAGGGAACTGTTTTCCATGTGGAAATTAGTAGGTAATAACAAAAACAATGAGAAGAAACTCATAACAGATAATAGGTTTACCTTAATCTTAAGCCCCCTTATGTCTGGACAACATCTTAAGAAGTTCAGAATTAAAACAATGTGTGCTGCATCACCCAGATCAGCATCTGTTGTCAAATATTGCAAGTTCTCAAATTTAGTTGAGATTTTGAATGGCACCATAGCTTGAAAAAATCAACCTAGAGAGAACAAATATGGAAAAACATGTCAATTTAATGAAAAAGGATCATATAGTTGTAAAGGTTCAAGGTCGCCCAATAACAAAAAAATGGAGCAGGACAAAAAGCAAAAAGGTATAACCTGTAAGTTCTTATTATTCTATAATATTTATCTTGAGCTGCTAAGCAAGAAAGTACAAAACCCCAAAAACACTTCAAGGGGAAAACTAGTGTCATTTTTTTGGGAATAGAGAACCACAATTATGTACATATTCCATGAAACAAATATATTAACACAGAAAATAGGAGAAGTTTGTAAAAAGAGTTATATGTTATGAAAGTTTTTTTTTTTTCATGATAAATCTAGTAGCACCAGTATTGTAGGAGAAACCTGAATGGGCTTTTATTTGTGATTAAAGGAAATAAAAACTTTGGTGAGAATACTGAATACACCAGGTTCTCATGGCAATTCAAATTTCCAAGCAAACATTAATATTGCGAGCATTGATAAGAATTCATGGTGAAACTTGTTTATTGGGGCAAATAACAAAGACGTGACAAGCAAAGCAATCAGTATCTTCTTACCAAGGGACTAGCATCAAGCAACTCCAGCTTCTCCACCTTCGAAATGCTCTGTAAAATATGCAGAAGCTTCGACCCCTTCCTGAGCATAGCGGAAAAACGGCAATCGAAGCTTGGCTTGAGCAAGATCAGGAAGCAGACTCTGAAACTCCACCATCCAATCAGCCGAACGTGCTTGAATCTCCAATTGGCGAAGGCGAGGTGCAGAAATCTTTAGCGTCACACCAGCCACCACTGGGTGAACAATTACTTCTAATTGCTCTAGCCCCAGGCAACAAGAAATCAGAGCCGCGAGTGCGTCAAACTGAGCCGAGTTCAGATGGGGCGCCAACACCATTGTGTAATGCATGCGAAGCTTCTTGAGGTTACGCAGCCCCAGGAAACCCGGGGTAGAGTCTGGGAGCAGACAACCTTTAAGTTCGAGGTAGACGAGCTTGTCGCAGGAGAAGATGGAGGAGTGCAGCTTGTAGGATGGGACCTTAAGATGAGGACCTTAAGGGCATGGCGGTGCGAGAGGTGGCCGAGAAGGTCGTCGAGGCGTGGATGGTCGGCCTCTGGAAGCGGCGGTGAACACGCACTGAGGAAGAAGCCCTGTATCTGGGAGAGGTGGCGCAGGAGGACAGACTGGGCGGCGGATGCCACGCCGGCGCCGCCTATGAAATGGAGGAAACGGAGATGACGCCAGCGGTGGCGCCAGGCGCGGGAGAGGACGGAGGTGCGGACGGCGTCGCGGAGGTTGAGGCGCCTCAGGATCTCGAGGACCATCTCGTCAGGGGAGGTCGGTCAGGCACAGTGGCCCCCGCCGCTGGGATCTCGTCGCCATTGGCGTCGCCGCCGCGGCGACGGGGGGCAGTGCAGCGACGGGGGGCAGTATTGGGGGTTTTCTGTTTTCTGGGTTTTTTTGTTCCGACGCAGGGCAGTATTGGGGTTACGGGAAGCTGACGGATGGGCCTCACGGCCCCTCACATGGCAGCGAGAGGAGACGCAGAGGGAGAGAAGCAGGGAAGGGGCAGCCGTGTCATTTCCCATGTCGTGCTGACTGTGCGCCAACGTCAGTGCTGATGCATCTATAGATGGCCCGCAGCCCGAAGCCCGGTCCGAGGCCCGGCCTTTTGGCCTGGTCCGAGGCACGGCCCGCCCCGGTCAACGGGCCCGCGGCGACCCATGGCCCGACCGACACGGCACCGGCACGGCGACGGCGGCGGTGAGAGGGGGTGGCCCGGTGGCGGCTCGTTGATGAATTCATAGCAAAGAACCCAGCCAAGATGGAATAATAGCCCAACAAGGACATCGGCCCACAAAAAATATCATCCCAACCTTATCCTTTCTCTCCCTCTCCCGGTCCCCAACGCTATCCATGAAGACGAAGAAAGACCGCGACTCGCCCATTCTCGTCGTTCGCCTCCCTCCCGCTTCCTCCTCGTCGTGCCCCGCAAGGCCGGCCCGAGCTCTCGGCCTCCTTTAGCCCCACGCTCCCACCCTTCCCTCCCCAAGCGACCAAGAAGTAGCGACCACTTTCATGGCCGCCACGCGAAGGGCGGCGAGGGCGGGCGGCGGCGCGTCGCGCGGAGACGCTGAAGGCGGCGCGGCGCGTCCACGGAGTAGCGCGGGGCGGCGGTGTCGCGGGGCCGCGCAGGCGTCCGCGTCGGAGTCTCGCCGTCTGCGCGCCCTTCCTCTCTCAGGTGGGCGCGGGACGCCCTAAAAACGTGGGGGCCGTGCCATGGCACTACTACACAATTGATTTTGCGGGACACTTCAAAACATTAACCGTGGCGGGCTTTTTTTAAAAACCGCCACGGTAAATAGCTCGATTAACCGCGTGGCGGTTATTTTTTTGGTTAATTGTGGCGGTTATATGACCGCCACAGAATCGATTAACCGTGGCGGTTTTAAAAAAACCGCCACGGTTAATGAGGTCCAAAGTTCCAGCGTAGACAGGCCCATACGAGCCCAATACCGCCTCTCCTCCCACACTCTCTCCACCGACCCCGACCCCCGACCCATCCTTCTCTGCAGCGCCGGCGGCCACGCGACGATGGATCTCGGAAGGCGACACGGCAGCGTGAGCGGCGCCCCGGCGGCGCGAGTGGCGGTCCTGTCGGCGGCGAGCGGCGGATCTCGAGCAGCGGCGGCGGCGGCGGCTGGCGGCGGATTCGAAAGCAGCGGCGCCGCAGTGCGGCGGCGGCAAGCCGCGTCTGGCGTCAATCAGCGGCGGCCGGTAAAGCGCGGAAGGAAGGGGCAGGCGCTGTCGGCGGCGTTCGTCCGCGGCCAGCGCGGCGTGCAGCGGCGCCGGCGCGAGCGTCAAGCGGGCCGGCGGCGTGGTCCGACGGCGGTGGCGGCCCATTTTGTCGACTTTGGGCCGAGACGCGGCCGATAAGCGTTAGATTTGTTTTTCTTTTTTTTTTTTTTTTTTAACCGTGGCGGTTTTCTAAAAAACCGCCACGGTTAATATTACCATGGCGGTTTTTGCTTGTTAAAAAGACCGCCACGGTTAATCGATCGATTAACCGTGACCCTAAACTGCGTGGCGGTTTCAAAACCGCCACGGAAAATCGAAAAACCTCCATGGAAGTTCATTTTAGTAGTAGTGTGGACCGCGCAGGCGCGCCCGGCACGGTGGTGGCACGCCCGGCCGCCCGTGGCCCGACGCGACGACGACCCGCGTTGCGTCCGCGCTTGGCCCGATTGGGCGCGGGACGTCCGCACGACGGTCCGTTGTACATCTATAACTTCATCCATCCCAAAATGTAGGTCGTTTGATTTTTTTGCATCAAGTTTTTACTACTCATCTTATTCATTTTTGTTTGCAAAATATAACTTCTTTTGTCGTAGCTTGCTCTATTAATAAAAATTATTCAAGAATAACTTTAATTGGACCATTTTTGTACAAATTTTTTTTGAATAAAACAGTGGTCAAACTTGGTGCCAAAAAGCCAAACGACTTACAATTTGTGATGGAGGAAGTAGATAAAGTCTAAAAGTAATTATTAATTTTCCTATCAAACATTGGATCAATGCTACTAAAAGATAATTATTACTAATAAATTCTACGGGTTTAATGCTACTAAAAGATTATTATTACTACTAAATTCTACAAGTTTTGTTGCATATCCTGTTTTTGCGAGAAAGTGTAGAAAAGAAAAGAATTGAAGTAATGGAAGAAAAGAAACTCAACGAAGCATTGGTGTAAATTAGAAGAACCTAAAAGACAAGAGAAGACGCCACGTCGAAGATGGAGCCCACCTAGTATTATGCGGGCGGCCGCCTCCCGTGTGATGATACGTGTCCAGCTTTTTGGAAGCTTCTTCCAACCGCCTTAGAGATAGCATCTAAGTTGTCCAATGGTCACGATTCATCCTTCGAGGCTATATAAGAAAGGGTAGAGCTCACCCCCAAAACCCTAATTCATTAGAATTCATAATTCGTGTGAGAGATTTTATTAAAGAGTTGATTAGCAACTAGGGTTTTGGAGATCGAGAGAACTAGAGAGCTATAGTTCTTCATGGTTTGGAGTTTAGACAACATATCGTAGATTCGAGGAAGAGTTCGAGCATTGCTCGGGACTTTAGATATGTTATTTTTGGAGATTCGTAATATATTTATTTGAGTTCTCATTATGACCTTACTTTATTTTATTATATTACTCTTTATTATGTTCTTAGTATATTCTAGTTTGAATTTGATATAGCTCTAGAAAATGATGATTATATACACGTGGACAACTTAGCTTTATTCTCAAGGGAGTTTAGTCATAAGTCATATGTAAGCATGGTGCTTAGATATGAGTTACTTTACGGATGCCATCTATGTACCGGGGCACGGGTGAAAGGTCCTAAATGGCTAGAGGGAGGGTTAAATAGCTTAATAAAAATTTCTACAAAACACCGAGCAACTTGTTAGAACAACAAATGACTATAAATGCGGTTTGCACTAGCTCTACTTGTCGGCAAGCCACCTATTGACAATTCTAGTTGTTAAAGTCTCTAATCCACTCAATTAGCTAGATCACTACTTTACCAACTAGCTGAGCAAACTAGATTACACTAAACAAGTCTAGGCTACTAGCAATTCTACATAAGGTAAGTGTTGGCATTTCTAAACGTCATCACTATATGGATAGGTAAACAAAACATAACTCCGCAACAACGCCTAGAAACACTTGGTATAAAAATAAATCTACACTTACTTATCATATATATAAAATAATTTTTATATCCACAAAGCGCAAAAGATATAACTCACGAAAATAAACTCTATACTATTGTAGCACTTCACCTAGAGTATTCCGGGCATCTTAATTTATATTTTCCCAAGAGAAGGACCGTGAGACAAAATTCATAAGGCCCATAATAAATCTATACTATAACTACTTATAATAAATCAATCATTCCAATACTTTAGCCGGGGATAAATAAAAGATAAAAGATAATGATAATAATAACTATAATAAAAACTAAGGATAATAAATGATAATAAAAGATAATAATGGTAACTAGGGTATTTCTTGAGAGACAGAGAGATATAGAGACTCATCTAATGTGGTAAAGGCAATCATAACTACTCTATGAGCGAAAGACTTCTAAATAACTACCAACCATTAAGTCTAAGCATAGCGGTAAATATCATCATCTATAGCATAGCTAAATCGTAATTATATAGCAACAGGGAACATCAACCAAGGAGGATTTATTATGAAATAAACTAGCCTCCGACGCGACCACGTCCTACCATTCCCTATATGCGGAGGGAGGATTATAGAAGACACAATCAGGTTGTCACCCTCACGAACTACCCCACCACCCAAATAGCGAGCATCCGCAAATAACTTATATCTAAGCATCATGCTTACATATAACTTCGACTTAACCCCCCTCGAGATAGAGCTAAGTTGTCCACGATCTCATACATATAATAATCAATAACTAGATCTATATTTATCAAATATCAAACTAGAATATACTAAGAACATAACAATAGATAAATATAATAAAGTAAAAAGCATAATCATAATGAGAACTCGAGATAAATTATTACCCAATCTCCAAGAATAATAGATGTAAAATCTTGATCCAACGCTCGAACTCTTCCTTGAATCTCTAATAGATTGTCTAATACTCTAATCTCCTCGAAGAACTAGAGCTCTCTAATCCTCCAATCTTTGAAAACCCTAGTACTAATCTCTTTCTCTAATTACAATGAATCTAGACTATGAATTCTGAAATCTAACGGCATCACGGGACAATACCTATTGGCCCAATAGGAATGGGTAGTGGGAGGGGGAATTTGGGCGACCAACAAATCTAAGAGGCCTTGTGAGTAGTTTGCTAGAGTAAATTTTTTGCTTCCATTGCCAAAAGTAGCCTAGATAGCACGGTTAGGTAGTTCGTTGGAGATGCAATAACTTCGAGTGTTGTTGCAACCTCAAACACCGCCACTACTCACCACATATCCTAGCTTTGGGTCACCACGGGCATATTACCCGGCTACACAATACCCGAACCCATATCTGAACTACCCGATTACAATTTTGGATAGTGATTTCAGATACCGAAATTAGTCGGGTAACACCCGATACATGAATTACCCATATTACCCGATATTTTCTAGAGCCCAACACAACATCAATCAATCTTCAAAACCCACTACTCACACACAGCCTAGTAACCAGCCAACTCCATTTCAATTGCTAGGTACATAAGATCGAACGGCTGCTAACGGAAGAACCGCCACTGTCTAGCGCCACCGTACAACCGAACCTCGGCCCCGGCGCCCGAAGAACCTGAAGAAGCCATCCCAAACCATAGTGATTTGCCGAGTCACCGGCTGCTTACGCCGCTCCATGCGGTCGAGTCGCCGACACTCGATGCTGCCCCGCATGGGCCGAGCTCTGATGCCCCGATGTTGCCGACGCAAGAGGCCCCAACCCTCGATGCCCTGGCGGCCGGCCTCAGCGATCAACAACTCAACACCACCCTGATCGGTGATCTCCTGGCTGAATATCGAGTAGTTTAGGAATAGCCAAACCCAAATTCTTGGGTACCCGAATTATCGGGTAGTGTTTTTTCTTGGCTAAATTTGGGTAACATTTTTCATTACCCGAGTTTCGTATTACCCGAACTTCTCAACCCAAAAATTTCAGGTAATCCGAACGCCCAGGGTTCACTTCGGGTGTGTTTGTTACACTTCCTTGAACCACTTCAAGAGAAGATTCAGCATCGCCGCGGAAAAACAAGCTCACGCTAGAAGCTCCATGGGTCTTGCTGACTGGAGCAGTAGGGAGGAGATCGAGCTGAAAAATCCTGCTTCACCCGGCTGACCGGCTCTGTCCTTAGCTCCTATGGGCCTGAGCCATAGTGAACCTCACCCTCGAGTTGCCTGCAGGTCAACAACACTGGTGTGGGGTGGAGCCTACTCTCGCTAATGGGGCAGGGCTTGACAGGTTTTTTGGGCGGGTTTTAATACGGGTACTATCGGACGGGTGAAAATGGGTGACACTATGAAACGAGTTTGGGGTGGGTTGGGTTGACGACACAAAACAAGTTGGGACAGGTTGGGGCACTATGGTCATAGATCGGCGCATAAGTTCGATGCAACAAATAGTTCGTGGTCAACATTTCAACATGACGTCCGATCATGGTGCTCTAACTTGTAAGTCACTTTTCTTTTTTAGAAAACTGGAGGGGCCGAAGTCCCGGTCGGCCTACAACTTAAACTGAAAACTAAAAAAGAGAGAGCTGCTGCACTTGCAGGCGCGCAGCAGCCGCTGCTGCTTGATTTGCACAGTGCTTACTCAGTGATGCAATGCAGCTGCAGCCAGCAGCCACAGCAGCGCTGCAGAATCACTATATGTAACAGCCGTTGTAACTTGTAAGTCACTAACGAGTTGTTCGTTGTGTTTCTTTAGCTAATAAGCCGTTTGATATTGTTTTATTATGAGAGAAAAAATATTATATATACTATACCTAATAAGCTAGACTTAAAAGTCGGTCATGATTAATGGCGGTCGGTTTGGTGGATCTGCGCCCCCCCTTCTGGATATCCGACCCCCACTTCATCCCCCTGGCCGGCAGCAGAGGCGAGCGCCGTGGATCCGGTGGTGGCAGACCCCAAAGAGGGTGAGAACTGGCGGCATGTGGATGGGCTCGCTGGGCTTGTCCACAGGTTTCCTTTTTATTTTATACCGAGGCAAGCATCGAACCGCCTCGAAAAAAATGGCCACCTCAGTAAATCAAATCTACCCACTTCGATAAATTTTTGTGTAGTAGTGACCGTGCAGCCTAGTGCAGTTTGCCGGTTGCTCCTTGCCACATGGCTAGCACGAGATGAACCGGTCATTTCCTATCCACGCCGGTGTTGTGCGTATGTGGAGGAAGTGGGTCGAAGAAACAGAAAGAAGACGGGCTTCTAGGTGAGAAAGTGTAGGAGAGAAAGCGAGCTTTAGGAAATGTTGAGATGATTTACAGCAACTCGAGCAGTAACCCTCAAATTAGAGCCCTTACCTTTGATTTGAGTGCTGCCTCCTACTTTTGTTGGCTCAATTTTTCACTTGTACTCCAACAACAGCACCCAAATTTTAGTCCCTAAATATATTTATGTATCAATCACAAACGGGACCCGCTCGTCAACCTCTCTTCTATTCTCCTTCCTTCGCGCGATGCATGGTGGCATCGACCCCTGCAGTGCATCACCCGCGCATGCAAGTGGCGACAGGCTTCAACAGGGCCGCCACGCGGTATGCCGTGCTCGCGCTTCGCGGAGTGGCCACTCCACACACTTTCGCCCAGCGGGCCACTTCCGTCTGCTGTCGCGATCGCGGTGGAGGCGGCGAGCAATGCACGCGCTTCGCTGAAGGGGCGGCGGCGGCGGCCACGCTTGTCGGAGGGGTGGCGAGCCAGCGCCACGCAGCGGGGCCACTCTCGCGTGCGGCCACGACCGCGTGTGGAGGCGGGCAGGGCGGTGTGTTCGACGGGAGGGGAGATTGCGCTCGTCAGAGAGGGGTGGCGGGCGGGCGGCCACGCTCGTTAGAGAAATGAGGGCTCAAATAGAGGCCCTGGTGGAGTTGCTCTTAGAAATAGCTTAGAGTTGCAATTAAAAAATAGACCCTTTGTTTATTTTGTTAGTATTGCTGGAGACAACAAAATAGATGGACTACCTCAAGGTATGACCACTGATAGCAACTGGCCAGTGTGGAAATCAACTGAAGGGAAATTCCAGTTTCTAAGATTGGCCTTGTGCGAAGGAGATTACCATGCATATACTCCTAATAATAATAATTAATAAAGCAGGGAGAAATCAATTGAATGTTTTTGGTTTTTTCCTAGCCTCGTTAGTGATGGATTGTTGAACGAGGGTATAAGATAAGAGGACTGAGTAAGCATGACCATCTGGCCGGCAGCCGGCAGGTGAAGACCAAAGAAGCACGAGTCGTCAGCAGGTTGGCCTCTAGCCATGGTGAACACCATCTCCGGCATCGTCCTTCTGCTCGTGCTGGGCGGCATCGCGCTGTTCCCGCCGGCGGCCGCCGACGTGTTCTGCGACAACCTTAGACAGGTCGCGGCCACCCTCCCCAAGAAGACCGCTTCTTCCCCGGTGCACTTTGCGACCACTGTCTTCGGCCAAGCTCCAGACGCCGTCTACGCTCTTGCGCTCTGCCGCGGCGACGTCGTCAACGACACCACCTGCGGCGAATGCGTCGCCGACACGTTCGACATAGGACTCAACATGACGCCACCGACGCCGGAGCAATGCGTCCAGGACTTGGACTACTTTGGTAATCTCTGTGTCCTTGCCTACTCTGCCAACGACATCCTCGCGTCCTTCAATGCGACGGGTGGAAACGGCGACGTATACGGCATGCCGTTCGTGAGGTGGAGCCCGACGAGCTGGGCCAGCAACTGGAGCATCGATGAACCACAAGACTCCACCCTCACTGTTGTCGGTCTCATTCACGAACTGATGCTGGAGACAGTTCGAGCGGCGGCGGCGACGGCACCTAGGAGGTTCACCACCGGCGTCATGGACAGCGGCACGAAGGCGCCGCTTGTCTACTCCCTGGCGGAGTGCACGCCAAACCTGTCCGCCGACAACTGCCTGGCGTGTCTTAACCGTCTCATCGGCATAGTCAACTCCACCATGGCCTTGCGGACTGGAGCACAGATCCATGTTGTGGCGTGTTATTTCAGGTACCATACGTCTCCGTTCTACGACAGCAGACCGATGCTGCATGTCGGGCCGCCGTCGGCGCCCACGACGCCCGCTACGACGGCGAAACACAAGAGTAAGTTCCCATATCGTCTCATATACATCTGTGCTCAGACATTTTTACCGGCGAATATGCCGAATTTTACCATGTTGGTATCAGGGCGTATGAACAATTTTTTCCCCCCGAAAACTTAGGGCAAATGAACAATTTCTGGGCAATTCCAATAGTTGTAGTTCCTCTAGCTGCAGCAGGATATGTCTGCTTCATCTTCTGCTCCCCATGGCTCAGAATGCATAAAGAAGGTACGTTAATCTGCTACTGAAGATTCAAGAGTCAAGAGTCATTCTATCATGTTTGTTTAGATTATTCTTGTAAAAGTTAAGTTGGTTGTTTAAATCGCCTCTAGTTAATCGAATATGTTCATATATAAGATATGACGTTTTCTCATGGACATACTCAAGTTAGATGGACAGCTTACAAGTTAAAAGGCCACAGATAACTTTTCTCATGGACATACTCAAGTTTGATGGAAAGCTTAAAAGTTACAAGGCCATTGATAACTTTTCTCATGTTCATATATGTATTAGGACAAAGGCGTACTAGGGACTTGCAGGGAGACGAAGAACTAGTTTGGCAAGGGAAGAGCTCAGAGTTCATGGTGTTTGACTTTGAACAGTTACTAGAGGCCACCGATAACTTTTCAGAAGAAAACAAACTTGGGCAAGGTGGCTTTGGCGCTGTCTACAAGGTATATAATAAGTAAACAGAAAAACACCATATCTATCGCTGAGGAAATAGACGACTATATCAACATCATATTTTTTTTCTCAAGGAATGTGGCTCTAAATTTTGACATCTCTTCCGCCAGGGCCAGTTTCCCCAGGGATTGGAGATAGTCGTGAAGAGGCTTTCTTCACATTCAGGACAAGGTTTCATAGAGTTCAAAAATGAAGTCCAGCTCATAGCCAAACTCCAACACAGGAATTTGGTTAGGCTCTTGGGGTGTTGCTCTCAAGAAGAGGAGAAAATATTGGCCTATGAATACTTGCCAAACAAAAGCTTGGATTTCTTCATCTTTGGTAACACATATACATTTCTCAATTCATTTTGGACATTTTTCTGTGGAAGCAGAGAAAGGGTTAAAAAAAAAATTCTCAAAAATTGTTTCTGTCGGCCATGAATCCAGTCCCTATGTAACTGAAATAGAGTTATGTATTTGCAGATGAAAACAGAAGAGTTTTACTGGACTAGAACAAAGCGTGTATCAATAATTGAAGGAATAGCACAAGGGCTTCTCTACCTACATAAGCACTCCCGGTTGCGTGTCATACATCGAGATCTTAAACCAAGCAACATTCTTTTGGATGGTGAAATGAATCCTAAAATTTCAGACTTCAGGCTAGCAAAAATATTTACTTCAAATAATACTGAAGAAAGCACTACAAGAAGGGTAGTTGGCACATAGTAAGTCTTATATAAATTGATGCACTAATGGATACTTATGCTAGACTAAACCATATATATACAGTAATTTGACATATACAATACCATTTCAGTGGCTACATGTCTCCTGAGTATGCTTGCGAGGGCCTCTTCTCAATCAAATCTGATGTATTCAGCTTTGGTGTTCTAGTTCTTGAGATCCTTGGTGGTAAAAGGAATTCTAGTGGCCATGACTATGGAGGTTTCATCAATCTCCTTGGATATGTGAGTTGGACGATGCACAAGTACCTTGCAAAATTATTGTGTTTATTTGGTATTACATAAATATATAATTCTGTGATGAAATTACAAACAGGCATGGAAATTATATGAAGAGGAAAAATGGGCTGAGCTCATTGACGCATCTCTGGACACCATTAGTCACTCAGAAGAGATGATGAGGTGCATGAACATTGCATTGTTGTGTGTACAAGAGAAGGCAGCTGATCGACCTACCATGACAGATGTTGTTGCAATGCTAAGCAACAAATCTGTGGTGCTGGTTAGGCCAAAGCATCCTGCATATTTCAATCTAAGTAGCTTAGGAACTGAAGAGGCCTCCACTGCAGCACGGCCAAGCAGTATTAACGATGTGACCATATCTGCAACAACTACTGGTAGATAGGTTTTCTTTCGCGTCATGTTCTTTTTCCTTTTTTGAAAGATCCAGGAACAGGTTGTTTCGGCTTTATATTAATAAGGAGAAGAGAATTGACCCAGTTTATGACGAAAAACCGGGACCAAAAACCAAACTCACGGCGGTAAAACAGAGTGAACAACAACTCAAAAAAGATAGAATGTGGAGTTCCTAAGAGGCCAATCAGGTTATCGTTGCCCGACACAAGCAAAATGCAAGGGCAGCTCCGACTTCCGACCATGGCCTCACGCTCACAGCCTAGACGAGTCGAATTCCACAGCGACGCCTTCAGGAAGGTTACGGCGTTCGAGCGCCGCCATCGCTCTCAAGATGAACCGGATCTTCACACATTGGAAAAACGAGGGACGCGGCGCCCCCAAAGAGGGAAAACGGCGCCCGCTAAGCGTCCACGGTCGCCCGGGCTTTCGCCCCAAGGTAACCCCAACTCAGGCGTTGGCCCGATTCCAGATCCTTCCATGCCGCCACCGTTGTTGTTGCGGTCATCCTGCAGAGAACTCGTCAAAGGGGCGTCGATGCGCTGCAAGACCACCGGCCGTGGCTGCGTCAACCACCCACCACGGCCAGGCCGCCATGCCGAATAACCAACATTCGCTCTGCCGCTCGCGCGTCCACCTATCTGCGCCAGCGCCGATGCCTTCATCTTGACCACCATGGCGCGCCGCCGGCTTTGGAGTCCATCGGGGTAGGGATGGTGAAGAGAACCATCCCCAACGCGCGCACGAGGCCTAGCTGCCAAGCACGTCACCCGGCCGCCACCGACCACCATGCCGTCGTTAAGAAGAAGGCTGAGGATCAGCGGAGGGGACGGACCCCCACCACCATCCCGACGCCGGATGTCGCCCCTTGCCCAAAGGGTACCGGATCCAGCCGTGAAGGGCTGAGGATCCAGTGCCCCCCGGCCTGCGAAGTCGCCCCCGACGAGCCCAACACCTCCGGCGCCGCCCCCGGACACGAGGCCGCCGGAACAGGCCTCCTCTAGGCACCGGATCCGACTATCCGGGCCGAGGAGAAGCATCCAGCACGGCGGTTGGGGAAGGGCGGCTTGGGGAAGGTGCGACAAAGGGGGACGAAGAGGTTCCACCACCGCCGTCGCCACCCATCAACATAGCCTGCCCGGGCGGGCGTGTAGGGTTGGTGACTGAGCCGCCCGCGTGGAGGGCGGCACGCGGGCCTCAGTTCCACACCCCCGATGAAATGTTTCCCTCTTCGCGTCATGCTCTTGAAAGCCAATATAACCGGACTCTCTTTACGTTGCTTGAAGTTTGGCACGCTTTAGAACTAGTCAGGCCAAATGGAAGCTCTATCCTGTAACAACATGCTGGCTAAATCCAACCGATTATTCTAGCTTGTTTCAAAAATTTCAAGAGATATTATTAATCTACATCAATAAAGATGAAGGGATTACAAAAAAGTTCTGGCGAACTAACCTTCACCACACCAGTTATCTTTCCAGAACATGCACGTCTTTTGTATTTCTTTTGTATCTCTGTTGATAGCTCCTTGAAGGTGTTGTCAGTCATGGTTGATGGCAGTAAGTTTATTTCTCTTGGTTTTCTCTTGGTTTTCTTTTCCTTAGATGCGACCAGTTTCTTGCCCTTGCCGGCCAGCAGTGGACCACTGGTGCTAGAGACAATTTAACTCCGATGTCTGACCGTGACAACGACATGAAGACATTTCTCCTGACGATGAAAATGGAAACAAGGAAAATTAGGTAATTGAGGTGTGATCATGGATGGGTACAGGAAACTTATAAACTAAATCCATTTTAAATTGTAGTTCGTTTGACTTTTTCAACCTCAATTTTAACCACTTTCGTCTTATTCAAAATTTTATATAAAATATCACTTCTTTTTGTTGTAGTATGCTTTATTATCAAATATTCTTTAAGAATGACTTAAATTTGACTGTTTGTGCACAAATTTTTTTGAATAAAACAGTGGTCAAACACTTAAGGTCAGAAAAGTCAAACGAACTATAATTTAAAACGGAGGGAAGTACTATTTAGTCAGACGTCATGAGTCAGATTTATGGCTAGTATTTAAACTAAAAAAAAACATATGCGTGGGTTTGTACACTCACCTATGGCCTCGTTAACATGAACAATAAGTTTGAATCAAATAATACCGTGGTCTCTGTACTACAGAACAGTCTTATGCCGGATGATAATAATGGTATAATGTTAATTATATTGAAGTTTAAGTGAATTGTTCATCTTTCTTCATCAACTCAAGTTATTTGGGTTTTGGTCAATTATGTGTTGTGCAGTAATTTCAGTACTTCAATATAGTGAGAAATAAATAGGAATTTTTCAAAAGCCCATTTTATCATGATACAAGGAAAGGTCAGCGAACTGTGAAGTTCTTGCTGGTAACACTGCAAAGAGCCAAAGACCAAGTAAATTTTAGATGGAAACAAAGTTCAGGGGCCAATAATATACATGCAGTCATCGGTTTCTAAGATTAGACCAAGTAAATTTTAGATGGTGTCTAATATATGATGAGTTGATGACTAGTAGTGACTACTGAAAGCAACTGGCCGGCCAGTATGAAAATCAACTGTTGAAAAATGCCAGTTTCTAAGATTGGCCTGGTTCCATGATCTGATAGGGTGTCAGCAACCCCAGCTCATCCGGCCCGTCTACAAGCAAGCCCAAGCGAGCAAGGCCCAAGAACACTCGCCTGACTGGCCCCGAGTGGATCAACTGAGGAAGGCGTGCTGGACAACGGCATCTATATTGCATCACTATGTCCCAGGAGGAGGACAACAATCATTTGAACTCTACTTCTATTGTTTGCTTTACTCGCATTAGCTTATTGTAATAGAACATATTCCTTGCAATAGAAGTAAACTCGAGATTTGGCCGGGGTTCGGTGAACTATTCGATTCCGATCAACTACTGCGCCGTAGTTGGCGGTGGTATCGGCTCCCTCCGTTCCCAACCCGGCGGCACCTCACCGCATGCGAAGCCCACCCACCCACCCACCCATCCCCACTTCACCGAGCTCCGGCGCTCCGGCGGCTCATGGATCGGTCGTCGTCAACCGGTTCGGCGAGCTCCTGCGTTCCATCTCCGACCTCGCGGCGATTACCCGAGCCTCATCGGCGCCACAGACGCCCCGCCCCGGCGATTTGTGCGGTCGCCGCACCGATCCGCCCGCGCCGGCGTTCGCCGCCAGCGCCCCGGAAAGAGCGGCTGCGCCCGCCGCCCGATACCGCGGCTGCCGTCGTCGCCCGATAAGCCCCGGCGGCGATTCGACCTGTAGCGTTGCCGACCTCGAGCACCGGGTCACAACCTCAGCGGATCCGCTCGTCGAGGTGAGGCGGCCCCGGGACCTCAGCGTCGCCGCCGTCGAGGAATGCCGCGGGAGAGCTCACCGCGTGGCGCCCAAATCGAAAACTCCGTCAACTACATGGGCCTCGAGTGGCGCCTCTCAGTTTGTGGGAAGATTCCGTCGCCATCGGCGCGGCTTTCCGCGGAGCGGTCGCCCGGGCGTGCCCCCCCGAAAGATCATGACCGCTTCGGCCCAACGGGCACCGCGTCGAATCAATCAACTACGGGGCGCGGGGCATGGTTCCTCTCGACCATGGCCCGTTCGGCCAATGGTAATGCCCGACACCTCCCTTCCTCCCACCGTCTGTTCATGGCGTTGTTCTTCATCCTTACAACAATTTCTCCCCACCACAGCCGAATCCACCACCCTACCCACCACCTCCGCCGCCCAATCCTCCACCATATCCTCCGCAGCCACCGCAACACCCACCAACCTACCCGCCACCACCACCTCCCGAGACATATCCTCCTCAACACCACCATTCCCCTCCGTACCCTCCATCCGTGCCTCTGTCCCAAATTCATCCATACCCGCCGCCAAATCCATACGCATCCCCCACTACCTTTCATCACCCGGATCCCTATGCCTTAGATCATGCTCTCACTTCCACATCTCATAACCCAAGCCTTGGTCAGTTGCCCAAAATTCAGTTTCCCCAATTCGATGGTGAGAATCCCAAACTGTGGTTAACTCGAGCCTCAAATTACTTCCGTATGTACCATGTCCACCCAACTATGTGGATCACAATCTCCACCCATCACTTCGTCAATCTTTGCTGCACGCCGGTTCTGATCGGTCGAGTCCGCAGTTTAGCACACCCGGTTGGGAATCATTCTCTGCAATGATCCATGAACGCTTCAGCCGTGATCAACACGAGCTGCTCCTGCGCCAGCTATTCCATATTCGTATGACCTCCACTGTGACTGACTATGTGGATCGTTTCACTGCATTAGTGGAACAATTGTCTCCCTACCAGCATAACCCTGACCCCCTTGAGCACGTTCAGCGCTTCATTGACGGACTCCGTGACGATATTCGTTCTGTTGTCATGTTATCTCGCCCCACAACGCTGGATGTTGCTTGCACTATCGCTCTGTTACAGGAAGAAGCGGGCGGACATGGCACACGCCGGGAGTTCCGCCGCCCGGAGGGATCCATGCTGGCGCGTGATGCAGTAGTCAAGGGCGCATTGCCTCTGCCACCTCCACTATGTCCCCTTCGGCGTCGTCTTCGCTGCAAGCTCGGCGCGCACCTCACGATGACAAACGCCATCGACCAGCCCGCTACGTTACGACGACAAGCTGGCCACGCTTCAGCGATTACCACAAGGCACGCGGACTCGCATGCGTTGCGGATCGGATCGACGCCGGGCCATTGCTGTCCGCCTATGCCGCAGAAGCTCATGCCATCCAGAGGTGCAGGCGCCGCCGGATGTTCGCGGAGACCAAGCTGGCCGTCCCAATGCGAGCCGGAGGTGGAAGCGGCACCTGATGCGCAGGCATTCGCATTACTGTCAGTCGCTGCCGATCTGAGTACTACATCTCCTGAAGACTATGCGGTTTTAGGGGACTGTCAAGGGACATCCAGTGTTGATTTTGCTTGATTCAGGCAGCAGTCACTCGTTCTTGAACTCAGCCATTACTTCTCAGTTGACTGGTGTTCAACCTTTGCTTGATCCTATATCAGTCAGGGTCGTAGGGGGAGGCATTCTCTCTTGCTCTTCAGTCCTTCCTGATGCCGAGTGGTTCGTGAATGGATATGTGTTCCGCACCTCCTTCAGGGTTTTGCCTCTAACAGCGTATGATCTGATTGTCGGCATGGATTGGCTAGAATTGTTCTCTCCTATGCAAGTTGATTGGCGTGCCAAGTGGCTCCGGATTCCCTTCGGCAGTGGTCACGTTACTTTGACTGGGTTGCCATCAGTTGACAGTTCAGTTCCTATGATTCAGTTATTGCATATCGCTGCTCCTGATTCCCCAGTAAGGACATTCTGCACCCATCTATACAGCAGCTTGTCGATGAGTTCCTAGAGCTGTTCGAGGAGCCTACCAGTTTGCCTCCCAAGCGCCAGTGCGATCATACAATTCCACTGGTGCCGGGTGCTTCTCCTATAGCTGTAAGACAATACAGATATAAGCCGGCACTCAAAGACGAAATTGAGAAACAGTTCACTGACATGCTCGACTCTGGTATGATTCGACCAAGCAACAGTTCGTTCTCCTCTCCAGTTCTACTGGTACGCAAAAAGGACAGCTCATGGCGCTTCTGTGTTGACTATAGAATGTTGAATGCTCTCACAATCAAATCCAAGTTTCCCATCCCAGTAGTTGATGAGCTGCTTGACGAGTTGGCCAATGCAAGGTATTTCACTACTTTGGACCTGCGTTCGGGCTTCAACCAGATCCGACTCGCTCCTGGAGAGGAGTACAAGACCGTGTTTCAGACCCATTGGACACTGTGATGTCGTTCGGGCTCACGGGCGCCCCTAATACCTTCCAAGGTGCCATGAACTGCACTTTGCTGCCCGCGCTCAGGAAGTTTGCTCTGGTATTCTTCGACGACATTCTCATATACAGTCCTGATTTCCAGTCCCACCTCGAGCATTTGCGCCAAGTCTTCACTCTTCTAAATGCTGACCAGTGGAAGGTTAAGTTCAGCAAGTGCCAGTTTGGCAAGGAGTCAATCTCCTATTTGGGTCACATTGTTAGCGGTCGCGGGCATCTCTCTCGACCGAGCAAGATACATTACATCGATCTGGCACGTACCATCTGATGTCAAGGATCTCCGCAGCTTCCTTGGTCTAGTCGGATACTACCGCAAGTTTGTCAGGAACTTTGCGTTGCTTTCGTAGCGACCATTAATGAGACCTCCTCGAAGAAAGGCACGTCTTTTGTGCGGACTTCGTCTCACTTGGCAGCATTCGAGGCTCTCAGGCAGGCACTCATGACAGCCCCTGTCTTGGCAATTCCGGATTTCTCTAAGCCATTTCAGCTCCAGACTGATGCTAGTGATCATGGTGTCGGCGCCGTCCTTCTCCAGGATGGTCATCCTCTGGCTTTCGTCAGCCGGGCTCTCGGACCACGCGCATCTAACTTGTCCACATACGAGAAAGAGTACCTTGCCATCCTTGTGGCCGTCGAGCAGTGGCATTCGAACCTGCAACACGCCGAGTTCACAATATTCTTAGACCACCGTACTCTGACTCATCTATCAGACCAACACACAGATACACGATGGCGATTGAAGATGAACCACAAGTTGGCAGGCCTACAGTTCCGCATCGTGTACAAACACGGGTGCTTCCAACGCTGCGGCCGCGCCTTGTCCGGACACCCGGCTCGGATGCACGGCCAGGCCATGTCTTCAGCGGTTCCGGCAGGCATGCGAGTGGTGGTGGTTATGATCGGGATCTGAGATGGTCAAGCTCATGCGGGAGCTTTCGTAAGCCCTCACTCCCATCCGCCATTCACACGGTATCTGGCGTCGCCCGCTATCATGGCCGGATTGTCGCCGGCAACAACCCTTCCCTGCAGCACCGCCTGATTTCTGCCCTGCATGACAGTGCCGTCGGTGGCCATTCGGGGTTCCCAGTAACCCACTGCAGGGTCAGGAAACTGTTCTTTTGGCGCGGGCTCAAGGCTGCTGTCAAGACATATGTTTCCAAGCGCCGGTTTGTCTCGGTGGCTTAGATAGATCACACTACCCGGTCCGTTGGCTCCTCGCGTTGCACGAAGAAAATTGGCAGATCCTAACTATGGATTTCATCAACGGGTTGCCCACATCTGGAATGGCTAATTGCATTATTGTGGTTGTGGACAAGCTTAGCAAATTTGCTCATTTCATTCCGTTACAACACCTGTTCACTTTGCAGCTAAGGTGGCCCGGGCGTTCCTCGACAACATATTCAAGCTCCATGGTATGCCACGGTACATCATCTCGATCGGGGCGCCATCTTCACCATGACTTCTAGCGGGGAGTTGTTTCGTTTGGCTGATGTTACCCCCTGTCCCTCAGTACGGCCTATCACCCACAATCGGACGGCCAAGCGGCGTGTTAACCAATGTGCGGGAGACATTCTTGCGCTGCTTCACTCATTCCTGTCCCTCGCAGATGGATCAAGTGGCTCTCCCTCGCCCGAGTTCTGGTACAACACGAGCCCCCATTCAGCCTTGGGTCGTTCACCATTCGAGGTACTCTATGGCGCTCCCTCGCCATTTTGGCCTTTACGCTTCTTCCGTCTCCTCCGTGCGGATCTGGATGCAACGTTGGCGAGCGTACCACTATCTTTGGGCGGCGGTGCGCCAGCACCTGTTGCGTGCTCAGCGTATATGAAGACAATGGCGGACAAGCGTCGTTCTGAGCGTTCATTTTCAGTTGGCGACTGGGTTTATCTTCGCCTGCAGCCATACGTTCAGTCGTCACTGGCTCCACGCTCCAACAACAAATTGAGCTTCAAGTATTTCGGGCCTTACCAGATCGTGGAACGGTTCGGCACGGTGGCGTACAAACTGGCGCTGCCAGATACCTCATCTATCCACCCCGTCTTCCATGGCTCACTGCTCAAGCCGGCTCCATCTACTGTGCAAGTGGTTTCTGATCCTCTACCAGACCCTGATGAAATGATGCAGGTACCTGAGCAGATTCTTCAGACTCGGCTACACCAGAGAGGTTCCCATGCAGTGCAGCAGCTCCTGATCAAGTGGTCCAAGCTTGGCGCCGATCTAGCGACCTGGGAAGATGCTGAAGCCCTCAGGCAGAAGTTCCCTGCAGCGCCGGCATGGGGACATGCCTCCTCTCAAGTGGGGAAGACTGTCAGCAACCCCAGCTCATCCGGCCCGTCTACAAGCAAGCCCAAGCGAGCAAGGCCCAAGAACACTCGCCTGACCGGCCCCGTGTGGATCAACTGAGGAAGGCGTGCTGGACAACGGCATCTATATAGCATCACTATATGTCCCAGGAGGAGGACAACAATCATTTGAACTCTACTTCTATTGTTTACTTTACTCGCATTAGCTTATTGTAATAGAACATATTCCTTGCAATAGAAGTAAACTCGAGATTTGGCCGGGGTTCCGGTGAACTATTCCCAGATTCCGATCAACTACTTGCCGGTAGTTGACATAGGGAGGAGACTTTCCCATGAATGTGTACTCCTACTAATAATTAATAAATCAGATCAATTGATTAGGATTCTTTGTTTCTTTCTAATGTCCTTTAGTGATGATCGCTGAACGGTGATAGATAAGACGACTGAGGTGAGAAGCATGACCATCTGGCCGGCAGGGCAGGTGAAAACCAAAAGCACGAGACGTCAGGGGTTGGCCTAGCCATGGCAAACGTCGTCGTCTCCGGCGTCCTACTCATGCTCGGCGGCGTCGTGCTCCTCCCCGCCACCGCCGACGTTTTCTGCGACAACCTTAAACAGGTCGCCGCCACGCTCCCCAAGAACACCGCTTCTTCCCCACAGCACTTCGCCACCACCGTCTTCGGCCAAGCGCCAGACACTGTCTACGCTCTTGCGCTCTGCGGCGGTGACGTCGTCGCCAACGACTCCGCCTGCGGCGACTGTGTGTCCGTCGCCTTCGATGCACTACTGAGCTCGACGCCGCCGCAGCAGCAGCAGTGCAACAAGGCTGGCCAACGCTATGGTCATGATTGCGTCCTCGTCTACTCTGCCGATGACATCCTCACGTCCTCCAATAATACGACGGGTGAAAACGGCGACGACGACCCGCCTGACGCGGTGTGGAACCCGATCACCTGGGCCGAAATGGGGTTCGGAAGCCAAGCCCTGAGCCTCGGTGTCGGCCTCATCCACGACCTGCTGGCGGAGACGGTACGACATGCGGCGGCCAGCACGACGGCGATGCCGACGCGTTTCGCCACCGGCTTCATGCACAGCGACGACGCACGCTTCCCAGTAGCGTACTCCCTGGCACAGTGCACGCCGGACATGTCCGCCGGCAACTGCTCGGCGTGTCTTGGCCGTCTCCTCGGCATGGTCAGCGACTCCATGTACCTCCTGCCGGTGGGAGGACAGATCCATGTCATGCGGTGCAAACTCAGGTACGAGACGTACATGTTCTACACCAGGCCACCCATGATACATCTCGGGGTCGGGGCGGCATCGGCGCCCGCGCCCACCTTGACGGTCAAACACAACAAGAGTATGTTTCGTTCCCATGGTTGGTTTTGAATCTTTCATCAAAAACAAAAAAAAAACAAAAAAAATCCATGGTTGTACTTTCTTTCGAAAATTATATACGATGAGCTGAACTTTGTCATGTTGATGTCAGGGCGTATGAACAACTGGGCGATTCCCATAATTGTAGTTCCTCTATCAGTAGCTGCAGCATTATTTTTCTGCTTCATCGTCTTCTGCTCCCGTTGGCGCAGAAGGCACAGGAAAGGTATCTTTGATCTGTTACAGGGTTGTTATTGCTTGCTCTATCATCTTATCAAATTATTCTCAAATGTTATTTGAATTAACAACTCCGATCTAGTTAAGGCCTTGCTTGGATGTTGTCGGATTTACCTCAATCCACATGTATTGGGGTGGATCAGAGGTGAAATTAATTAGTTCCATTTCCACTCCAATCCACCTCAACATACGTGGATTAATACGAATCTGACTACATATCCAAACAAGGCCTAATGTAATATGAAGTGGTATTCTCACCTTTGGAGATTTCAAGCAGGACCAAGGCGCACCGGGGACTTGCAAAGAGAGGAAGAACTAGTTTGGCAAGGGAAGAGTTCAGAGTTCACGGTTTTTAGCTTCGAACAGCTACTGGAGGCCACAAATAATTTTTCACAAGAAAACAGACTTGGACGAGGTGGCTTTGGCGTTGTCTACAAGGTAAATAATTAGTTAATATTCCCTCTGGTTATAAAACATGTCATTATTAGGACAAGATCTAGTCAATAACCTTTAAGTAGCATTGTTTGAAATCATACAACTTAGGGCATCCACAGTGATATAGCCAGCTTGCTAGCTATTTAACATCCACATCGTCAAGAGCTAAATACATGAGTGCTATTTTTATATTTCTTTAATGGTATCATGACAAGAGTGGTGGACAAACACGGAGAGCCTTGGGACAAACAAAATGCCAAGCTAGGAACTCGTGGCTAGCATCAAGTTTTTTTCAGCCTCCTCTCTCTCTCTCTCTGCTAGTTGAGCCAGAATCCAACGTCAGCTAGCTCCGAGATAGATTGTTAGGGACGCCTAAGTTCTTGAAATCTAAACATAAACGGCTAATTAAATAGACAGGTCATACAATGGACCGTCTGTTTGGTTGTCTATGAGTTATATATGCTTAATTAGCATAGCTATGATCAATCATGCATACCATTTTATACACCATTGTGTTGCTATTTGATATAACAAACTAATCAAACATAGACAAGATGAACATGATTATAGTATTTTTGAACCATCAATATAAGGATACATGGGTTCAGAAATTGTGCACAATTCTGGTACAAAGACCCTCAAAAAAGTTCTAGTACAAAGAAATTTACACTCTCGGGCATTTCTCTAACATGCTGTGGTCATCACAAATACTTCTTATCTTGAAATACATGTTGAGAAGCGTGAGACGACGACATCACTACGGATCCGGCCTCTTTGTCGTGTGCCCCAGGCACAAGGCAAAGGCTCAAAAAACTTCGGCTTAGGCTAAGCCAAAGTGTTACACTCGCTTATCACACATGGCACGATTTCCTCGGCATAGAACGCCTAAGCCGAGTGTCAAATATCGGGCACTCGGCTTAGGCTAAGCCGACTGTCCAAAGTTCTTCGCCGAGTGCCTGACGTGCACACGACATAGAAAAGTGTGGTGACGGCGGACGTAGTGACGGTACTCTTTGCGAGGGCTAGTACGGCACACAACAAAGAAATACTCACCTAATGGCACACGGCGATATATATATTAATTATATCTATGTCGAGTGTCTCACCTAACGGCACACGGCGAAGACAAGTGTAAGCACTACAAGAAGGGTAGTTGGCACATAGTAGGGCACTCGGCAAAGAGGCGATATGCCAAGTGTAAAAAATTGACACTAGGCAAAAATTTCAAAATGCCGAGTGTAATTTCTTTTGCCTAGTGTCCTTCGTTGTCACTCGGCAAAGAATAGATGGGGACAGTTAGGATTTGAAGGCGCATGGTCCTACGCCGAGTGCGTTGCTTTGGCACTCGGCGAAGGAGTCTTCTATGCCGAGTGCCGGGCCTTGACAATTGGCAAAGAACCGATATGCCGATTGTTCTATTTTGTTGAGTGTTGTTGAGGCGGGCACTTGGCCTATCTGATATTTACCGAGTGCCCGATATCCTACACTCAAAAAAGAATCGGACACTCGGCTAAGGCCGTGATTGTGATAGTGCATTATTGGATCCAGAGGACAAAAACTAGAATTACACGCAAGCGCATGTGACGGGCTGTACTCGGGTGTATCAACAACTCGGGCTTCACATCGGACGGCACCGCCGAGGGCAACAGTAGTTACATGAGGACGAGGATGGACGTGACAGCTGCGAGATCATGCCGGCCCCGCCGCCGTGGGACGCGGCCAAGGTCGCTCTTGGCTTCCCACAGCACGTCAGGAGCCCGAGCGCGAGCTGGATACCGAGCACTAGGGAGGACGATGAGTAGGGAATCTCGACGCCAACGTCCATCGACGACGCCACACACAGGTCCGCGAGAGGGAGGCGGCGGCAGTGAACGTGGTCGCGAAGGAGTGTGTCAAGAGGGTGTGGCACGCGCAGACGGATCCACAGGCTGTTGATTTGAAGGCGACGACCTGTACAGCGCGATCTCCTCCGGCGTTGCTAGCCTGGAAGCAATGGCGGAGATGGGCCTAAGGCCACCCAGGCCATGGCCTTAGGCGTGGGCCGAATTTTTCCACACTGTAGCTACTGTAGCAACAATAGGCCCGGTCGCAGATGGCCCATTACCTCCATTGGCTAGCCCTAGGCGTGGGCTTGGCCCAGCTCGGCCCCTGCCTGGAAGCACGAGCCATGCTCGCCTAGTCACGAAGACGGCGGCATCGCCCGTCTACTAGGTCGCGAGGGTGTTTTTACAAATTGAACATGATACCGCCGGCTCTTGTACCCGCGCTGTACATGCCCTTATATGTGTAGATTAATACTTATAAATTTAAATGATATCAAGAATATATCCTAGAGAGTCTATTAGTGGTCAATGGTCTGCATCAAAGACCGTGTAAACTCAAATGTGACAAGTTTTTTTTTTTTTGAGGGGGTGTATCTATCATCATTTTCTCTCAACAAAAAAACATCCTAGGAATCAATGGGTGTTTGCTTGGACGGATAGGAGGTCCTTCCACTTACTCATAATTTTATTTGGTTTGAGGGATTGAATTCAAAGTTGTACTAACTACCGGGGGATTGAGCTGATGAGCCATACGATGAAAGCTTTGGGAGAGGGTTATTGAGCATAAGCCTCTGAAAGGCAGACAAAGTGTGACCCAAAACCAATTTGGGTTCATGCCCGGGAGGTCGACCATGGAGGCGATTTTTCTTAGTACGACAGTTGATGGAGAGATTTAGGGAGCGAAGAAGGACTTGCACATGATCTTTATTGACCTCAAGAAGGCGTATGACAAAGTACCGAGAAATGTCATGTGGTGGGCCTTAGAAAAACACAAAGTCCCAACTAAGTACATTACCCTCATCAAGGATATGTACAAGGATGCGACGACATGTGTTCGAACATGTGATGGCGATACCAGTGACTTTTCAATTAACATAGGACTACATCAAGGGTCAGCACTGAGCCCTTATTTATTTACTCGTGATGGATGAGGTCACAAGGGGATATACGGGTGATATCCCTTGGTGTATGCTCTTTGCTTGATGATGTGGTGCTAGTAGGCGAGAGTAGAGCAGGGGTAAATAGGAAGTTGGGCCGTGGAGGCACACGCTAGAGTCGAAAGGGTTCGGACCGAGTAGGACCAAGACCGAGTATATGATGTGCGACTTTAGCCCGACTAGGCACGAGGATAGGGGCGTCACCACTGGATGGACAAGTGGTGGCCAAGAAGGATACTTTTCGGTATTTAGGATCTATGCTACTGAGAAGGATGGCGACATTGATGAAGATGTTAGACATAGAATCGCAGCGAGGTTGGCTAAAGTGGCGTCAAGCTTCGGCATCCTATTTGACAAGAGGGTGCCACGTAAGCTAAAAAGGGAAGTTCTATAGGACGATGATTCGCCCGGCGATGCTATATGGTGCTGAATGTTGGCCTACAAAAAGGCGACATGTCCAGCACTAAGCGTGGATCGAGATGCGTATGTTTCGCGTTGGTTTTGCGGGCATACTAGAAGGGATAGAGTTCGAATGAAGATATTCGGGATAGGGTCGGGGTGGCTCCTATCGAGGAGAAATTGATTCAACATCGGTTGAGATGGTTTGGACATGTTCAACGGAGGCCTCCCGAGGCGCCGGTCGCGTAGTGTAGTTCTAGAGCGGGTAGATAATGTAAAGAGAGGTAGAGGTCGACCTAAACTGACTTGGGGCGAGGCGGTTAAGAGAGACCTTAAGGAGTGGAATATCTCCAAGGATTTAGCTTTGGACAGAGGGCGCATGGAGGCTAGCTATCAACGTGCCTGAACCATGACTTTGTTTCCTTTTCTATCTACCCTATCTTTATTTTTTTGTCTTGTGCCTTTTTACGTTCTTTTATACTTTGTTTCATATGGGTTTCATCTCTAGCCTACCCCAACTAGCTTGGGACTAAAGGCTATGTTGTTGTTGTTGTTGTTGATGATGATGAGGGATTGAATGGGTCATTCCATCAATAATCCTTCCCGTATAAACATATGGGATGGAGCTATCCCATAAAACTTCATGGGACAAATTTACTACGGACTGTTACTAATTTAGAAGAAGGTGATTCCTCCCCATAACAGATTGAGAAGAATGTTCAACCCTAAGCTCACCTATCTCTGTATATATATTGGTCATAACCGACAGAGAAATCCAGTCGAACAAAACACAAACCAATCTACCTATATAAATTTTTCCCTAATCTCTCCTTATCAATCTACCTCTATTTGATCAAATGATAAGGGGTGGCTTCCTAGGTTTGCTGGCTAGACTATGGTAACCCACCAACATCCTTGCCATGACGGATCCCCTCCTAGGCGAGAGTTTCAGCTATTCCTTTGCAATTTGCCTAGAAACTAACTATTCTTCATCATTTGAGCATGATAGTTATCCTTTGTTGGTACTGGTGTACCCTGTCGCGTCATGTAAGTGTGCTAATTATCCTTTGTTAGTTTACTAGTAAACCTTGCCATTCTTTACGATGTAAGTATCGTTATATGATGTTCCTAGCCTCCTAGGGGGTCCCCAAGAAACCAGCTAGGTTGATTTTATCATATTTGCGCTTCTTAGATAGATCTGTATCCAAGCATTCTAGCTCCTTGTGGTGTGGGACGATACTTGTACCAACAATTATGTGTTTGTGCTGTAAGCTAGGTGTGAATCAGGATGCTTAATACAAATACAGGCTGACACTATTTTTTTTTTCTAAAGATAGACCTATCCATGCCTATATCTTGATGTGCTTTATGGCAGGGGTGGAGCTACAGTAACTGCACTGGGTGCGGGCGCACCACAGAAAAATAGAAAAACAGTTATTTTGTTCAATTTTTCATCGTATATGCACCCACAAAATTAAAAATCCGTGCACCCACAATGCAAGTGTACACCCCTCGAATTTGTTCCAGCTCCGCCATTGTTTTATGATTTGTCTAATGTGGTAAGTAACAGATAATCAACAGGGAGTGCAAGCTCATCAATGAGTTATCCCATGGTGTTAATGTGCAACCGACGCTCTACTGCTACTCCACATTGGATTTCTACAGTAGCGGAGGGTAAATCTGAAATTGGGGGGGGGGGGCGGGGGTGGGGAGGATTCAGAAGGTACTACTGGCAGTGGCAGCCATATGTATTGCTTCCAATACCCTACCTTTTCTCCTTTTCTACAGTGGCGGAGGTTGAATCCTTTTCTTCCGGTGGTCTCTTCACTCTGGGGGCTATAGAACATCTACCATGCATGTATACGCCCAACAAACTAACCCCTCGACATTTTCACTTTAGCATTGTATGATGATTAATTAATCTTAGTGTCCACAAGTGTGCAGCTGGAGCTTCCGGTATATATGTTCAGCACATCTGTCCATAATTTTTCTCCCCTCTCTCTCAGGACTTCATTCTAGCAAATCATCCGCATACTCACATTGCCTAACTGGGATATGAGGTGAGGCAATAGTTGCAGACTTTTCACTTATTCAGTAAACAATAATGTATAGATTTTGTCCGATTGAGCACACTTTCTTCAGGTAAAACTTTGATGTATTCTCTTGTATTGTATCACCGAGATCTACTAAATCATATTGTTGACAAAACTTTGATGGTTTACACAATTCATATTTACTACACCTCCCTAACTTTTATTATTCTTTCCCGGGGAAAAGTTTCCCAGGGATTGGAGATAGCCGTGAAGAGACTTTCTTCACATTCAGGACAAGGTTTCATAGAGTTCAAAAATGAAGTCCAGCTCATAGCCAAACTCCAACACCGCAATTTGGTTGGAGGCTCTTGGGGTGTTGCTCTCAAGAAGAGGAGAAAAATACTGGTTTATGAATACTTGCCAAACAAAAGCTTGGATTTCTTCATCTTTGGTAACAAATTTATATTTCATAATCTGTTTTCGACATAGTTTTCATAGAAGAAGCAATGGACTAAAAATTTCTAGAAAAATTGTTTTTCTGTCAGGGCCACGAATCATCATGTCCCTATGTAACTGAATAGAGTTATGTATTTGCAGATGAAAACAGAAGAGCTTTACAGGACTGGAACAAGCGTATAGCAATAATTGAAGGAATAGCACATGGGCTTCTCTACCTACATAAGCACTCTCGATTTAAGTGTCATACATCGAGATCTAAAACCAAGCAACATTCTTTTGGATGATGAAACGAATCCTAAAATTTCAGATTTTGGGCTAGCAAAAACATTTGCTTCAAATAACACTGAAGAAAGCACTACAAGAAGAGTAGTTGGCACATAGTAAGTTCTAATATAAACTGATCATGCACTAATGGACATTTATGCTAGGCTAAACCATATATATAGTAATTTGACAAATACTGTATCTATCTTTCTAGTGGCTACATGTCTCCTGAGTATGCTTGCGAGGGCATCTTCTCAGTCAAATCTGATGTATTCAGCTTCGGTGTTCTCCTTCTCGAGATCCTTGCTGGTAAAAGGAATTCTAGTGGCCATGACTATGGAGATTTCATCAATCTGCTTGGATATGTGAGTTGGATGCACATGTACCTTGCAAAACTAATATGTTTATTATGTATCTTATACATATAAATATATAATTCTGTGATGAAATTACAAACAGGCATGGAAATTATATGAAGAGGAAAGATGGGCTGAGCTCATTGACGCTTCTCTGGACACCATTAGTCACTCAGAAGAGATGATGAGGTGTATGAACATTGCATTGTTGTGTGTACAGGAGAAAGCAGCTGATCGGCCGACTATGACAGATGTTGTTGCAATGCTAGGCAACAAATCTATGGTCCTGGTTAGGCCAAAGCATCCTGCATATTTCAATCTAAGTAGCGTAGGAAATGAAGAGACCTCCATTGCTACGCGGCCAAGCAGTACGTATTAATGATGTGACCATATCTGTAACAACTACTGGTAGATAGGTTTTCTTTTCGCGCCATGCTTTAGAGCCAATATACAGAGCTAGGTGGACTCTCTATACGTTGCTGGAATTACAAGGGGGTAAAAGCGAGTACGTAATTGATATAAGCTGAAGCCAGTACGAAATGGCAGGAGCCCTGTCTTTGAATTTATGTTGAAAGAAGTTTATGTACAGAGAAACAATTTATGTTGACTTCAGCTTCCATGTTTTTTTTTTTTTCGAAAGCGGGCTCTTGGCGATGTACTGCATTAAGAGAAGTGATAGTTGAATTACATGCTAGATGGCCCTATGGCGAGTAGGAGGGCAAATAGGCAAAACACTGACATAAGGCACTGACTACAATGGTGGAGCTTAGAGTGGCGTACTAAGGAGGAAACAAATGTACGACAAAGAAGCGGCGAAGATCAGCGGCCCCTGCTCAAGGGGCGTCCGGTGGCGGCATATGTTGGGAATGAGCACGCCTAGCACCTCATGCTTGTGTTGCGGGACCGGTGTCGTCGGTTTTATCGGCGATAGTCTAGCGGGGTATGCCCGGCTAGTAGATTGAGCGGTTAGGGATGCGCGAGGGCGGCTAGCGAGACGTTAAGCGAGAACGGCGAAGGACAAAACACACGGGTTTTACCCAGTTCGCCGCCTTGATGGCGTAAAACCTACGTCCCGCTTAGTTGTATTGATTGATTGAGAATTATCCGTCCCTCGGGGATCCCTACTCACCTTATATAGTCCGGGAGCGGGGTTGCGAGTCGGATCTGTCCCGACAAGAGCTATTCGATCGGTTACAATAGGAAAGTGTATAGTGATTACGATTGAACTATACTAGGAAGCTATCTTGACGACCAAGTTTAGGCTGTAATCTCCGATAATCTCGGTCTTCTATCGCCAAGGGCTTCAATCCGCCGTCCTGGGTCGGCCCAAGAGGCCTAACCCAAAGTAACCCGTGAGGGGATAGGGTTTATCCCCACAACCGGGCCGTTGAAGTGGTTGTGGAACCTCTTCGCAATCGAGGAGTCTGAGTTCAGCGAGGGGCGCCTTCCATCCTGCCCTCCCACTTGTTGAGCAACATGCGGCAGGCCTGCTGCTTTGGATCGGGATATCTGAAGGCGCACTTGGCAGCAAGACGGTCGCTCCGTCTGGGAGTCCACTTGTCGGGACCGCACGCGTGATGCAGAGTCTTGGCGGCAAGTCGATGAGTGGCTGCTCCAGAGGGAGCTTGAAGGATTCAACAAACACGCCAATCGAGGCCACCGTGACGCGTGCTCCAGCAGCAGGCACGGTAGTTGCCGGAGGAGCGTCGGCCGTGGCGCGGGTGCGGTGCATCCCCATCATCTGCCTCCTGCGCCTCGGCAGCGGGGGCCGCCAACCGAGGGGAGTCTGGTTCCCCTGCGGTGCCGTCACTAGCAGCCTCCGATGCCTAAGCAACCATGGAGCTGAGCTGCGTCGTAGGGGCGGTGAAAGGGGCCTGCCAACACTGTTTGGGTGCTCACCACTTCAGCCATATGTGGCGGAACACTGCCCAGGACTCCATAGAGGTGGACAGTCCGCGGTCTTGGAAGCTATGAGCTCGTCAAGCATCGGGGTCAACCCGGTCGGGAGGCTCCATGCCCCCCCCGGTCTAAGCTCTAGTGGGTCGTAGTTGGGTAGCCATGGGACATGACGGTGTTGACCACTCGACGCAAGACGACGGCGGGCATGATGGCGATGACGTCAGCCGTCCAGTGGCAATGCCCGATGACTTTGTCTAAGACGTAGGTGCACAAATTTTGGGGCGGCGGCGCCACCTAAGGGCATCGTGTCCTTGGCCGGGCGGGCGACGACGACCGCGATGAAAGGTCCGGCTTGCATGTCGGTGAGCGATCACTTGCACGCCTGCGGTGGTCGGAGCCCCAACAATGGAAGCAACGCAGCGGAGAGTGTCACTGGATAGTGATGTGTTCACGCCGCCGCATACGCTGGAAGTAGAGTCCCACTAGCTCTCTTTCGTTCGCAAAAAGAGTCCCACTAGCTCGTGGGATGGGGCGGCAATGTTCGCTGGCGCTTTGCCTAGCAACGCCGTTGACAACGATATGCACGATGCGCACGGAAGCCATTAGGGTCGACGCTTGGGCAGCCCCCATGATCCGTGGCCTAGGTGTAGATCCGCCCCGGATCCCCGGCACCGCTGCAGACCCAGGCGACGCTGTGTAGGAATCCGCACCACCGGGCGAGGCGGCCGAGACTCCAATGGGCACGCTGCGCCTACGCCCGATGACGCCGCTTATCCGTTTATCCGTGCACCCTCAACGGGCATTCTAGCTACGCCGCCGAGCCCTTTGTCGGGCGGAGGAGGCATTGCTTGAGAGAGCCTTGCAGGTGGTGTCTAGGTACGATGGACGTGTGGCGGCCGGGGCAAGCTTTGGAGAGGAGATAGCCGTAAAGAGACTTTCGAGGGCGGTTACCTGAGGATTGGAGATAGCCGTAAAGAGACTTTCTTCACATTCAGGGGCAAGGTTTCATAGAGTTCAAAAATGAAGTCCAGCTCATAGCCAAACTCCAACACCGGAATTTAGTTAGGCTCTTGGGGTGTTGCTCTAAAGAAGAGGAGAAAATACTGGTTTATGAATACTTGCCAAACAAAAGCTTGGATTTCTTCATTTTTGGTAACACATTTATATTTCTTAATTTGTTTTAGACATAGTTTTCCATAGAAGAAGCAATGGACTAAAAATTGCGAGAAAAATTGATTTCTGTGAGGGCCATGAATCATGTCCCTATGTTACTGAATTATAGAGTTATGTATTTGCAGATGAAAACAGAAGAGCTTTACTTGACTGGAACAAGCGTGTAGCAATTATTGAAGGAATAGCACATGGGCTTCTCTACCTACATAAGCATTCCCGATTGCGTGTCATACATCGAGATCTTAAACCAAGCAACATTCTTTTGGATGGTGAAATGAATCCTAAAATTTCAGATTTTGGGCTAGCAAAAATATTTACTTCAAATAACACTGAAGAAAGCAGTACAAGAAGAGTGGTTGGCACATAGTAAGTTCTATATAAACTGATCATGCACTAATGGACATTTATAAACCATACATGTAGTAATTTGACAAATACTGTATCTGTCATTCTAGTGGCTACATGTCTCCTGAGTATGCTTGCGAGGGCATCTTCTCAATCAAATCTGATGTATTCAGCTTCGGTGTTCTCGTTCTCGAGATCCTTGGTGGTAAAAGGAATTCTAGTGGCCATGACTATGGAGATTTCATCAATCTGCTTGGATATGTGAGTTGGATGCACATGTACCTTGCAAAACTAATATGTTTATTATGTATGCTATACATATAAATAAATAATTATGTGAATAAGTTACAAACAGGCATGGAAATTATATGAAGAGGAAAGATGGGCTGAGCTCATTGACGCATCTCAGGACACCATTAGTCACTCAGAGGAGATGATGAGGTGTATGAACATTGCATTGTTGTGTGTACAGGAGAAAGCAGCTGATCGGCCAACCATGACAGATGTTGTTGCAATGCTAGGCAACAAAGCTATGGCCCTGGTTAGGCCAAAACATCCTGCATATTTGAATCTAAGTAGCATAGGAAATCAAGAGACCTCCATTGCTACGCGGCCAAGCAATATTAATAATGTGACCATATCTGTAACAACTACTGGTAGATAGGTTTTCTTTCGCGCCATGCTTTGGAGCCACTATACAGAGCTATACGTTGCTGGAATTACAAGGGGTAAAGCGAGTACGCAATTGATATAAGCTGAAGCCAATGGCAGGATCTCTGTCTTTGAATTAAGATAGGGGAAAAAGTTTATGTACAGAGACACAATTTATACTGACTTCAGCTTCCATGTGAACAATATATATAACGTCACAGTCAGGCAGGCGTAGCCGGAATCAACTGACTGAAATTAATTTGGCAAAGCTATGAATTAATTGTTTCTGTCAACGAATGAAGTTTGGCACGCTTTAGAGCTAGATCAGGCCAAATGGAAGCTCTAGCCTGCAACAACATGCTGACTAAATCGGCAATCAAAAAAAAACATGCTGACTAATTAATCCAACGGATTATTCTTGTTTCAAAAAATTCAAGATATATTATTGATCTACATTAATAAAGATGAAGGGATTACAAACAGTAGTTAGTCATAACGCAAGCATGGTAACCATGTCAACTGTTGTTGTGATGGAGTACAATTCGAATGCAAGGACAGCAGCACCATTTCAGGCTGTGTGTGTGCTGCTTATTAGTAGCAGATGATCAGAAGTTCAGAACATGCAGAGCTTGCATATGCATGTACATGGAGCTCAACTTGTTGCTCCTTGTTGACAGAGGGAAGTTGTTGCATACAAGAGAACCTGGTCCTGGTCAGTTACGTAGCTATAGCCTATAGGGTCAGCTTTTGTCAAATTCAAGTTTTTGTCCGGTAACCTGGTTGTCACAAGCCGGATCGATTTGGGCGGAAGTGACACGTTGACGACGAGCTGGACGGGGCGCGGTGAGGAGGAGGCAGCGGCACTGCAGCCCCAGGGCAACGCGTGCGTCTTGCCGAGGAAGATGGCGTGTGCGGTAGGGGCAAGAGGCGGCAGCGGCGTTGAAGGTGGTGGAGACGTCGATCGGCGGCGTGTAGCGTAGGGTCGACGACGGCGGGGCGGCGTGATGGCGTAGGGCTGATGAAGAACGACGAGGTAGAAGATGACGATGATAACGTGCAGCAGCTCGGGTGGTGACGAGGAGGACGGCGATGGCGGCGGGCGGCGCTTGGCGCCGCGCAGGCGCTGCGACGCAGTGGGCGACGGGCGGCGCGGCGTGTGGCGCTGGTGGAGTCGGGCGGTGGTGGCTATGGTTGGGAGAGAGAGAGAGAGCTGGAGAGACAAGAGCTGTTTGGGGAGCTACCCCTTTAATTTTTCTCATTAAGATTCAACTTGGCTACATACCCCTTGTATTTATAGTCCGAGGGAGACTTGCATGCTAAGAAAGATCTAGAGGTTTCCTTATAGATTGGAATTCCTCTTTTACAAGCAATCTATTTATTCCCTATTTTATTATTATCTTTATTCCCTAAATATTCCTTACTTAATTGCGGAAGTAACCGACGTAAGCGTGTTTATGGCGGACGCCGGGCGGCCGGGCCAGAGGGCACGCTGCGCCGGGGCCTTGAGCCCCCTCGGTCGGCGCAGGCTCTCCCTTGTTGGGCCCTTCTCCGGGCGGTGCTCCTTTGGTTCATAACACTTGGTGGACTCTTAGCATCTTGAAGCACAATAGGGCACATGTGATCAAATTTTTAATGTCGTCCTCCATAACACAGCCGCAATCTTCTAGTTATAAGAATGGATAATATATAATTCTCAAAAAAAGAATGAATAATATATGTCATACCTGCTTAATTCTCTCATCAATACCAACGTAGACATTGATCTAATCGATTAGATAGATATTGATTCCTTGGTTGAATCTAGACCCTTAGATCATCATAAAATCTAACGACGTTTGTTCTTTTCTTTTTATTTAGTTAATCTCATAATTTCTAGTCCCTTTCGGCGAACTTGGTGTTTCCATTTAACACGCTTGTATATTAATAATACTCCCCTCCATCTTGAAATACAAGGTATCCAAGTGTTTTAAAGAGAAAACAAGGAGCATGGCAAAAGAAACTCTACGCCCTTACTAATTAGGATGGAGGATAGTTCAGTTGTTATTTTCCTTATTTACTAGCTGCGAGAAAAGATAAAAGAGAAGGATTGAGCACCCAAAAAAATACCTTATATTTTTATATAAATTTCAAACTTCAAATCTCTTATATTTGTGGACGGGGAAGTAGATAGATATATAGAGTACAGTAAAAATCTATTGAAAAAAAGGGGAAGTGTAACACCTAACCACAAATAAACAAGACGCCACCAAACAAGCTAAAATAAGCCAACAAGGAAAAAAAAAAATTTGGCGGCATCTCCCCAGTACTTGGGTTCAAGCGAAAGCAACCACACATGAGGACATACATGATTTCAAACTATCAAGTTATAACAACTTAAAAAGGGCATATAACCATCATCGGATCTAGAAAACAAAGCTAACATGATCCACCATCTGAAATTAAGATTCACCAAACTCAAGCACTATTTATATTACAACACGGGCTTATTATATTAAGGCTTGCATGAGCGTCGCGATGTATCTTTTGCTACATTTCCCACCCTTCAAGCAAGATCTACTCAAGAACACGAAAGATAAAGAGGGTGTGAGATATGAAATCTCGACAAAAAACTACCTTAACTGGGTTCTTAAAACATGGATTGGTTAAACATCACTTTTGAACAGTAGTAAAAAAAAAAAAAAAGATACATCAATATATTAGGTATATCAATATATAAGATACATCATTTGCTCCATAGAAAGTTCAAATGTACTTCAAAGTGCATATGCAAATGATAGAATACAATGCAAACGTGAATCGATGCAATGCGATTGCATGACTTCACTTCTACCTACACATCCCACAAAGAGGGGAGTGAGGGCTGCAACCACAATGCTTATCAATGTGCGTTCTTTGTCCGGTACTTACCCGCACCAATTTGGCTACGGTTTCTTCAAATGCATATCAACGGGAAGAGTGCAAATGCAAATGTTGCATTGTCGTAATTGATGTACTTCATAGTTCAACAATTGAACCACAAGATGTGAATTCATATACTTCAAGGTAAGCAACCCGAACTTAAAATTTCAAAGTGAGATGCTGAAATCAAGTGGAGATAATTCAAATAACTAAGCTAAGGCATGTGGACCACATCGCCACGCGTTTACTTGCCTCAAGGCGGCGATGCAAAACGTGAGCTAAGGGCGATCCAACGGTGCACCACCTGTTCACATAACATCACCTCGGATAATAAACTCAACAAACATTCACAACGACACATAAATCATTTCTACGGCTGCACTACGTTTCCCCCAAAACGGCGTCGAACTAACAACCAACAGCAGCAACCCTTCTTCACATTTTCACCGAGGATAAATTACTTACACAAAAATTATGATACTTTAGCGAGAAGATGGCAAACACAATTATATACAACTTTGATATAGCACAATCTAGCATTTGAGATCTCTAAAATGGCATAAACAACCTCTGAATCCAACTAAACTTTTCATGACTCAAAAAGTGGCGGCCGATCTTCCAAAAATTCATAGCTGCGGTTATACTCAACCAAAAAATATAATCCCTTACCAATCTAGAAAGCTCAAGAAAACACTATAACTCTTGTTCAGATCATATGTTGATTCGTCTAACAAGATGGTAAAAAAAAAATAAGATCCTAAACTATCATAATTGTGCGTCACTAGAAAATAGCAATAAAAGAATGACTCTATCTCCCGAGAATACTACGGCTATGAGGCTGATCTTGGATTGAAAAGAAAGATATTGAGGTGCTCTACAAAAGTTTCCATAGTGGCAAAAATTATTAAGGCCATTAAGGTACCCAAAAACGAGAGATGAACCGATCTGCTTTCGGCTGACATTTCGAGAACGTGGACAAGATTGATCTCATGATTTTTCTCCCAACAAACGGCCTCTAGTCGATTTAATCCACACAAAGTTAACCAAATTTAGTGGATTAAAACATGACATCTCACCTTGGCTATTTCCCAAGTTAGGGGGCGAGGGAATCGGTTGGGGGAAAAGGTAGTCTACACCCAAGATGCAGCTCTTCTTGATCCTCTTCTCCTCCTAAACCATTTTTCTCCTTTATCCCTTGATTATTCTTGCTATGGAGGTGGTTCTAGAGAGGAGAGGTTTGTGGAGAGGAAGAGGTGGCGGCTATTGGGGCTGGCCAGTGATGGTTCCGCGGTGGGGAGAGGAAGGAAAGAAGAAGGGAAATATATATATATATATATATATAAAGGAAACCCACAATTTGTCCACGCCAAGGGTTGAGAGTAGGACACCGAGCAACCAAGGATGGTTACTGTAGCTACGCATTTACTACTGGCTGTCCAAGTAGTTTCTCTTCCTTTCTAAAAAAACTTTCCATATTAAAAAAAAATCTTTTTTTTAAAGCTTTCAATCGGGGTATTACATTCTACCCCCCTTAAGAGAATTAGTCCTCGAATTACGCCATTTCTATGATAGAAACCAATAGAATGGTAAACCCGACATAACTTTACAAAACTCACGGTGTCAAATAGTTACGGATACTCCTTACGCATCTGCTCCTCAAGTTCCCAAAGTAAACTTCACGTTCATTCGATTACGTCACACCCCATTTTTGAGGTTCCTTAATCACACGTATTTGCGCCAGGATCACGCACAAATACGCCTAATTAAGTATAGATATGATATCAAAAACTATACTTTTATTGCTATTGAGGAAAATATGATACAAGGTTTGAGTTTACATGACTCGGCCATAGGCCTACTATTATAAACCTATCAGAGATCCTACGCAGCACCTATAACGAGGGCTCCATTCCTACGAGGCAAGCTTGAAGTGCGGACAAACCCTTGGACTTACTCCTAGTGCACGATCCTATGATTCGGTCACACATCCTCACATAGCTCCTTCATGGCGCCTCCGTCTTCGAGGGTCCTTCTTGTGATCCTATCCTGCGTCGCTTCTTCGTAGCTCAATTTCCTTGGATACACTCCTGCAGCTAACATTCTAAAAATAGAAAAGAGGGGTGAGTACTTTTCATTACTCGGCAAGTCAGAACCGAGGATTGGTAATTATAAAGGGTTGGGCCCTAGCGAGTCTCTAAAACTGCTCTCGCTAGTTCGAGTTAAATATTATCAAGCTCAAGGTAACGAGTCACATACGGTTGTGTTTCTAATCATAGATGTTCCGCCTAGCATTTGCCCATTCAAGGGCGTGGCTATTCGAATAGATTTAAATAACTCTGCGAGAGGTGTACAAATTTCCCCACCGCGATAGGCCGCGATCTTACACGGACATCATTGGCTCCCGGCGGACCTAACGAGATTCCATTACCCCGCTTAGGTGCTACCTAGGTGTATTGGTATAATCTTCACCACGACTTCTCGGGGTTGGAAGGATAACCGTCACCCTAAGGATGGCGCATCACCCTAGACAATATGGTGATACCAAATCACCCGCGGCTTTACGGGTAATACCTTATTACCCAACCTATCTTTGCCAACACCACTCAATCATATATCATCAATATGTGCCTCTAGCAACTGCATGCTAGCGCCCAAACACTTCGTGGAAGACCACTTTCGGCATCCACGCCAACCGGACCATGGGGCCACTCTCCTCATGTCCGCTCCTAATAGATCGTTTGCCTACTCCGGCCACCTTGGCTCCAATTATACCTCAACCCAACGGGGTGTGGAATCAAACGCCCGTCCCTCGTGTGGTGTGGCATGCGTAATATTATACTAGGTAGAAGGTCTATGAACGGTCCTTAGGGAGGCGAGCATCTCTCCGCGGATTCATCCCCGATTGTGAATAGTCCACCTCCATGTAGACCATCACCACTCACCTTTTTGTTGGAGGGTTCACATTTTACTCAAGTTAAAGACAAAGCCTAGCGAAGCCTCACGCACATAGCCCATGAGTACTCCGCGCGGCTTGCCACGGTTATATTTATCTTAACATCTTATTAAACATTATAGTAAATAGGTCGGGGTTAAGGGGTAAGGACTTGCCTCTATCCGTGACCGACAGTATATCCAAGGTTATTGTCCCGATGCTCATGATTCACAGGCTTGGTGTAGCAATGCTCTCTTTGGATCCGCACGGGTGGTTTCGGTGTCGACAAACATGAAACACGAACATAACAATCAAAGCATACGATGTTCCTACGTGGGTTAGCTTCGGGAGATGATGGATAGATTACTATCTACTCCTATCATTATTACGTAAGTTTGAAGTATGATAGGGTAGAGAGAATCCATCCATCTAGGTTGTTCCTACGGGCTAGGTTGGTGTAGTGTGTGCAAGCGTGAGGGGAGACCCAAACCACATTGTTAACGTTCACTACCATGTGAACCTCGAAAGATGTGGCTTAGGTAAACTTCCTACTGAGGACCGCACGGGTTAGCGACACATACGCTCATGCATATGTATGTGTCTAGGGTTAGCGGGTTAGGGTCCTAATCTAGGGTTAGCCACACATTTGCGTATACCCGTCGTTGGGCATACTCTATGTGTGTAGAGGACATGTATACCAAAGTGTGTGTGGCACAGTACTCATACACAAGTATACGGCTAGGTTAGGGGTTTAGCCATGCATAGATATATTCGATAGGTGTGTACGTATATTTATTTATATTTCAAAATATCACTCTATGCATTTATATACATACATAACCTACCACGTATCTCTAGCATGTGGATCTGTCTCGTGCGTGTATATGCAAATATTCGTGTATACGTGAGAGTGTACACGCATAGAATATACGGTGCAAGGTGTGGGTTAGCATCGGGGGTAAACTAGGGTTTACGTTAACTACGGTCTTGTGATTAAATATTAAATAAAAGCAAACATCTACTAGAATTTAAATGGGCATCAAATGTTATTACAAGGATATGAATAAATAGGGCATGAATTTAGAAGAATTATGGAACTGAACGGAGTGATTTGGAATTGGAACGAAAAAATATATGAATTTCCAAAGTTTAATTTAGGGTTTATAAATGAATTAAACTTTGGAAATTATTTCTGGAATTTTAGAATTTATGGAACTGGGATATAAAAGCTTGGGTAGGGTCTGGGGTGTACCTAGTTTATTTAGAAATTTTCTGGGAATTTTCTGTAAGCTGGAAAATGGACTTTTGCCCTCCCGTGTACGACTGTTGGGTGCACGTAGCATTTTAATTATGGCTGACGCGCGGGGTCCTGCCTGCAGTCGCACTGTACTGTGAACTCGGCCCATGGCTCGTGGGCCGATCTGGTCAACCACTCCTTTCCCCTCTTTGTTTCTGTGAACCGAGTCCACAATTGAATGGGAAGAGGAGAGGTGTCATTGACACATGGGGCCCTCCAAAGGGATAAGGTTGGGATGGCTTCACAGGGCTACAGGATGCTGGTCACGGGCTCCCGTTCGTCATCCCGTCGCTGCGATACAGAGCGAGATGGGTTGGGGCCAAGCGCTGGGTCGCCGGCGGCGGCTGCGGAGAGGTGCTGGGCGGCGGTGGTTGGAGCTCCAGCGGTGGTGGAGGGCAAGGCGTGGCGTTGGTGGCGAGTGGCTTGGCGAGGCAGGCGGGCATGGCGCGGCTGCAGCGGCCCGCTCGGCGAGGCTGTGCGCGGCGCGCGCGGCAGCGTTCCGGGCGAGTGGTGGCGCGGCGGGTGCGGCTTGGCGAGCGGAGGTGTTGGCGTTGGGTGCGCGGCGAGGCGTGGGCGGCAGAGCGGCGAGCGCGCGGACGCGGCGTGGGCGGCGAGGCTTGGTGAGCGTGGGCGGCGGACTGGGCGTGCGAGGCGACCCCAAGTGCAGCAATCGACGAGCGCAGGGCGGTCCTGTGCGTCCCTTGGCTCCGGCAACAGGGCAGAGGGCGAGAGGGGAGAAGAAGCAGGATCACCTCATCGGCGCAAGCTCCGTTCCCCATCCGTCTTCTGCTAAAGTTCCCGGGGCGAGTCCTCTCGGCGGCCATGGCCGGCTTTTATAGGCTCGGCGGGGAGGCGGATGCCGGGGATATTTTCCGGCAAGCCGGCAAGTTCCAGCGCGACGTGGCGTGGCCAGCTCGGCGGTGCTGTGGCTTCGTCGTCGGTCACAGCGAACGTCGGCGCGTGGCGACGACGGAAGAGGACGGGATGCTTCCCGTGTTCCAGCTCGGCAGTGGCGTCTTGATGCGACACGACGGCGCGAGCACTGGCGAGCACGACTCGAGCACAGGGGATGTCGGCGCATGGCGACGCGGAACGAAGGCGGTTCGCCGGAGATTTTTCCCGGCATGGTCAGCGAGGTGACTGTGCCATGGTCGGCAGGAGCAGCGGCATCGCGTGCAGCTCGTGCGTGAAACAGAGGAAATATCTGGAGGAAGGGGATGGGATGGATGGTGGAGCTGACATGTGGGGGCCACTCGTCATAGAGAAGGGAGAGAAGAGATGGCTGCTGGGCTGGGCTGTTATGCTGTGCCGAGTTGGGAGTGAGTGAGCCCGTGGCTCATTCCTTTTATTTCCATTTTCCAATTGTTGACTAGTATATTGTATACACGTATACACTTATATGTATTTATACACATGTATATACGTGCAACCATACCCATGTATAAGTATATATATGCTCAGCTATTATGAATTACTTATTTGCATATATTTCTATTCACATATAGCTAGGCATATACACGTTCATGGGATGGCTTTTCTAAATTCCCGAAATATAAACTAAGCACTTTGAGTGGGAAATTTGGGAAGTGGTTGGAGGCATGGTGTTGGATAAATCAAGGCAAGAGGATCGATGGGAAATATTTGGGGTGGTGGTGGATTGGTACATCGATGATCAAGGGTTATGTATTTGATGGCAATAACAAGGAATAATTATTTGATGCCATAATAAATTCTAGCTCAAGCAAACAAGCATATCAAGCAAGGCCTAATTTTCTATATGATGAATTGATGCAAGGTTTTTTTGAACGGGTTTTATGTTGCGCGGAAGATAAATCAAATTTTAGTTTGTTTCAAAAAGTTCAAATTTTTAATGAATTTTTAAATGATGCAAAATTACGGGTGTTCTGATTAGATCCATAGAACTCTCACATATTTGATAATCCTTGTCCTTAGCACACGATCGATGATTCTAAAATACGCCTTTGGGCGACACTTCAGCATGTCAAGTCTTGCTCCACCGAATTGACTCTAAGTCGATCTTATGCTCGGGATCCTGCAAATACTTTCTCAACATAGAGACATGGAAGACATTATGAACTCCCTTCATCGACTTCGGGCAATCGCAAGCGATAAGCCAAGCTACCAACCCGGGGCTATGATATCAAAAGGTCCAATGTACCTCGGGCTAAGCTTCGGTAGTACCAAATCGCACAACACCCTTACTAGGCGATACTGCGAGAAGAACACGATCACCCACTTTGCAAACTCAAGGTCTCGCCTTTCCGACATACGCATAGCTTTTACGCGGGCGGCTCTGGCGGCCAATATATTGACGTATCTCTCGCACCTTGTCGGTACATCACATTTGAATCCAACTTGGACCAACTAAAGACCTCTGTCCCAATGTTTGCCAACACAAAGGTGAGATACATCTTCTACCATATAAAGCCTCATATGGTGCCATCTTTATACTAGCATGATAGCTATTATTATAAGCAAACTCTGCCAAAGCTAGATGATCCTCCCAAGCGCCCTTCAAGAGGGACACAAGCACGTAGCATGTCCTCCAAGGTGCGGATAGTGCGCTCGGGCCCGACCATCGGTCGAGGATGAAAAAGCCACACTCATGTCAAGCCTCGTCCCCAAAGCGCTTTGCAAACTCTCCCAAAATTAGAAACAAATTTGGAGTCTCGATCCAAAGCGATAGACTTTGGCACACCATGCAACCTCACTATCTCTTTCATATACAAGGGGACTAAGTGCGGGCAGAATCACGTGGTCTTCATTGGAATAAAGTGAGCCACCTTAGTGAGTCTATCCACAACAACCCAAATTGCATCTTTACCTCGAGGAGAACGTGGTAAACCAACCACAAAATCCATAGTGATACATTCCCACTTCCATTACGGAACCTCTAGGGCTTCAATAATCCCTGCAGGCCTCTTATGCTCGGCCTTTACTTGGCGACACACACCGCAAGAAGCTACATACTTGGCAATATCTACTTTCATCCGCTTCCACCAAAAACTACGTTTCAAATCTCGATACATCTTAGTCTCACACGGATGCACCGTATAGGGAGTGCGATGCGCTTCCCTCAAAATATCCATCTTCACCTCGATTTACGTGGCACACACAAACGACCATTGAAAAATATAGTGCCATCATCCTCCATACTAAAGTTGTGAGGTTCCCCCGCTTTGGATGCGCTTGCAAACGGCTTGGAGTAGGCGATCTTCCAAGCGAGCCACTCTCACTCTCTCCGCATATTGTATTGGTGAATTAACAATTCAGGTCTCCTCGCGTCTAACACCAATATAGCGAGAGAAATACCCATGCGGTCCAAGTCACCAATCAATGTCATGCATACTTTAGGAACACTGTCCCTGCGAGAGCATCGGCAACAACATTTGCCTTTCTGGATGATCTTGAATAGTCAAGTCATAATCCTTAATCAGCTCTAGCCACCTCCTCTGTCTTAAGTTTAGCTCCTTCTGAGTGAAAATATACTTGAGACTCTGATGGTCTGTAAAGATATCACAAGACTCACCATAAAGATAATGCCTCCAAATCTTCAATGCGAATACCACTGCTTTGCCAACTCCAAATCATGTGTAGGATAATTCACCTCGTGCCTCCTCAAGCTGCCCGGAAGCATAGCGATCACCCTACCTTCTGCATGAGCACACAACCAAGTCCAATACGAGAGGCATCTCATATATACTCTGAAAAGCGCTTGCCACTCTCGGGCAAAACCAAAATAGGAGCATTCACCAATCTCTCCTTTAGAATTTGAAAGCTGACCTCACACTCACCGCCCAAACAAAAGGAGCACCTTTCATAGTTAACTTTGGTCATAGGCTTTGCAATAGTAGAGAAATCCCGAACAAATCGGCGATAATATCCGGCAAGGCCAAGAAAACTACGAACATCTGTGGCGGTGGTCGGTCTCTCCCACTTTCGACCACGGAAGAAACATTCTTAGGATCGACGGTGATTCCATCTTGATTAATAACATGGCCAAGAAAAGAAACCTCGAAAGCGGAAAAGCACACTTCTTCGATTTGGCATAATATTTGTACTCCCTTAGCTTATCCAAAACTAAACTTCGGGTGCACCTCATGCTCTTCCTTAGTTTTAGAATAAACCAAGATATCGTCAATGAATACCACAACAAATACATCCAAGTATGGGTGCAACATCTGTTCATGGCTTCCATGAAAACAAAACGGGGAGCATTTGTTAGTCCAAATGACATAACAACATACTCAAAATGCCCATACCTCGTACTAAAAAGCCGTCTTCTCAATGTTTTCCTCCTTAATCCTCGGTGGTGATATCCAGTTGCGGATCAATCTTGGAGAAAACCTTGGCACCCTTTTAAGCGATCAAACAACGCATCAATACGAGGCAATGGGTACTTGTTCTTGATTGTCACTGATTCAACCCTCTATAATCCACACAAAGCCTTTTGGTCCCATCCTTCTTCTCCACAAAAATCACAGTGCAGCCCAAGGAGAAACACTTGGTCTAATAAATCCCTTCGCTAGAAGATCATCAATCTGCTTCTTCAATTCAGCTTGCTTTCGGCGGGTGCCATCTTGTAAGGAGACTTAAAGATGGGCTGAGTTCGAGGAATCAATTTAATCTCAAAGAGAGGTTCCCTTTTAGGAGGCAAGCACGGCAACTTCGGTAGGAAAACATCACGGATACCGACACACTATAGGAATGTCATCTATGCACAAGATAGATTCTTTACCCTCACACATAGCCCATAGAAAACCTGACTTCCTCGACCGGCGTCGGGAAAGAGACAACAAAGCAATGCAAGGGAATACTTCAAAGCACATCCCCGAAAGGCTACCTCATTCCACGAAGGTGCTTGAAGTGAAAACTGTCTTCAAAAACAAGAGATGACGGCGTCTTTTGCTTTGAAAGCGGTCCATCCCAAGGATAACATCAAATGAATCGAGAGGTATAATCACTAGATTAGCCACAAAATCCTCATCACGCTATGCTAATACGACAACGGGACAAACAAAAGTACTAGATAGAGGTCCCTTAGCGAGAATTGATTGTAATTGCTTGACTAATCCGTTGAACCGACATACCGGTCTGACCCACAAACCCCTCCAAGACAAAAGAGAAACTAGCTCGAATCAAAAAGGACATATGCATCATGAGAATCAACGGAGATAGTACTCATCACCCACATCACCACGCGATCACGCCCGTCGGTCGAGGGCATAGCATAAGTCCCGGTCGAGTAGGGGCCCCGTGAAAACGGGGGTGTAGCGACCCACTGTGGCGGAGCGGGAGTGGAAGCTCGAGGAAACCAATATGCACCACGGAAGCTGGGTGCAAGTGAAAGCCCGCCCATGGAAGTCAATGGGGAGTTGGTAGAAACTGCTGCACACGGGGTGCGGTAAGAACTGTTGTACGGTGGTGCGGTAAGAACTGTTGTGCTTGTGAACTATTAGCCAACATGTGAGCGAGAACCATGCCGACTAGCTGCAGAAAAACTTGCTCCCATCGACCTTGCTATTAGGATTACGCGGCACACCACCTCCTTGTGGTCTTCCTTGCCACACCTAGAGCACCCGGCCGGTCCAATCGGCGGTCCAGCGCCCGATGAGCATCACCACATCGGAAACAGACCAAACCCATGCACGGCTTCACAATAGCTGGTACGAACCGAACTACCACCGAAGCACCTCACGAACCACGAGGCGAGAAGAGCTACCACCATAAGGATGGTGGCGGCGGTGCTTGTCCTTCCTTTGCATAGGACCTCCAATGCGGCTATTCGCGCTTTTGATCCTTTTGACTCTGTTGATCTCTAGCTCCACCTCCAAAATCTAAGCTCTTCGGTGAACTCATCTTGCACCTCAACTCCCAAAAGCACGCTCAACAAGCGAAAGAAAGTCCACTATAGGGAAAGCACCAAGAACACGTCGAATAGATGCCTTCAAGCCTTGCCTAAAAATCCTTGCCTTCTCATACTCATCATGCGCCACATGAGGAACAAAGCGCACAATTTGGTTGAAAGCGGTCTCATACTGCGCCACAGACCCCTTTCCACGATGGCACCTCTCAAAATTTGAGTCTTCATCTTATCCACAAAAACAATATGGTAGAACTTCCTCTCAAACTGACCAACAAACTCCTGCCAAGTTATAGGACTAGATGTAGCATTCCGAGAAGATATCACATTCCTCCACCACACAAGAGCCTCACCCTTCAGCCGGTTGTCCAAAGATAGCGAACCCAATCGAAGGAGGAGGAATCTGGAAGGCCTCTAGTTTGTCAGTCACAGTGGCAAGCCAATCTGCGGCCTCAACTGGAGCACCATTACCAGCAAAAAGCTCTAGATGCAAACCACACCACTGTCTCAAGTCCAATGGACGCCGAACATTCCTTCCAGCGAGAAGAATCACCGCCACCATCATCACATTATTAGGAGAATGCTCACTAGCATCATCACCTCCACCATCACCATCACCACTAGGAGCGGCGGACGGAGAGCATTCAACTCTGCTCGCGCTTGCATCTCTACTAAAATTGTTGCCATGTCCCGAGGAGCCTCGGGACCCGACCACCACGGTCACCACGGCCCCGACGTGCGGCCCGCGGCCTTGAGGGGCCTCGGGAGCAGCCTCATTCTCACCTCGTCCCCACGAGCACGACCCACGACCCCGACCCACGGCCTCGGCCTCGTGCCATCTACAACCCACACAACAATATCAACACATCAATATAGCAATAACAAGTCACAAGGTTGAAAAGGACAAGACAAAACAAATACAATACATAACACCCTCCCCATCCTACCAAGTGCAAGTGTGTCAAGTTTTAGTGATTCAATATTTTAGCACAACAACTTAAGCCTAGAACCTATAACCTAGGCTCACGATACCAAACTGTAACACCCCTAACCACAAATAAACAAGACGCCACCAAACAAGCTAAAATAAGCCAACAAGGAAAAAAAAATTTGGCGACATCTCCCCAAAGATGCCAGGTTCAAGCGGAAGCAACCACACATGAGGACATACATGATTTCAAACTATCAAGTTATAACAACTTAAAAAGGGCATATAACCATCATCGGATCTAGGAAACAAGGCTAACATGATCCACGGTCCAAATTAAGATTCACCAAACTCAAGCACTATTTATATTACAACACGGGCTTATTATATTAAGGCTTGCATGAGCGTCGCGATGTATCTTTGCTACATTTCCCACCCTTCAAGCAAGATCTACTCAAGAACACGAAAGATAAAGAGGGTGTGAGATATGAAATCTCGAGCAAACAAACTACCTTAACTGGGTTCTTAAAACATGGATTGGTTAAACATCACTTTTGAGCAGTAGTAAAAGATACATCAATATATTAGGTATATCAATATATAAGATACATCATTTGCTCCATAGAAAGTTCAAATGTACTTCAAAGTGCATATGCAAATGATAGAATGCAATGCAAACGTGAACGATGCAATGCGATGCATGACTTCACTTCTACCTACACATCCCACAAAGAGGAGTGAGGGTCTGCAACCACAATGCTTATCAATAATGCGTTGTTGTGCAGGTACTTACCGCACCAATTTGGCTACGGTTTCTTCAAATGCATATCAACGGGAAGAGTGCAAATGCAAATGTTGCATTGTGCGTAATTGATGTACTTCATAGTTCAACAATTGAACCACAAGATGTGAATTCATATACTTCAAGGTAAGCAACCGAACTTAAAATTTCGGTGTGAGATGCTGAAATCAAGTGGAGATAATTCAAATAACTAAGCTAAGGCATGTGGACCACATCGCCACGTTTACTTGCCTCAAGACAACGATGCAAAACGTGAGCTAAGGGCGATCCAACGGTGCACCACCTGTTCACATAACATCACCTCGGATAATAAACTCAACAAACATTCACAACCGACACATAAATCATTTCTACGGCTGCACTACCGTTTCCCCAAAGCGGCGATCGAACTAACAACCAACAACGAAGAACCCTTCTTCACATTTTCACCGAGGATAAATTACTTACACAAAAAAATTATGATACTTTAGCGAAGATGGCAAACACAATTATATACAACTTTGATATAGCACAATCTAGCATTTGAGATCTCTAAAATGGCATAAACAACCTCTGAATCCAACTAAACTTTTACGATGACTCAAACAGGCAGCGAGTCTTCCAAAATTCATAACTGCAGTTATACTCAACCAAAAAATATAATCCTTACCAATCTAGAAAGCTCAAGAAAACACTATAACTCTTGTTCAGATCATATGTTCAGATTAGTCTAACAAGATGGTAAAAAAAAACAGATAAGATCCTAAACTATCATAATTGTCGCCACCGGAAAACAGCAATAAAAGAATGACTCTATCTCCCCAGTAATACTACGGCTATGAGGCTGATCTTGGATTGAAAAGAAAGATATTGAGGTGCTCTACAAAAGTTTCCATAGTGGCAAAAATTATTAAGGCCATTAAGGTACCCAAAAAACGAGATGAACCGATCCGCTCGGCTGACAGATTTCAGAACGTGGACAAGATTGATCTCATGATTTTTCTCCCAACAAACGGCCTCTAGTCGGCGATTTAATCCACACAAAGTTAACCAAATTTAGTGGATTAAAACATGACATCTCACCTTGGCTATTTCCCCAAGTTAGGGGAGCAGGAATCAGTTGGGGGAAAAGTTAGTCTATACCCAAGATGCAGCTCTTCTTGATCCTCTTCTCCTCCTAAACCATTTTTCTCCTTTATCCCTTGATTATTGCTGCTATGGAGGTGGTTCTAGAGAGGAGAGGTGCTGTGGAGAGGGAAGAGAGGTGGCGGCTATTGGGCTGGCCAACCGATGGTTCACGGTGGGGAGAGGGAAGGAAAGAAGAACGGAAAAAAAATATATATATATATATATATATATATATATATATATATATATATATATATATATATATATATATATATATATATATATATATATATAAAGGAAACCCACACTTGTCCACGCCAAGGGTTGAGAGTAGGACACCGTGCAACCAAGGATGGTTCTTGTAGCTACGCATTTACCACTCGCTGTCCAAGAGTTTCTCTTCCTTTCTAAAAAAAAAACTTTCCATATTAAAAAAAAAAAAAAACTTTTTAAAGCTTTCAACCCAGGGGTATTACGAAGTCACTATCGAGGCTGAGCCTGTACCGAGCGCTAGAAGCGCTCCGTAAAAACTTAATAGCGCCGGTGGAGGCGCTACCGAGGGGCGTTCTCGGTACCCCTCGGTGAAACTTTAAACGGGAAAAAGAGTGTACCGGCGCTATTAACGGCGCGCTCTGGCAGCCTCTACCGAGAGGGCTCATTCCCCCTCGCTAAACTTGGCCCGACATCGACGACGTTTGCCACCGTCGACGTCAACTTCAGCGAGAGCCCCCCCCATCTCTCGCCAAAGGTAGGTACTTCACCGAGGGCTATGTTAACCTCGCCCCTCGGTGAAGTTTAATTTTAAAAACCTCGACACCATCTCTACCGAGAGCGGGATCAACCAAGCGCTCGGTAGAGCTATGGTTGTTTCACCGGGGGGCCAAGGCCGCTCGGTGAATAGACCATAGTTACCGAAGCGTTGTTTTCACCGGCGCGGCCATCGGTATACACGGGAATATGGGGATCTCAGGCCCCATATTCGCGAGTTTCTTGAGTGCTACCCTCGGTGAAGTGACAAAAATTTTTGTTTTTATTTTTCCATTCCACCTTTACAAATATATTCCCACAGGTCACATATCACATATATTTGACATCCATGCACTAATACAACTCAATTATCACATATATATCACATACATGATCGAAACATAGATTAATTAGTCCAATATCCGGCACAAGTCTAATTACACCGATACAACTCATAATCATCAAGTTTCAATGTACTCAACAAAACCAACAACAAAACCTAGAGCCTAATGGGTTAACCTGCGCCGGTGGAGCTTGCACCGGCAATGGGTGGTCCAAATTAGCAATGTACTCAGCATAGGAAGCATCTGCAGCTGCTCTCGTGCGAAACTTCTTGTGACTGTTACCTGAAAAACTACTCACCTGCTCATTGCATTTTGCCCAGCTATCATAGACTCCAGGAACCTCTCCACGGTATACAACAAACCAAGCCATAGCCTTAAAAAAGTAGAAGCAAATGTTAGTCACGGTTTGATAACAAACATGAGGTAATATAGATGGAGCCTCAGCATAAGATTGTGTAGCCTTCTGCTAAAAAGAGCATAGAGCCCCTCACCTCCCCCTTGATGCTCACGAGAACATGAACAAGCGAGGATCATGGAGAAAGTGAGAAGCTCTATGTTCTCTCTATTGAGCAAATGACAAAAGCTTTGCATCATAGGTCAAGCCCAAAATGAGATCGGAGAACAACGGAATGAAAATATATAAGAGCAAAGCTCCCATAGGTGGCAAGAAAAGGAGGTAGCCTCGGTTTTTGAAGGTTTGTATCATAAGCTGCTAAAAAGAACATGCCACTCCGCACCTCCCTTGATGCTCTCGGACCATGAACAAGCGATGATCATGGAGAAAGTGCGGAGCAAAGATGTTCTTTTACATTGAGCGGCAAAAACTTTACATCACAGGCCACCATTGCATAAAGGGACTCGGTCATAAAATGTAAGCATTCGAAAAACAATTGTAAAAAAATAAGGCCTCGGCTTTTTAGGAAGGTTTGTATCATAGGTCGCTAAAAGAACATACCACTCCTCACTTCTCCTTGATGCTCTCCTCGAACATGAACAAGTGAGGATCATGGAGAAAGTGAGGAGCAATATGTTCTTTACAAGAGCAAATGCAAAAAGCTTTGCATCATAGGCCACCATTGCATAAAGGGACTCATCATAGGTGCACATTGATCATCCTTGTCGCCAAAGCAATTTCATGGTAGCCATGGAACCGTGGCTCGATCCATCCCGGCTATGAGGGAGGCACCGAACTGACTCCATCATTGCTTGGGAATGGACGTGAGCCACAATTTGATGACCACCATGAGGTAATAAAGATAATGCAGCTCAGATTCATGGCACTAACATCACGGTCATAAAATGTAAGCATTTGAACCAATTGCATCATAGGCCACCATTGCATTCCGAATCGATATATAAGCATAGCCTTAGAATTAAATGCCCTTTTCTTTAATATTTGAACTTGGAGCGTAAGGACCAATAGATAACAGAGTTCATGGCTGCCATGAAACCATGTGACATATCCAGCCAAGCCATCAGATCATTAGAGGTTGACAACAATTGCTAGGCATGGATGTATCACATGGTTCGATGACAGGCATGAGAACATAAACAGGTCCTAGGCATGGAAGTCTCACTGGGCATTGTAAAGCATCATAGGCATAAAAGGTTAAAATTTCGACCACAACCATCACGACCACTCCACCATCACGACCACAACCATCACGACCACTCCACCATCACGACCACAACCATCACGACCACTCGACCACAACCATCACGACCACTCCACCATCACGGCCTCACCTTTACGTCGGGGGCTAAAATCGATGGGAATCCTTACCTTCGCAGACGAAGGGATGAGCGGGGACTGCGGCCGGCCGTGTGGGAGGGGAGCTGCGCCGGGCGTGGTCCTCCTCCACGTAGCCTTCTTGTAGCAGATCGGGGGTGGTCGCGGGCCTTCCTTCTCCTCCTCTTCCTCCTCCCCTCCTCCTTCCTCTTCCCCTCCTTCCCTACTCCACCCTCCTCCTCCCTTCCTGCCCTGGGCCGCGGCCGCGGCGAGGTGGCGGCGGTGGGTCTTGGGTCTCTCGTGTGTAGCTCGGGGCACTGGTCTCTGTGTGTGTGTGTGTGTGGATAAGATGCGAGTGGGTGAGAATGGATAAGATACGATTGGATAAGTACCGGCCCTCTTGGGTTAGGGGCTTTTACCGAGGGCCGGCTCGTGAGGCCACTCGGTAGACTTTACCGAGGGCGGTTTGTCGTGGCTCTCGGTAGATCATGTTTCACCGGAAGCACGTACATCGACCCTCTGAATTTATCTTTTTTTTAATTTTGGATCCAATTTTTTTTTGTGTGTGGTTTGTACAATGTCTCATAGCTCAGGTTCAAATTTGAGAATTTTTCAAAACTATTTAGTATATATTTTGATTTTATTTCTTTTAATTGTTTTTTTTTCTTCTATTAGCCAAATTTGAACCGGAAACCATTCGAATAGAGGGGACATGAACCGAAAAATTATATTCATATTCATGAGTGCAATGTGAGGCCTCATCAGTAGACCCAAAACTTTGAACATCTCGTTAAGCGAACATGACCATTCACTCACGGGTGAATAGTTTTTAAATTATATAAAATGCAAGCGAAGTTCAAAAATCGTGAAACTTGTTGATTTATTTGTCGTAAAATCATATGTGGAGACTATGCAAAAAAATTGGGAAGGTTTCGTTGACGTTGGTTTCAACGATGGTTGAAACTTAGGACATATAACACATGTGATAATAGAACTTAGGTGGAGTTGTCCGGGTTTTGGCCATCCTATGAACCAACGTTAACGAAACATTCCCAAATTTTTTGCATAGTCTCCACATATGATTTCACGACAACTCAACAAGTTTCATGATTTTTCAACTTTGTTTGCATTTTATATAATTTTAAAACTATTCACCCGCGAGTGAATGGTCATGTTCCGTGAACAAAATGTTCAAAATTTTGGGTCTATCCCTCGATTAGGCCTCACATTGCACTCAAGATTGAGAACCGCGACATGTCAAGCGCGGTTAACCGTCGTCGCAGTAGACCATGTTGTCGTAGTTGTGAAGCAAAGAGGATGTATTAGTGAGAACGCTAGTCTACATTTGGGAGATCTATGCATTGCGGATCGGTGACCTACACTTCACCCATTTTTGCTAGAAGACCGGCAAAGATCGAACTTTGCGGTGAAGTTGTAGTACAACTTGTAGCCGGATGTGACTAGTTTTTAAATTATGCACTTTTTAAATTATGCAAGTTTGTATGGATGTGATATATATGTGACTTGTTTTAAATTATGCAAGTTTTAAATTAGGCAAGTTTGTATGGATGTGACATATATGTGACTTATTTTTAAATTGTGTTTGTCTAGGGTGGAAACGAAAATCGGAAGAAAAAAAAAACAATAAGGTCATTGTACCGAGCGCCACCGCATTGGCACCGGTAGAGTGACCATATTCTACCGAGCACCAACAACCGCGCGCTCGGTAGAGTTGACGGCAGGGGCGCTGTCGACGATGCAAACGCCAGGGGCGTCAACTCCACCGAGGGAGGCTCTTTGCGGAGAGATGGCGCTCGGTGGAGGCAGACTCTACCGAGGGGGCCAAGCTACCGAGGGTTGGGCTCTCGGTAGAGTGTAGAGTGTCCTCTACCTAGAGCTATCTTTCTTGGAGAGCTGCTCTCGGTAGACGGTGACTCCACCGAGCTGTGCTCGTAGGGCGTTTGGTACACTTGCTGGCGTTCGGTGGAGGCCGCTTGTGCGGTAGTGACTAGACACATATAGAGAGAGAGTATATGATTTAGCCAAATGTCGGAAGGTCATATTTTAGGTAGTAAAATATAAGAGCGTTTAACGGTGGAGACTGAAGCCGACTCACCACCAAAGGCCGGCACAAGTTTACTGGCTAGTGACTTCTGAAATCAACTGGTCAGCGTGGAAATCAATTTAGTAGTTTCTTTTTGTGTATATATATTTTCCCAATTGATCGACGATGATGAATTGCTGATAGATAAGACTGATCAGGATGACCATCTGGCCTTCAGGTGTAGAACACAATGTAGAACACAAGAAGAGCACCCCACGTCAGATTGACCTATCTAGCTAGCTAGCTACTAGCTAGTCATGGCGAACGCCTTCCTCCGTGTCCTGATTGTCGTGCTCGGCGTCGGGGGCCTCGCGTTGTTCCCGGCGACCGCCGACGTATTCTGCGACAACCTTGAACAGGTCGCGGCCACCCTCCCCAAGAACACCGCTTCTTCCCCACAGCACTTCACCACCACCGTCTTCGGCCAAGCGCCAGACGCTGTTTATGCTCTTGCGCTCTGCGGCAGCGACGTCGTCAACGACTCCGCCTGCGGTGAATGCGTGTCCCGCGCGTTCGACGCACTACTGAACTCGACACCGCCGCTTCAGCAACAGTGCAACAAGGCCGGCCACCGCTATGGTCTTGACTGTGACCTCGTTTACTCTGCCGATGACATCCTCACGTCCTACAATACGACGGCTGAAAACGGAGACGACCCGCCCGAAGCGATGTGGAACGGGGTCACCTGGGCCGAAATGGGGTACGGACCCCAAGTCCTGAGCATCGGTACCAGCCTCATTCACCAACTGCTGTTGGAGACAGTACAGGCGGCGGCCAGCACGACGCCGACGCGGTTCGCCACCGGCTTCATGGACAGCGATGCACGCTTCCCGGCAGCAGTGTACTCCTGGCACAGTGCACGCCGGACATGTCTGCCGGCAACTGTTTGGCGTGTCTTAGTCGTCTCCTCGGCATGTTCAACGACTCCATGACCCTGCGGGTGGGAGGAAACATCCATGTAATGCGGTGTCATCTCAGGTACGAGACGTATCATTTCTACAACGGCGCACCCATGGTACGTCTCGGGGCGGCATCGGCGCCCACGCCGACCATGACCGTGAAACACAATAGTATGTTTGTTCCCATGGCTGGATTTTTCAAAAAAAAAAATGCCTATAGTTTTACTACTTTCTTCCAACATTATATACCGGTGAGCTGAATTTTATTATGTTGATGTCACTTGTCAGGGCGTATGAACAACAACTTCTGGGCAATTTTCATTCCCATAATTGTAGTTACTCTATCGGTAGCGGCATTTCTCTGCTTCGTCTTCTGCTCTCGTTGGCTCAGAAAGCACAGAAAAGGTATCTTGATCTGTTACTGAGTTGTTGCTTGCTGTATAATGTTACCAAATTATCTACGATCCACAGTTAATGGAATATAAAGTGGTATTCTCATCTTTGGAGATTTCAAGCAGGGCCAAGGCGTACTGGGGACTTGCAGGGGGAGGAAGAACTAGTTTGGCAAGGGAAGAACTCAGAGTTCTCAGTGTTTGAGTTTGAACAGTTAATCAGGGCCACCAATAATTTTTCAGAAGAAAATAAACTTGGACAAGGTGGCTTTGGCACTGTCTACAAGGTAATAAATACATCACAACAACATCATATCTATCAACAAATCTTATTCTTACCAATGACATGGAATTAATCCTTCTGCAAAAAAAAATGGAGTTAATAGGGTGTTTGGTTCTACAAAGGGATGTGTTCAATTTTCTATCAACAAAGCAGCTTCTCACTCCTTACGTGCACACTGATTTCATAAGGGATGAAGCCACCTTACCATAATTTTCATGGTCTTAAGAATGCATTGATTTCTCATACTTTTTCCCTGAAAGTGTGGCTTTGCACAAGATTATTATTGTATAGGTACTTACAGTCATTAGACAACTAAAAATATTATCATACTTCTAGTTACCAACCTATTTGACAATTTTGTAGCTTGAAGAAATGGTGGAAGAGAATGTAGAAAGCGAAGAGCCTAACTTTAATTTTATTCTTTTTTTTTGGCCAGTTTACCCAGGGATTGGAGATAGCCGTAAAGAGACTTTCTTCACATTCAGGGCAAGGTTTCATAGAGTTCAAAAATGAAGTCCAGCTCATAGCCAAACTCCAACACCGAATTTGGTTAGGCTCTTGGGGTGTTGCTCTCAAGAAGAGGAGAAAATACTGGTTTATGAATATTTGCCAAACAAAAGCTTGGATTTCTTCATATTTGGTAACACATTATATTTCTTAATTTGTTTTAGACATAGTTTTAATAGAAGAAGCAATGGACTAAAAATTGCTAGAAAAATTGATTTCTGTCAGGGTCATGAATCATGCCCCTATGTAACTGAAATAGAGTTATGTATTTGCAGATGAAAACAGAAGAGCTTTACTGGACTGGAACAAGCGTATAGCAATAATTGAAGGAATAGCACATGGGCTTCTCTACCTACATAAGCACTCCCGGTTGCGTGTCATACATCGAGATCTTAAACCAAGCAACATTCTTTTGGATGGTGAAATGAATCCTAAAATTTCAGATTTTGGGCTAGCAAAAATATTTACTTCAAATAACACTGAAGAAAGCACTACAAGAAGAGTGGTTGGCACATAGTAAGTTCTATATCAACTGATCAAGCACTAATGGACATTTATAAACCATATATGTAGTAATTTGACAAATACTGTATCTATCATTCTAGTGGCTACATGTCTCCTGAGTATGCTTGCGAGGGCATCTTCTCAATCAAATCTGATGTATTCAGCTTCGGTGTTCTCGTTCTCGAGATCCTTGGTGGTAAAAGGAATTCTAGTGGCCATGACTATGGAGATTTCATCAATCTGCTTGGATATGTGAGTTGGATGCACATGTACCTTGCAAAACTAATGTGTTTATTTTGTATCCTATATACATATAAATATATAATTCTGTGATGAAATTACAAACAGGCATGGAAATTATATGAAGAGGAAAGATGGGCTGAGCTCATTGACGCATCACTGGACACCATTAGTCACTCAGAAGAGATGATGAGGTGTATGAACATTGCATTGTTGTGTGTACAAGAGAAAGCAGCTGATCGACCTACCATGTCAGATGTTGTTGCAATGCTAAGCAACAAATCTATGGTGCTGGTTAAGCCAAAGCATCCTGCATATTTCAATCTAAGTAGCTTAGGAAACGAAGAGGCCTCCAATGTAGCTCGGCCTGGCAGTATTAATGATGTGACCATATCTATAACAACTACTGGTAGATAGGTTTTCTTCCCGTCATGCTTTAGAGAGCCAATATACAGAGCTAGGTGAACTCTGTACACGTTGCTGGAATTACAAGGAGTAAAGCGAGTACGTAATTTGATATAAGCTCTTAATGCGCAAGGAAAAAAAGGTATATGATAGAGCGTTTGTTCTATGTAACTTTATGGCTCCTAACAACAATTTTATGACAGTAAGTTACTGCAACGCTGTGACACAATTTATACTTTTTGAACGAAATGGCAGGAGCTGACTTCTGTTTCCATGTGAACAATATACCATCCAAATTCAGTTGTTCAAATAAAAGCCAAAGATGGGTGATAGTCAGGCAGGCGTAGATCAGGCCAAATGGAAGCTCTAGCCAGCAACAACATGCTGACTAAATCCAACTGATTATTCTTGTGAGGAAAATTCAGTAGAATATTATTAATCTACATTAATAAACATGAAGGGGTTACAATTACAACCAGTAGTTAGCTACAACGCAAGCATGGTTGCCATGTCAACTGTAGTTGTTATGCAGCAGAATTCGAATGCAGGACAGCAGCACCATTTCAGGTCTGTGTGTGCTGCTTGTTAACTAGCAGATGACCAGAAGTTCAGAACACGCAATTGCTTGCATTTGCATGTACTTGGAGCTGAACTTGCTGCTCGTTGTTGACGGAGGGAAGCTGTTGCATACTGTACAAGAGAACCTGGACCTGGTCGGTCGAGTAATTACAGGGTCAGCTTTTGTCAAATTCAATTTTGTTGGGCAACCTGGTCAACTGTTAGCATCTTGAAGCACAATAGGTAAGATATTTTGGAACCTGCAAAGCCTTCTCTGTAAACCCTGAAGAATGCTAAAATATTTTATGAATGTGATCCATATGGGCATCAAGTGGGCCAAAAAAAAAGCAGTGAAATATCATCTTCTAATGTTCCCACACCATAAATGTGAATAAACTGATACATTGTTACACAGCAAAAAGGAACCATCAACAACAAAGAGCTCGCTATGATGGACTAATCTGCCAGAGGTAGCAAAAGGTACAAAAAAATGTTGTTCCAATCACATTGGTTGGCCTCGTGATATAACTGATCAAGTTTCTTTTTTATGGCCTGTTTGCTTCTTCGTTGGTGTACATCCCAGTTGAATACCCGAGCAATTGTAACCTGACCAAGATAATTCCACACTATGGGTATGAGACCATGGTATAATCATTGCTGAATCATGCAAACTAAGATAATATAAGCTAGTCATAACAATTTGACCTGAGTGATGGTTTGCTGGTCTCGCAAGAACTGAAGATCAGCAACAAGGACTTCTAAACTGGCCTTTGCATTTTCCAAGTTTTTCTTCAAGAGGGCATTGGCCTGCAGAAGCTCAGGAAATAAGGGGCTGGACTAAAACAAAAGTAGCACCTAAAACAAGGATGGTCATTGTTTAATAACCTCATCACAGGAGTACTCCAGCATAACATTTGCACCCAACCACAGGCACACTGAGTCAGTATCCTCAATTTTTGCACGGGAGTAGATCCCCTCGGATAATTCGAAATCAGCTATCAGTGCCTGTATCAGTTAATTGGAAGCCATGGAAAGTTAGCTTTCACTGAGATAATTAATTTGCTCAAGTCCAGCCCCAACTAGAATCCATCATGATTTTAGCTTAAAAGAAACTACTAAGAAGCCTACAGCTAAATTTCCTGCAAACCTGCACTATGTAATAGCACTGCAGACAAAACAATTTCACATGTATGTAATGCAAGCACCATGTAATGCAAGCATATAAAACCCCTGGTGCAGTACTTTTTCCAATCATAAATTTCATGGGTTAGGTGCTTTACTGAGTATTGCTTAATATTATAAATTATTATTAGGCATAAATGATACCACACACTCAGTTACTAAGAGTTGCAGAAAGTACACAATAAACAAGTAAACTACAATTTGATATAATGATCTAAAGTTTCGGTAGCAGAACACAAGTTAAAGGAACCAATTGAACATGTAAAGCGTCAAAACTGAACATTTTATAGGCCTATAAGTGCTAGAGTACAGCCTCATCATGATACAAGATGAAAAGAAAGTAGATAACTCAATTCTAGGAAATTGTACAAACCTCACCCAAATCCTTTTTTAGCTTGTAATGTTGCAACAATATCCAAGCACTTCTCTATATCAGGAATCTTTGCCTGTCAACAGAATAGAGGCCAATATGTTACACTTACATCTGATTGCTAACATAAGTAAAATTTATCAGTGAATTAACAGTAAGTCTGTTCCATGAACAGCAATTCAAATTTTTACAACTAACCCAGTGCTCAATTCTAAACTTGTAGCTCTTCTTAGTTTTGTCCTAGATAAAGGTTTTCCAACTTTGACCAATTTGTAGAAAAATATGGCAACATGTAGCACATCAAGTAAGTTTAATTAAATCCAAGATGAAATATGTATTAATAGTGCATTTAATCAGTACTCCGTCTATCCAGTTTTGTTAGTTGCCTAAGGTCCAGAAAAGTTTCCATGTCTGATCAGTGTGTTGAGAACAGTTGTGCTAAGCAATACCAGGGCTTGTGTCAGAATCATGAAGAAATTATGAACTTCTATAGGAGCTATCACCTATCGCTGTGAGGTTCATGATGAAAGCCTTAGATGTAAAACCAAATCTTCACACTTTCACCCATAAGTTCACTTTGACTTCATTAGGCGGCACTAAGTTTACTAATCATATGAATACCATAAAACACACAAGCAAGCCTAAAAAATCTCAAGGAAAAACAATATGAGCACCTGAAGATCCCTTTGTTGCGCTAGTAGCTTCATCTCTACTATTTTGTACTGCTGCAACCTAAACAAAATGGAAAGCACATGTTACGGTTCTCCTCAAAATAAGCACAATGAATGAACAAATTTAGCTTGAAATTCATTTGAAAAGGAATTAGAATGAACTAATTTCAAAAATGTCTGCCCTGATTGCATTTAAGGTTTCTCAGAATGAGCACACTAGCTCTACAAGTGGTATTGTTACTTTATAGCTCTAAAAAATCCCAGGATCCCAAGGCAAACAGAAATTCATTCTTGAGCGCATTAGTACAAGAAATATTCAGATTCAAAATACTATGACAGTATGACCATTCTGAACACTGAAATGGCTATGTAATTAACTCTTATTTTGGTACACTGTACGCATGGCATGGAGTAAAAGACAATCTCCCAAAATATAGAAGCTTGTCCCTAGGCTACATTTTCTTCCTCCACTATACAGGTGACAACCTCCAGGCTGCCAGAGCAACACCACCATAATTTCAGTTGGACACAGCACACAGCAATTCTGTCATGTTTTATGCCTATTAATAGTCTTCCACTACGAATGAAAACGATTGAAAACTGTCAGGAACTGTACTATAGTGCGGAGAAATGGTCATACAGGATTTTCCCATATTTATGAAATTAATTAACTACTCCCCGTCCCAAAAGGAATGTATTGGAATGTATTTTTTTTTATTATAGATTTGACCAAACTTGAAAGCATTTGACTCCTTGGGAAGTGAGAATTGCATTCTTTTGGGATGGAGGAATAAGAAAACAGTTATGCTAAAATAATAAATTGACAAACTTATGTTTGCTAAAAACAGAAACGGTCAAAAATGCAATCATAATATCAAAAAAGAATATTCGATGGTATAGGAATTTCCCATACTGCTCTCACCCTATGTTCCACTAAACAGTAGCTACAAATACACAATATGCATAGATTCACACATTAAGGAAAGCGTATGACAACGACAGCGCTTCCCCTCATGTTCCAGCACTCAGTCTTGTCGGGCATCAGACAATAGCCACGAGTTTTAGCACCCAGACAATGGAATTAAAAAGGCATCCCTGGATCTATGGGTTTCTGTACTGGGCCTTGACTCTTCAAAGCAAGTAACACCATACACGAAGTTTTAATCGAAAAACATTGAAGCCCCCTAAGTCCTTTCCATTACGTGTAGCATAAAAGAAAATCAAATGCCAGCCAGATTACACAAACAGATGTCGCGACAGGTTTCACATAAGAAAACTTGACAAAGTAGGAATAAACCAATAGGGTGCCAATTCAGAATGGTAGGATTAATATCATGCATGCGACAGAAATTGAATGTATTTGCACTTTTGCAGACAAAGAATAAATTGACTAATTGACTAACCGTGTTCCGCTAGGGCGGCGCCTAGGCGGCGCTTAAGCGCTAGGCGGCGGCCCTCCGCCTGGCCTTGGGCGGTGGGCGGGTACCTAGGCGGCTGCCCAGCTGTTGCTGGCGAAAAGGCGGCCAGATCCGCCATGGCGAGGGACGCGTGGGGCCGGCGCGGAGGTCGGGCAACGATGCGGGAGGAGGTGCAGCGGCGGTCGATGGGGGAAGAGGCGCGGCGGATCTGGTGGGGGAAGGAGGCGGCGGCGGCGGGGAAGGAGGCAGCGGCGCGGGCAGAGCAGCGGGCGTGAGCAGGGTTCGGGAGCGGAGGAGTTCGGGAGAGAGAGAGAAAAAACAGAGGCGGAAGGGAGGTTGGGAGGGGATAAGGTGTCGGTGGGGGGCTGTTAAATGGGCCTTCTTCTCCTCTTTCTCCCCAACATTGAGCACTTATCTCTTTTTTTTTCCTTTAATTAAGTATAAAAGCATATATTAGCTCTTTAGATAAGTATAAAAGCATGTATTAGCCACCGCCTAGAAAAACGCCTAGGAACGCCTAGGCTCGCTTAATCCCGACTATGCTCTAGGCTGCGGGTCACCGCCTAGAATCCGCTTAGCGGAACATGGTTGACTAATGGACATATGTTGCAGCTAGGGCAACCCAATGGAATGAAAATGAACTTTGTCCAATGATTGAACAGAAATAACCCTTTCACTCATTTATCGGGCAGCTCATGAAAGAGTTTGCATTTTAGCATTCAGTATTTCGTTCATAACTAAGAAGAAAACAAACACACCCCATTTAATCACGGAAATTGCTTAAACGTACTGCTATATACTAAAAGAAAACATAACATATCATAAAATCAATGTCCACCTCAGAGTAAACAAGGACACAATCAGAAGTCCACGATTTTTTTTAAGAAGAAATGTTGAATGGATGGAAAGGTAACTGTTTATGAATGAAAGACAAAAAGACTAGTGCACAACCCAACAATGCAATGAATGCGGGGCAAGCTATATAAAGCCACAAGGCAGTAAGTTCAGAAAAATAGTCCCAGGGAACAGATCCAAATTCCCACCACATCCAGCTATAGTTTTCTTTCCTTTTTCTTATGTTTTGTGCAAAAAGCCAAAAAACCTAACACGAAATGCTCTCTCCTGTGGAACTGCATAAGCAGCAAGCATGGATAACCAACACAAAAGGATGGACCTTTGCAAATTGCAAAACAGCAACGTCCAAACCATAAATGGTACGTCCGTACGAATCTGAGCCAGGGACACCAAGTAACCACAGGTCCACAGCATATTCAGCAAACGGAGCAAGGGGCCAAGTAACTATGGCATATTCATCAGCAAATAGATAGTAGAACAAAAAGCTACTCCAAAAACAGGAGGGGGCCAACAGCTTGAAACAAGTTGGGACTCTGCGAAGGGGGTATCGAGATTCACAGCTCGCAGCAATCCGAGCGAAGGGTCAACCTATGAATGAAGTATGAAACCAGTAGAGTGCCGAAACCCGCGCAGAAACCCTGGACTAGGCAATTCGATTGCTCCCAGCCCGTAAGCTCAGCTAACAAGCTGACGGGGGATAACAACAACGAGCAACCACCACTCTCACAAGCCACAAACGCGCAGGTAGGATCCGAATTCCGAACAAAGCAGCCGCAGCCGCATCTCCTCTCCAAAGCTACGCGTCGGAGGAGCTCGCACAGTGGATCCGGGTCGTGACCGAAACGGCGGGCGCAGGGCCAGCGGTACCAATACGCGATTTCCCCATCAAGCAAGCGCAGCGAGATCCCTAGGCTACTACTAGTGTAGCAGAGTTTTTGAGGATTCGTTCACCTTTCCTGGAGGAAGGCGAGGGGCAGAGTTGACGTCGAGCCCGGCCTGGCGGAGGTATGCCTCGACGTCCTCGACGAAGGCCGCCGCCGGGATGCCACGCCGCTCCGCCACCCCTTGCGGCGTCGAGACCGACGCCGACGCCGCCGCCGCCATGAGTGAGAGAGGGGCCCAAGTGGAGATGGAGAGAGAGGGGAAGAAGCAGGCAGAGTCAATCAAAGCCCAAAGAGCAACAAGGTTTGTAGAAAACAAAAAGAGCGATCGAGTTTACTTCCGCGACTCAGGGCCGAGCACAGACAGTGGGTGACGGAAAAGGCCCACTAAACCCACGGGCTGGAAAAGGTTGATGGGCTACTCGGCCAAGTGTATTGGATGAAGCCCAAAGCATCCTTTATTTTACTTCTTGTTTGGGAGCAGAAAAAATGGGGGGAAGAGTTGCTCAAAAAAAAAAAAGTGGGGGAAGAAGAAGATGCGTGCCTGGTGCGGAGTATAAATTTCCCAACAGGCCAAATGAAACGGGCTGGTACGGGCCCGATACGAAAAAGCATGGCCCAATAACGGTCCGGCCCGAAAGCTGGCACGGGGCAGGCACGGCTCCTAGCCATCGGATCGCCTCACAGTTGATTTGAGTCGTTGGATCGTTAGGGGAGAGATATATAAGTAGAAAACCCTAGGTCTCCATCCCAAATCCTTCTCTACCGTTTTCCTCCTCCCGAAAAAAAATCCGTGGCTTTGCACCCGTGCTACCTCCTCCTCCTTCTCTCTACCTCGCGAAGTCATGAACTCCGTCGCACCGCCGCCCATGTCCTCCCGAATCACCACCTTCTCCCCGGCCCGGCCTTCCCTCGGTTCCTCATCGCGTCTTTGTTGTAGTGGCGGCGGTGCATCGGTGACATCGAGGCTCGGCGGCGCGGCTGGCGGCAACCTCGAGCAAGGCGGCGGCGGCGGCCGGCCGGGGCGACACGACCACGGCAGCGGGCTCATGCGTGCTATCGGCGATGGCATGGTACGACGAATAGCATATAGTGTCGGTATGCGGGCCAAGATGTTGAAACGCGGCGGCATTACACGACACGCGGCACGGTGGCGCCGCCATGCGGCGTGCTTTGACGTGCCATGCCATGTAGTGCCGTGTCGGCGGTTTGGAAAACTATAGCACAAAGGGGCGCGTGGGACCACTTTCGAATTCTTCGTGAAGCTTCACGGCGCCCGAAGGCGCATGCACTAACACGTGGTACAAAAACATTTTGCACCGTGCAAATGTGCAATCGATCGGCAAAACCAAAGATGCAAATAGATGAATGAAGCTAGTACTCTAAAAATGGTACCATTGGGCTGGAGGAAGAAGATGCAAATTGCTTTGCTAAGTTGTTTTGATGTAAGAAGAGTGAGTTCCCCCTAAAATACTTAGGGGTTCCACTATATTACACAAAATTAAGAAGACAGGACCTACCCAGCACGTTATTGATAAAATTATTAAAAGAATTACAGGATGGAAGGGTATAGACTCCTCTCTTATGCTAGCAGACTAACCCTCTTGAAAGCTTGTTTAGCAAGCATTTCCATTTACTTGTTGTCAGTGATTAAGTTTACTAGATGGGTTATTGACATGATAAACTCTCACATGGGCCATTTTTTGTGGAATGATAGTGTTGATCATCATAGGCACCATCTCGCCAATTGGCAATTAGTATCAGAGAAAAAAGAGGTGGGAGGTCTAGGAGTCCATGACATGAGAACTCCAATACTATCTAGAGAGATACACTACTACAGAATCGCTCATCACTACCAGGCATCAGCTGCGGGAATTTAATCCACCGGCGGTGTTGAACCTCGCCCGGCGGTGATGAACCGTTCGGGCGCGGAAACTTCGAAACTCCACGGATCGACCAATACCGGCGGTGAAGATTCGAGATCACCACCGGGTTGAATCGTTCCCGGCGGTGGTCTTGATGGACCTGTGATCACTCAGCGGGTTTGAATTAGAACCGAAAAGCGATTTGAAGATTGACACAACCGGGTTGAATTAGAACCGATAAGCGATTTGGGAGGGGAAGCAAATTAAAGGAACCGATAGCTCGCGGGGGTTGAATGAAGAAGGAACGAAGAAAACAAGCGATAGAAACAGAGAACGGAGATGAATTAAAAGCGACTTGAGAGTCATTATATATTACTAGATAATATATTTACAAAAGCGAAAAAAAATAAAAGCGGCGACGCCATGCATCGCCTCCTCTGCCGCCATCGGCCGCTAGGCCTCGTCCTCATTGCTGGCCGGCCTCGTCCTCGGCGCCGACCGCGTTCCGCCGGCCAGTTGCACGGGCTCTGCCCGGCCTCGCCGGTATCCCCTAGCGAGGATGTCGGCGATGGCCTCGACCTTGAAGGCGTAGAAGTTCGCCTTCTCCACCAGCGCCAAGGCACCGTTGGCGGGGCCGGGGATTCTTCGGGTGGGTGGGTGACGGAGGCGCCGGGTGGGCGCCCGCGGTGAACAAAAGCTCCTCGTTGGTGTAGGCGTCGGCCATCTCGTCGATGAAGAAGAAGCTAGCTACGCAGGGTTTATGGAAAGAGAGAGGCTAATTAGCGATGGAGATGGTACCAAATCGGGCGTTGTTATATAGTAGCAAGCCATGGAATGCATGCGGTCCATTGTCATTCCCAAGGCGGCGCCATGAAAGCGATCAGCCATCGCCACGACCGGCTCATCCAATGGCCGTCGCGATCGGCCCGTCTCCCCCGAAGGCCGGCCGGCTCTGCAGCGTTTGCGTAGCGTTTCCAATGGCGCTTCCTCGGTACGGCGCGGCGTTTCCCAACACCCAATCCGAAATCCCGGTTCGATCCCCAACAAGCCGATTTTGACCATTTTTTCAAGAACGATGATCGAGTTTAGCATTGTTATTTTGAAACAAGGAATGCATGCTTCACCTTTGTTTACCATTGCTACAAGATCAACCACCGCGTTACCTTCGATGCCGACGGGTGAGGGAGCGGGGGCTTTGAGGGAGGGAGGGAGGGAGGGGAGACGAGAGACTTCTGGTTTGGAGCACAAAATGACACACTCAACAAGGCGTAGCACGTCCACAACAACTGCCGGGCTATTTAAAGAATCAAACTTTGTACCGCCCAGCGGATAGCCATCAACGTTTTTTTCTTTTTTTACCACAATCTTTTGTAGGCCCCCACGTTCACTTAGCGTGTTCACGGTGGCACTGTGCTACATGCATGCCGCTCGCTTGGAGAATCTGCGTTGCCCGGTAGCATTCACTTCTTGGTTAGGAAATCGGCGGTGTCTCGGAATCGATGAGAAAGCACGTGGCACCCGGTACTGCGGCGTCGGCGGGTTAAATCAATGTCGGTTAAAACAACTGGCGGGTGTAGTTTCACACCCGGCGGTGTGTGTAGAAATCACTTCTTTGGTGCGGATCTTTTACGCCGGTGGTATTAGACATCGCTTGCCCGGTGAAAACTTAGACCCGGCGGTGATTTTGAAAATTCAGCGACGCCCACCGTTCTCAACTTCGGGTGACCAGCCCACCAATCTTTGGCGCCTTTTGCCCGTCCTCCGTACAACGGCGGTCGACTCAACCACGCCATCTCGCCTATTTAAACGGCAAAGGGGACGTGTTTTGCACCAGTTTCTCCTCTCTGTTGTTGCATTCTTGGTTCGTCGGTGGTTCCTAACCCTCTCCTCAAAATCTGAGAGGGCTTAGTTTTGAATTTTTAGTGTCATGGGTTTTGGATCTAGGAAATCTTTTCTCCTTATTTTCCTTGTTCTTAGTCCTCGATCTTCTTTGCTAGCGGTACTTTCGAGTTCCATATACATATGGCCTTTCTTTGGGAGAAAGCCCTCCACATACAAATATGCCTAGTCCAAGAAAATGGTTTACGAAAAGGTGCTAGAAGAGTCTTCGATGAAGGAGAGACAGGGGGCTTGCGGCTTCTATGGGTGCCATGATTCAAGATCGAACTCGGACTCATATTAAGAGTCCGGAGTCCTTGTGCTTTGGGGTGCTAGTGTTAGACCAATATCCCGGGCACATGGGTATATAGTAGGCTGAATCATATGGTGCATCCATGGAAAAACAACCCTCATTGGACCAAGTTCTTGTGATTTCATCCTTGGTCCAATGGTCAAGTTTGGGCTTTGAAGATGAAGCTCCCGGTGAATCTCATCCTCCAACATCCTCAATGAGTGCACGTAGCGACCTCGCCACTTCTTGATCCGAGGAGATGCTACAAGAGACTTCTTGAGGTGGTTAAATTTTAATGTGTTTGTACACTTTGATTGTAGCATTGACCTATCTGTGAATTGGTCTTTGTTATCATATATTTAGTTCTATGTAAGGTCTTTGCTATGGAAATATATGTAATGTAAGGTCTTTGTTATGGAAATATATGCAATCAAATTTCTTATCACATTTGTATTTACATTTTGATATGAATCTTGATTGTCTCTTCGATACCTTTGAGTTTCCTTTTTACCCTTCATCGAGCGTAATAAAAGGCGGTTGCGTCAATGAAATATCTGCATATTGTGAGAAAAATTCAAAATATATCCAAATCTAATGTGAATGAAATAAAGTTATATATGTAACAAAAACAAAAAAACGAGATAATGAATTTTATTCACATCCATATCCCCTTCGGAACGGATATAACAAAACCCGGCTTGCGTGAAGCATCTACTCGTACATATGTAGCGACCTTTGCAACAATGCATGCATGCAAAGCGAGTGAAGTGACAACAACTTTGTGAATTCAACTGCCGGGATACATACAAACAACCGGTAGTGATATTGTATTCAGCTGTCGGCTCCATTCAAATAACAGGTAGTCATGTTGTTATCACTATCGGGTATATCTTAATACCAGCGGTGATGTACCCCTTGATCAAGCTGCTATAAATCAATGCGCCCGGCCGCATCCACACACATACCCTAGCACGCACCCACGAGCTCCGGTCACTCTGCACGAAATCCACTCGGCTCTTTCACTCTCTCTCTCTCTCTCTCTCTCTCTCTCTTTTCTAGGAGATTTGTTCATGGCTCGAGGATATTACATTGGTAAGGATTTTTTTTTTTGTCTAGAATTCTATATAATATGCATATAAACAATACATATATATATATACTATATATTTATGAGCTTTGTCTCTTTTTTTTTTTCCTTTTTATCGCTCGGTGGTGGCGGTCCTCCGCCTTTGCCGCCACCACAAGAACCGGGTTTCCACGGCCGGCGATGAGTCATTCGCCCCGGTGTGGACACAAGGCCATTCCCTTATTCGACCATCGTATGTAATTTTTTTCTAACATTTTTTTATTTCTTATTTTACTATAACAAATACATGGACAATTAGTTTAACTTAACGTCATTTTGTTACATTTATATGTTTCACGGACTTTATCCCCAATACAATGGCTAGAAAGCGACACTTAGGTTTCTCTATCTCTCCCGAGTTTTGTGGAGACCACGACATCTAGAGCATCGTCACATGGTCATCAACTATATACGTGTGAAATAAGTTTTTACATCCCTTCGAGGATTCGGGACACAACCTTGACCACCTAATCCACGAGAGGGAAACGAGAAACGACGTGCAAAGCGCCGAGTACCATGCCGTTTTCTTGTGCTTAGATTCTCTTCGGCGTGTTTGCTACATTGTGCTGATTTCTCGCACTTCAAGATATTTGCCTTGTCTGGCGATAATATCCCCCATGGCAATATAGCGAATATGTTGGGAGTTACAACCATGATGATGTGGTAATAAATTAAATTCATCATTTTGGCAATGCATATTAGATAGATTCACATCATCCTCATTCATTTTGATTCTCCCACTTGCGATTTTGCTCCACGATCTTACTTATGCTTTGCATGTGGCTTGGCGGCCCGTTCTCGACCAAGCTACGAGACCGACTTCGGGTACGATTGGGACTTACGTGCACACCTTGGCTAGCAAACTACGGAAGGCGATAATCTTGTATAAGGTTTACTAACTTAGGCACCGGTGGTTCGGTGGGTTATATCTATGGTCGAGCATTTTTCGTCCTTGCGAGGGGCGAGAGAGTGCAATCATAAGGGCATTGACCTTCATCGACTCAAGCGGATACTTAATCCGTGACATCAATTACCCGATATTTCTACAATCCTACATTCGTGTGCATGGATCACAAGCTGAACCCAATATTGATCCCGGCGGCGATGATGATGATTTAGTGTGTTTACTATGTTAATTATTTGTAAGGTTGTATGGTTACTTCCCCACGGTAATTAATTTGTAATGTTCTTGTGGCCCATGTGGTCTCAAACTTTTTCGAGCCTTTCACATGTAAATGGGGAAGCACCCACAGTTTGAGATTTTTCGGAGTTGGTTTGGTACTTTTCCGGTTTATTTGAATTTCTGTTTCTTGCGACGCCACCTTGTAATTATAGTTTGAAGCGAAAGTACCCACAAAAAGAGACGGAATCTTTGCTAGACTTTTCCACGAGGGGTCTCATGTGCCCTAGGAGGCAAATCACCGTGGAGGTCAAGAAAAATTCTTGTGTTTCCATGGTTTAATTAGCCTTCTTGTCGCCCGGTTTAGCTTCGAAGAAAATCATAGTAATTAAAATATTTATCGAGAAAAACCTAAGAACTTGTGTGGGGTCATATTTTGGGTGTACATGGCTGGGAAAAAAAATTCAAGCCATTTCCACCAAGGAGGATTACACATCCTTCACGAGGCACATGATCCCTACCATCGAACCGGGACTATCTGATGTAGTTCTTGTGCTCCATGTGGTTCATATGTTTTTAGGTGTTGTAGTGGTCTCAAACTTTTTTGAGCCTTTCACATGCAAATTGGGAAGCACCCACGAAGTTTGAGATTTTTCGGAGTTGGTTTGGTACTTTTCCCGGTTTTATTTGAATTTAGCTTGGCGCCACCTTGTAATTATAGTTTGAAGGCGAGCGTACCCGAAAAAAGAGCCGAATCTTTGCTAGACTTTTCCACGGGGTCTCATGTGCCCTAGGAGGCAAATCACCGTGGAGGTCCAAGACATATTCTTGTGCTTCCATGGTTTAATTAGCCTTCTTGTCGCCGGTTTAGGTAGAAGAAAATCATAGTAATTAAAATATTTATCGAGAAAAAACCTAAGAACTTGTGTGGGGTCATATTTTGGGTGTACATGACTGGAAAAAAAATCAAGCCATTTCCACCATGGAGGATTGCACATCCTTCACAAAGGTACATGATCATCCATGAAGTGGCGGCATTTCTATTTCACCGCCGCCGGTTGCGTGTAATAACCTAAGGCGAATAGGATTGGGGTGAAATTTTCCAAATCTATCCGAACCTCCCGCCATTTCGTTCCCCACCGCGCCCAAACCAGCCTTGCCTATATATATATAGGTGGCTGGCTCGGAGCGAAATTTTGGCAAGCCATTTGAACACAGCGCCATTCGTTCCCCACCGGCGCCCGAAAGAGCACCGTCGCCGACGGAGCGCACCACCAACTCAACGTCGCCGTTCGTCGTCCCCCTCGCCGCCGGGCCGTCCGTTCAGCGCATCCCCGGTCGTTCGCTCCGGTGGAATCGAGGCTTGACGGCGTTCTCCCACGCCGCGCTCCTCCACTCCGGCGTCCCCAATGCCGCGCCCGGCATCCTGCGCCCCTTCGGCCCCTTCCACGGTGAGAACTAATTATCCCTTTAGGTGTACGAAGTTTTTACCTATGAGAATGAGAACTAATTCGCCGTTGTCCTAGCCTCGCGTCGCCCCGCTTGGTCTTCCTCCACGCCGACGGAGGACCGCCGCCACACCTCTCTGCTCGTCCATGACCTCACGCCGTCTTCCTCTTCACCGCCCCTCGACCCCGTGCGAGTCCGCGACCTTGTCCTCCTCAAATCCTCCAAGACACGAGGCGCCGCGAAAGCTTGGTGAGTGCGTTAGTCACTTACCCTTGAGGTGTTCGTTGAAATGCTCGTCTCGGCCACTACAACACGTGCTCGAATTGTGATTAAAATTCATGAGTTAGTGTTGTTCAAATCCGGTTGGATATTTTAAATATATGTGCGTAACTTCTTTATACAACTTTTATGAATAACATAGCAATATCATCCTATTTTGGTGACATGTATAGGCAAGCATGGCGTGGTACGTAGTGTTTGTTGGTCGCGTCTTGGGGGATCTATCTAACCAGGAAGATTGCTATGCTCAAGTCCAAGGCTACGCTAATAATTGTTCTGAGAAAAATACAACACCGAAAGTGAAGGCGTAAATTAAGCCTACAATGGTGCAAACTAGCCGGCCACGGAGATTGAAGAGAAGCCACCCCCACATACTTATGAAGATTGCGAGAATTCTTTGCTTAATTGGTTTTGGAAAGATGTCATGCTTTTATTTATGTCTATGACTCTATGGTCATTGGTGTTTTTATTTTAGAAGTTCATGTAGGCTTAGTTTCTAGAACATTAGGTGGATTTTGTTGTATGTAACCATTAAATCTGTAATGTTTTGACGATATTAATGTATGATGATTTTTTGATTTAAAAAGAGCTGAATTCCACGAATAAATTCAAAAATTTAAAACAAAAACGCCGGGTGGCATGGGCCCGGCCATTGAATGAGCAACAAACCGGTAGTGTAACTATACCAAACACTATCGGTTTGAATTACTAACCGTCATAGACGACGAAACATCACCGTCGGCTGCATTAACCAACCGATAGTCTCCACTCTAATAGCGCCTGCCGAGGTTGAGATCACCGACGGTGTTCACGTAAAGTTCTTGGCGGGTTCAAAGTAAGCCGCCATTGTTAGCTCTTCGATACACCGCCGGCTTTCGAGTCTAACCCGATAGTGTTATCCCCACGATTACGCCGGTTCGTTAGCAACGCCCGACGGTGCTCTAATATCAACTCTGCGGTGACTTCCGAACCCGCATTGCTTGGATTAAAAATCTTTGCCGGGTCGTGGAACACCCGACGGTGTTCGGTGGCGATCGCGGCTGCCCGGTTCGATATCAAACCGGCGATCTCTCCTCGCATCACCGCCCGGTGTTTTGACCGGTAGTGTTTCAAACCCCACATCACTACGCTATGGTTACGCGGTTCGGTTTTCGGCGGTGAAGGGGGTTGGAGCCCTACGATGATGGACAATTCGTAGTAGTGATATTATTGACTTCAAATATGATACAAAAGAAACCTAATGTAATGTCTTTGCTCCCAATCTTTGGAGCTTCTCCCTTTTGAAAGAGGTTATATGGGCTATGAAAGCAGCTCTAGTGGGTGTAAGATGGGTTGTTGGTAATGGCAAAAAGTCGCGTTTTTGAGGATGTTTGAAAAGGCAATATTATAGCTTGGCCATAGTTTTTGGCCACTCTACATTATCAATGAACAACAATGCTTACATGATTTCACGGAAGCGGACAAGCCTTCACTACTACGTAAACGAACTTCGTGGCGGGCATTTTAGGTTTTCCGTGGCGGGCATTGTGTCGCCACGCGAGCTAGGGTCGTTCGATTAACGTGGCGGACTCCATGCCCGCCATGCAAAATCGATGATTAACCGTGGCGGGCGCATAATAAAGACCGCCACGGTTAATAGATAACCATGGCGGGCATCGTTACGTGCCCGCCATGGTTAATTTATTAACCATGGCGGTTTTGTTAAAAGCCCGCCACGGTTAATTAGTTCAGGATTAATAAAAAAAATTCAAAAATATTATAAAATTATAAATTTTGATTTAAACCACATATTAAATAATAAAATAAGAGAATATTCACATAAATCTTAAACATGCATCACAATTTTACATTCAACTAACATATGGACATTCAATTAAAAGCACTTCGAGTTTAAAAGTGACCACCACACATCGTAATTTACAAAACTTCGATCGAACGATCGATTGCTCAATCACGTTTAGCTAAAGTTACAAATCAATGTCATCCCACATATAGTCCTTCATGTCTAGCTTATTTCTCGATCCTGTAGTTCCCATAAGTCCTCGTTTACGGCAAGGTCCTTTGTTAGGGTCAAGAAACGGCGGTAAAGGTAGCACAACGTCCTCAACGGCGCCCCTACGGATGGCGCCAACCAGTTTCTTGAACTTAAGGTCGTCCAAGCCTTTGTTCCAAAAACCTTGCGTGGTTTTCTTCGTCATTTCGGCGCCACGTGAGTACGGTACACGTCAACGGGGATATGAGCGTATAGGCATAGAAACCACACGGGTTCTTCGCCGTAAAAGCTCGCTTACGCCGCCTTTGCATGCACGATATATGTCACACCCAATTTTAAGGATAAAATGGGATGCATTAATCTCACGTGTGCCCGGGGAACCGTCACACAAATGAGTCGACAAATTACAAGAGATAGTATCATCACCGTGCATATTACATAACGAACAATAAAGATAAACTTAGTCTTACACAATAACATAGGACAACTATAACTTGCTAGCGGGGCTCCATCACGGGGACGTCAACCTAGTGAACTCAAGCCTAGAAGTCATCAGGAAATCCTGATATCCTCCAACATCACGTTTCCGCATTTCAAGGTTTTCCCCTTAAATAGAAAGTAAAGCAAGGGTGAGTACTCCACGTACTCAACAAGTATAACATGGGTTATGAAGCTCAAAAGGTGACACCGTCTTCTTGCATTTAGCATTTTAGTAGGTCAAGTTTTAGCATTTAATAAGTATCAAGTTATGCTTAAGCTCCCAAACCCACATGATCATTATTGCTATAACATTATCATTAAAGCTCATCGGCATCATCTTGATCCCACGTCTCATCATCATGTCCATCTCCAAAGTAACCAACTATTACGTGAGTTTTCGGGCCGCTCGTGGCCGTGAGCACGGCCGATATATCGGTTTGATCAAACTCTGCTTGAGGTGTACACTTTCACTTTGTGAGCCGTGAATTGCCCTTTTGCCCGAGGTGATCGGCCTCTTAACCCACTACCGAGGTAGGTTGGCGGGGTTCACTATGAAGCCTTTCACAGTTTAGTCTAACAAGTTAGGGCCGCTAGGTTTCCTCGGCGACGGATATAGAGAACCCTCTTTCACATGGCACACTCCCTCATGGCTATACACATATGAGCGAAGCATTACTATACCCAAAGTGTGAAGGCCCTTGGCGCCTTATTCAGGGAACCTCTAACAGGCTAGACGAGATCACGGATCTTGAGCTAAAACCCGAGCCATGTAGCCCTCACGGTTATGCGTTAAATCCCAGCTTTTGCCCTCTGAGATAAGTCCTTAAGGAGGGCTAAGAGCACCATCGCTCCCTTGCCCTATAGTTCCGTTCTCATTATCATTCTTTATCATCTTTAGCATATCCATAGTCATCAATAAGATCATGTTCATTAAGGTTGAGCACTAGCAATCTACCCATATGCAAGTACCATAGGTGGCAAGGTATAAGTAGCAAATAATACTAGGATGTCCTTAGGGATATCAAGTTTAGACACATGCAACATGTTTAGATGTGTAAATAGTGAATAGGACATCAAGGAGGATCCATGCTATACTTGCCTTGGTCAGTGAACTCTTGCTGGTCCTGCTGCTCCTCGAAGTACTCCTGACCACCAACGTACTCCTCACCGTCTGGGACTCGACCAATAAGACAACAAAGACGCAATGCAAGTGCAATCATACAAGACAAGCATAACTTTAATTAGAACAGTACACCAATCAACATGAAAACAATATAAAAAGTTTGTAAACAGATCCTACGTCTCGCTACGAACACGTGAAGCCAGCGAAAATCACGAAAAACGGATTAATAACGTGCGAGATATGATAAAAAACGAGGTTTTCTATGTATAGAATCTAACTAGACCTAAACTCGAATTTTGCCAAAAGAAAACCTACTGTACAGTATGACTAACACGTAGATAATTTCTCTACGAATCTAACGCAAGTTGAACGGATCGATTCGGAGTTAAAATGAGCATTTTATAAGCATTTGAATTCAGTGGCAGTTTCGTAATTAGACTGAAATCGATTTTGAAATAAAATAAAACAGAATTCAGAAATGGAATTCGGCCGGGGACTAGATCGCGATTTCCAGGAAACAGAGGGGCTCTTTATGAAGATGACCCGCGAAGGGGTATCTTCGCGACTGCTTGCCGTTGGATTAGAAGGTGACGGCTCGGATGAAAGTTGGGAGGGGAGAGAAGGGGTCCGGTAGGCTACTGAGCCGGCCGTGGCCGGCGCCGCCCCCGCCACACGGCGGAGCACCGCCGGCGTCGCGGGGAAATGGCCTACGGGCCACGGTTCGAAAACCGAGGGTACCGGGATGAAGAGGAGGCCAAAGCGGACTGTGCGGGGCTCGGCGTGCGCGGACGGCGGCTTGGCGGGGGTGCGGCATGGCCGGCGGCGGGTTTGACTCGCCGGCGCTCGGCGGAACGGCACTACGGGCTACGTTTGTCAAATAGAAAGGGACGGGGAGGGACGGGAGGGCAACGCGATCCCGTCTAGGCCTACATCGCGGCCGGGAAGGTCACACGCGACCGCGCCATGGCCGGGTACGGGTGGCACTTGCCGGCGTACAACGGAGCACGTGCTAGGGATACGATTCGATAAAGTAAGATCATAGGGAGGAAGAGGAGGTCAAGGCGGGCGCTCACCACACAAAGAATCGGACACCGACGGCACGGGACGACGCCGCAGCGAATAAAAGCGGCAATGGCGGCTCCGTGGCGCGGTTTCAACCTGCGATGGTCGTTGGCGGCGTCGAGTGTCAAGCGAGGATGAAGGAGGGGCAAGCGGTGCGGGCCACGCGCCACGGGCGAGGATGCAAGCTGGGCTTACGAGAACGAGTGGCGATGCAGCGGACGACGGGCGTCGGTGCAGCGGCTCGGCGGCGAGGCGGCGCTACGGTTCTGCGGTGCGAGGCGAAGGGACGGGGAGGAGTGGGCTGGGCGGGGGGTGAGTAGGGCGGGCTGCGACGCGCCTAAATGCTGGCCGAGAGGGCGGGGGCGCTCCCACGTCGATGGATCGTGGGCGCGGGCGGCGGTTGCGCGAGCGCGGCGCTGCAGTTCGTCCCCGCGGCGTGAAACAGAGAGAGGAGAAAAAAAAAGGCGCCGACAGGTGGGCCATCCTTGTCAGCTGCAGGGTGAAGGCAAGCTGCGGCAGCAGCAGTTGCCTGAGCGCCAATGGGCCTGCCCAACAGAGAAAAAGAGAAGAGGGACGCCAGGGCTGGAACAACTGGGCCAGCAGGCCGAGAGTAGAGAAAAGAAATAAAGAGGAGAAAGAATAAGATTTTCATTTGAATTTTCCAGAATTTGTAAACCATTTCAAAATAGAATTTGAACTCAGTTTCAAGTTTGACTAAAAACCAATCATCACATTGAAATAAATGCAGCAGCATGTATGCATCGACATGTAATAAACTTATATTTGATTTTAATTCACAAAAATTATTATTTTCTATTATTTGGATGCACACATAAATGTATAAATAAATCAAATTTAATTATTTTAAAAACAATGCAAATTTAGGGTGTTACAATTCTACCCCCTTAAAAAGAATCTTGTCCTCAAGATTTCAGGTCATGCTTACTCAAACAGCTGCGGATAATTTTCCCTCAGATCTTCTTCTCTTTCCCATGTAGCTTCTTCCTCTGAATATCGGTTCCATTGCACCTTGCACATTTTAATCATCCGGCTACGGTAACTCTTTTCTGCTGTTCCCAAAATCTTTACCGGATACTCCTCATATGTGAGATTTTCTTTCACATGAGCTCTTCCAAAGGAATTTGTTCTTCCGGTACACGCAAGCATTTCTTTAAATCGAGACACATGGAACACATCATGGACACTTGACAAACTCGTGGCAATTCTAACGGTAAGCCACTTCTCCACGTCTCTCTACAATCCTGAAAGGTCCAACATACCGTGGTGCCAACTTTCCTTTCATGTTGAATCTTTTCACATTTCTCATTGGCGACACCTTTAGGTACACATAATCTCCTTCTTTGAATGACAGGTCCTTTCTTCGGGTGTCGGCGTAACTCTTACGTCTAGACGTGCCACTCTCAAGTTATCTCTAATCACTCTCACTTGTTCCTCGGCATCTCTCAAGACATCTGGTCCGAACACTTGTGTTTCACACATCGATTCGAATAACGGTGTTCTACACTTTCGTCCATACAATGCTTCAAAAGGTGCCATTTTGAGACTTTTACGTGACTATTGTTGTATGAGAATTCAGCATAAGGCAAGCTCTTGTCCCAACTAGTACCGTATTGTAGAGCACAAGCTCTCAACATGTCTTCAAAATCTGGTTGGTCCTTTCGGTTTGTCCATCGGTCGAGGATGATGAGGGCACTAAAGTTCAACTTTGTTCCCAAAGACTCATGTACTTGGTGCCAAAAATGTGATGTGAACGAGCACCTCTATGCGACACAATCTTCTTGGGAACCCCATGTAGACTTACTATTCTCTCCATATACAACTCTGCTAACCTTGCACCTGTATATGTGGTCTTCCACAAAGCGAAAAGTGAGCAACCTTAGTGAGTCGATCCACTATTACCCAAATTGAATCATAACCCCTCTGAGTGCGAGGTAATCCAACAATGAAGTCCATACCAACTTCTTCCCATTTCCATTCAGGTATCTTCATTGGTTGTAGCAAACCTGCAGGTCTTTGATGCTCTGCCTTCACTCTCTGACAAGTGTCACATATGGCTACATACTCTGCTACATCTCTTTTCATTCCACACCACCAATACTTCTCTTTCAGATCCAAATACATTTTGGTACTTCCAGGGTGTATGGAATAAGCAGACTCATGTGCTTCTTGCAGAATTGCATCACGAAGAGCCTTCACTTCTGGCACACATATCCTCTTTCCAAACCATAGCGTACCATTCTCATCTAGACTGAATCCTGGTGCCTTACCAAGCACAATGTTCTCTGCAATCTCTTTGAGCTTCTCATCTTCTAGTTGTCCTTTACGTATCTCTTGCTCCAAGGTAGGCTCAATGGTCAATTCCATGGTGTTATTAAGAAATCCCAAATTACGATACTCCATTTCAGCACACAACTCAGCTGACATAAGACTCACTGATAATCCATTGGCATAACTCTTCCTACTAAGCGCATCGGCCACTACATTGGCCTTACCAGGATGATAATGCACTTCTAGATCATAGTCCTTAATCAACTCTAGCCAACGGCGTTGTCTGAGATTAAGATCTGACTGAGTGAAGATATACTTTAAACTCTTGTGGTCAGTGTAAATATCACTCTTGTGTCCAATTAGATAGTGTCTCCAGATCTTGAGAGCATGGACTACTGCCGCTAACTCCAAATCATGTGTAGGATAGTTCAACTCATGCTTTCTCAACTGTCTAGATGCATATGCCACTACTTTTCCTTCTTGCATAAGTACACATCCAAGACCAAGGCGAGATGCATCACAGTAAATAGAGAAACTCTTACTCAGATCAGGCAATGTCAGCACTGGGGCTGTAGTCAACCTCTTCTTTAGTTCCTCAAAGTTCTGCTGGCACTTATTACACCACTCAAACTTAGCACTCTTTTCTAACAGGGCTGTCATAGGCTTAGCAAGCTTGGAGAATCCTTCAATGAATCTCCTATAGTACCCAGCTAAACCTAAGAAGCTACGGATCTCGATCACATTGGTTGGTGGCTTCCAATTCAAGACATCTCTCACCTTACTCGGATCCACACGCTATTCCTCCATTGGAGACGATGTGACCCAAGAAAGAGACTTCCTTCAACCAAAATTCACACTTGCTTCTCTTAGCATATAACTTGTGCTCTCTAAGCTTCGCAAGACTAACCTTAGGTGTTCAAGATGTTCTTCTTACGTCTTGGAAAATACTAGTATATCATCAATAAATACTACCACAAACTTATCCAAGAATTCCATGAACACCTTGTTCATCATGTACATGAAGTATGCAGGTGCATTGGTCAATCCAAATGACATCACTGTATACTCATATAGACCATATCTAGTAGTAAAGGCTGTCTTAGGAATATCAGACGCTCTAATCTTCAACTGGTGGTAACCGGAACGAAGATCAATTTTTGAGAACACACAAGCACCTCTTAACTGATCAAATAGGTCATCAATTCTAGGCAAAGGGTACTTGTTCTTGATGGTTACTTCATTAAGTGACCTATAATCCACACACATTCTTACGGTACCATCCTTCTTGTCAACAAAGATAACTGGTGCACCCCATGTGGTGATGAACTAGGACGAATAAAACCTTTCTCTTGCAATTCCTTAATTTGTTTCTTAAGTTCATCTAGTTCATTTACCCCCATCCTATATGGCCTTTTAGCTATGGGTGCGCCTCAGGGTAAAAGCTCAATAAGGAATTCAATGTCTCGGTCGGGTGGCATACCCGGCAAATCATCGAGGAACACATCGGGAAATTCATCCACTACGGGGTCCTCTTGTGTGTTGCCATCCTTCAACTGGTTCACAGAAGCTTTCTGACGTCCTTGCAATGCAACATCAACACTAACTATCTCTCCCTTTGGTGTCTTCAGTTCCACAACTTTCTCAGCACACTTAACATTAGCCTCATACTTCATCATCCAATTCATACCCAAGATGAGATCAATCGCAGATGTTCTCAACACTATAGGATCCACTTCAAACACTACCCCCCTTAAAGAGAGCTGAACAGAGGGACAAAAGAGATTTGCTTGCATTTCCCCACCAGGTGAATTGACTAACATGGTGTTTTTAAGTGCTCGAAGGGGTGTACTATGTTGTCTAATGAATGAGTGTGCAATGAAACAATGCGAAGCACCCGAATCGAAAAGTACAGTAGCAGGGACTGAGTTGATGTAGAACGTACCAAGCATAACTCCTGGTGTCTCCTGGGCAGCTTCAGCTGACATCTGGTTGACCTTTGCGGTGTGGGGAGGGCGAGCATTGTTCCTGGAGGGACCGTGCAGTTCGCTTCTTGGGACAATGATAAGAGTAGTGTCCAACCTCTCCACATTCAAAACAAGCATTGCTCTTGTTGGAGGCGCCACTCTTCACATTGTTGGGTGCTCCCTGACGTGGTGCCTGGTAGCTAGACTGCTGCTGGAAAGGTGGGCGCTGGAAGTTCTGATTCTTCTGGAAGTTCTGACCACGATTCCACTGGTTGGGCTGCCCTTGGCTCCTCTGCTGATATCCCTACGGCTGGTTGAAGCGGGGACGAGAACCACTGCCTGAAGCCCTATCCTGAAACTTCCTCTTCTTCGCTTCAATACTCTTGCGCTCATTGTCTGTCACAATGGCGCGGTTCACTAGGGCTTGGAAGTTAGGGTAGGTGTTGGAGACTAACTGCAGGCGAAGATCATCATGCAGACCCTTCAGGAAGCGACGTTGCTTGTCAGAGTCTGTGGCCACATCTCCTGGAGAATAACGTGACAGCTGAATGAACTTGTCACGGTACTCAGCCACTGACATAGATCTCTGCTGCAGTGATCTGAACTCATCCTGTTTTAACTCCATGATCCCTTGAGGAATGTGGCTGGACCTGAAGTTATCACAGAACTCCTGCCAGGTGACTGGGGGTGCATCATCAGGACGGCTAGCCATGAAGGAATCCCACCAATCTTGAGCGGGCCCCTGAAGTTGACCAGAACCATAAAGGACTTTCTCCATGTCAGTGCATTGCGCGATGTTCAGCTGTTTCTCAGTTGTCCTCAGCCAGTCGTCAGCATCAAGAGGATCAGCAGCGTGTGTGAACACTGGAGGGTGTCCCTTCATGAATTCGCCACGCTTGTCCTTCACAATGACAGGTGGGGGTCCTCCTACAGGTTCATTGTCCATGCGCTGCATCATGGCTTGCATGAGTTGTCCTTGCATGGCCATCAGTTGCTCCATGGTCACGTGTGGGGGCGGTGGTGGGTTCTCTTGTGCACCACGACCACGACCACGGCCTCTTCCTCTTGCAGGCATCTGTTATATAACAAATGTGCACAAAGGTTAGAGAATAATCCAAAGTTATTTATCTTAAACAAGATAAAAACGTTGCTGAAAACTCTGGGCATTGTTTCGGTAACAGCAGCTCAGTATTTCGAACATAGTTCAGGCTACAGGAATCCAAATGATACATAGCTTACATGGATGGAAAGCTTATGAAATTCTCTACAACTCATGTTCACAAATTTTTCATAGATTCTGCCGTTATCTTAGTCGAAAACAGGGTTGGACAGATTCTGTTCAGGTTTTCAGACTGCACAGTAACGTCATGTTGCAACAACCGTATCTCTCAATTCAAAACTGATAAAATAGTGATTGTAGACTTGTTGGAAAGCTACAGAAGTGTAGTTGTTCCCATAAAAATTTCAGAATTTTTGACCATATGAGCTCAGAGTTATTCAACAAATGGCACAGGCTGTCCCAGTTTTCAGCACAGCAGTGATATAACAGTGACGAACTTAATAAACAAACCCGACCATAATTGATTCATAAGCAAATATAGGTTTTAAACAAGAGATATGTGGACATCCCCCACAATATCCCAACAATCAAACAAAGATCCGAATCAAACAAGTTCAACATAACAAACAACTAGCAAAGAGGTTCACACACACACAACTGACACAACACCGTTCTAACGACACAAATTAACGAAGCTGGGCACGAAGGCATCTATGGGGCTGAATCCCTGATGGTGATCTTCTTGGCCTTCTTCTTGTAGATTGAGGGCTCTCCAAGCCTACCACGCAGCTCATCAATTGTCTTTTGGAGGCGCCTTTGAGCTTTCTGCGCTGCACGAAGCTCCGCCTTCATGTCAACCTTCTTCACATGCTGCGCAAACACATCATGTGCGGTGGCAGCAAGAGTGGGATCATCTTCTGGAGGGGCAGGGGCCTCCCAATCTCTATCGATGTTGACATGGGGAAGGAACCTGTGGCGATCTTCCTTCTGGGCCTCGAAGCGACGACCATGGTAGAAGAGATAGGCTTCCTCAGCTGTATCATCCATGCTGTCAAATGCACTGGCCCTCTTGGTAGGGTGACCATGAATAGTATCAGCCTCATACCCATTGAGGTTATCATTCCAATAGTTAACAGTGATGATGGACTTCCAGTAATCCTCCTCCTCGGGGTGCTGGTACACAATGCACTGGTAACTCGTGGTTGCCTGAAACTCTGCATAGTAGTGATCCAGCACATCAGTTAACAGCCTGTGATAGTAGGCTGTCTCAGGAGGCTGCTTGGTGATGATCCTGTGGGTCCATCCTTTTTCTTCAATCACGACTGGCCCAGTGGGAGCCGGCACAGCTGATGGCATCAGGGATGATGTGAATGGGGAGGTGATCTTGGGCAAGGATACCTCCACTGGAGGTGATGCAGGGGCAGCTGGTGCAGGGGTAGGAGTGGGTAGCTCACTGGGCTCTTCCTCACTGGATTCTTCATCAGATTCTTCCATGGGCTCTACCTCTTCAGCATCATCAGAAAGAGCGATGTCAGGTTGTAGCTTGGATTGCACCTCGAGGCTCTTCCCACGCCGCAACCGGGGGCTGTCCCCGGGGTTGCTCCTATCTTGGTTCTTGTGGTCAGGGTTGTTGAACATGGCGAGGTAGGCCTGAGTAGTCAGCGAGGAGGATGGCCACGTCCAAAGTCGCTTCTTGGGGAGTCTGCCTGGTTGCCATCTATAGAATTTTAAGACCAAAATACCATTAGACTCAACTCTTTTATAATAGAATAAGAGGTATAAGCATAATAATAACTTTTAGTAAAAATAACAAGACTGAAGAAGTAAGCAATAATATAAAGGGGAGCAAAGGCACTAATTCGACCATTTCTATCTAGGCTTGCGTCCCTACAATCGACACGCTCGATACCAATTTGTCACACCCAATTTTAAGGATAAAATGGGATGCATTAATCTCACGTGTGCCCAGGGAACCGTCACACACATGAGTCGACAAATTACAAGAGATAGTATCATCACTGTGCATATTACATAACGAACAATAAAGATAAACTTAGTCTTGCACAATAACATAGGACAACTATAATTTGCTAGCGGGGCTCCATCACAGGGACGTCAACCGGTGAACTCAAGCCTAGAAGTCATCCGGGAAATCCTGATATCCTCCAACATCTGTTCCGCATTTCAAGGTTTTCCCGAAAATAGAAAGTAAAGCAAGGGTGAGTACTCCACGTACTCAACAAGTATAACATGGGTTATGAAGCTCAAAAGGCTGACACTGTCTTACTGCATTTAGCATTTTAGTAGGTCAAGTTTTAGCATTTAATAAGTATCAAGTTATGCTTAAGCTCCCAAACCCACATGATCATTATTGCTATAACATTATCATTAAAGCTCATCAGCATCATCTTGATCCCACGTCTCATCATCATGTCCATCTCCAAAGTAACCAACTATTCTGTGAGTTTTCCGGGCCGCTCGTGACCGTGAGCACGGCTGATATATCAGTTTGATCAAACTCTGCGCAGAGGTGTACACTTTCACTGTGAGCCGTGAATTGCCCTTTTGCCCGAGGTGATCGGCCTCTTAACCCACTACCGAGGTAGGTTGGCAGGGTTCACTATGAAGCCTTTCACAGTTCCGTCTAACAAGTTAGGGCCGCTAGGTTTCCTCGGCAGGCAGATATAGAGAACCCTCTTTCACATGGCACACTCCCTCATGGCTATACACATATGAACAGAAGCATTACTATACCCAAAGTGTCAAGGCCCTTGACGCCTTATTCAGGGAACCTCTAACAGGCTAGACGAGATCCTGGATACTGAGCTAAAACCAGAGCCATGTAGCCCTCACAGTTGTACGTTAAATCCCAGCTTTTGCCCTACAGATAAGTCCTTAAGGAGGGCTAAGAGCACCATCGCTCCCTTGCCCTATAGTTCCGTTCTCATTATCATTCTTTATCATCTTTAGCATATCCATAGTCATCAATAAGATCATGTTCATTAAGGTTGAGCACTAGCAATCTACCCATATGCAAGTACCATAGGTGGCAAGGTATAAGTAGCAAATAATACTAGGATGTCCTTAGGGATATCAAGTTTAGACACATGCAACATGTTTAGATGTGTAAATAGTGAATAGGACATCAAGGAGGATCCATGCTATACTTGCCTTGGTCAGTGAACTCTTGCTGGTCCTGCTGCTCCTCGAAGTACTCCTGACCACCAACGTACTCCTCACCGTCTGGACTCGACCAATAAGACAACAGCACGCAATCCAAGTGCAATCATACAAGACAAGCATAACTTTAATTAGAACAGTACACCAATCAACATGAAAACAATATAAAAAGTTTGTAAACAGATCCTACGTCTCGCTACGAACACGTAGACGCGAAAATCACGAAAAACGGATTAATAACGTGCGAGATATGATAAAAACGAGGTTTTCTATGTATAGAATCTAACTAGACCTAAACTCGAATTTTGCCAAAAGAAAACCTACTGTACAGTATGACTAACACGTAGATAATTTCTCTACGAATCTAACGCAAGTTGAACGGATCGATTCGAGTTAAAATGAGGCATTTTATAAGCATTTGAATTCAGTGGCAGTTTCGTAATTAGACTGAAATCGATTTTCGAAATAAAATAAAACAGAATTCAGAAATGGAATTCGGCCAGGGACTAGATCGCGATTTCCAGGAAACAGAGGGGCTCTTTATGAAGATGACCCGCGAAGGGGTATCTTCGCGATCTGCGCCGTTGGATTAGAAGGTGACGGCTCGGATGAAAGTTGGGAGGGAGAGAAGGGTCCCTGCCGGCTATGAGTCGGACCGTGGACGGCGCCGCCCGTGTAGCCACGGCGAGCACCGCCGGCGTCGCTGAAATGGCCTACGGGCCACGGTTCGAGAAACCGAGGGTGCCGGGATGAAGAGGAGGCCAAAGCGACTCGATGCGGGCTCAGCGTGCGCGCTGGACGGCTTGCGCTGGGGTGCAGATGGCCGGCGGCGGGTTTGACTCGCCGACGCCGGGCGGAACGGCACTACGGGCTACGTTTTGTCAAATAGAAAGGACGGGGAGGGACAGGAGGGCAACGCGATCCCGTCTAGGCCTACATCGCGGCCGGGAAGGTCACACGCCGACCGCGCCATGGTCGGCAGCGGGTGGCACTTGCCGGGCGCACAACGGAGCACGTGCTAGGGGGATACGATTCGATAAAGTAAGATCATAGGGAGGAAGAGAGGTCAAGGCGGCGCTCACCACACAAAGAATCGGACACCGACGGCACGAGGACGACGCACGGGCGAATAAAAGCGGCAATGGCGGCTCCGGCGGCGCGGTTTCAACTCGCGATGGTCGTTGACGGCGATCGAAAGTGTCAAACAACGAGGATGAAGGAGGGGGGTAAACGGTGCACGGGCCACGGCCACGGGCGAGGATGCAAGCTGGGCTTACTAGAACGAGTGGCGATGCAGCCCGACGGCGCCCAGTGCAGCGGCTCCGGGCGGGCGCTGCTACGGTTTCTCGCGAGTGCGAGAGCGAAAGGGACGGGGAGGAGTGGACTGGAGCGGGGGTGAGTAGAGGCGGGCTGCGGCCGCCTAAATGCTGGCCGAGAGGAGCGGGGGACGCTCCCACGCCGATGGATCGTGGGCGCGGGCGGCGGTTGGTTGCGAGCGCGCGCTGCAGTTCGTCCCTCGCGAGAGCGTGAAACAGAGAGAGAAAAAAAAGCGCCGACAGGTGGGCCATCCTTGTCAGCTGCAGGGTGAAGGCAAGCTGCGGCAGCAGCAGTTGCCTGAGCGCCAATGGGCCTGCCCAACAGAGAAAAAAAGAGAAGAGGGACGCCAGGGCTGGAACAACTGGGCCAGCAGGCCGAGAGTAGAGAAAGAAATAAAGAGGAGAAAGAATAAGATTTTCATTTGAATTTTCCAGAATTTGTAAACCATTTCAAAATAGAATTTGAACTCAGTTTCAAGTTTGACTAAAAACCAATCATCACATTGAAATAAATGCAGCAGCATGTATGCATCGACATGTAATAAACTTATATTTGATTTTAATTCACAAAAATTATTATTTTCTATTATTTGGATGCACACATAAATGTATAAATAAATCAAATTTAATTATTTTAAAAACAATGCAAATTTAGGGTGTTACAATATATGTACCAGAAAATGGTTAGAATATTATGAGACCATTCAATATGGACGAGCAAACGAGAGTAATGCTGCATATACCTCGTAATCTCGCCTGATCTTCATTTCGTCCTTATGTTTTTCTTTGCGTATGCTCATCCTCCGATCCAATGACTCGGGGTCTTTCAAGTAATCCTTGTAAGCCCCTGCACGAAAATCCTACAAAGTGTCATGACTTACAGAAGTTTGTGGTATGAAATAGTATACAAGTGTCGTGACTTACAGCTGCAGGGCCTGTTCAAAATGTTTGTAGAGGCCTTTTGGCGTATCATACAACGAGTCCAGCCTAAGGGCCGCTCCATCCTGAGGGAAGATTAGCCAAGTAATCCAGTGGCCAATGTGTGCTGTTGTTTCTATACCGGCCATGCTACACCATTTTATTTGATTAGAGATAGATTCCAAGTGTTCAAAAATAAAAAGTATTGCTTTTGACTTACTTGATATGTTGGGCGCAATGAGACAACCGGCCTCCGATTTGATTTTCTTCATGCACTTACCAATGTAGTCTTGCCATCTCTCTAACTCTTGCATCGCATAATCTTTCATAGTGTTTATATTGTTCGGCCTTGCCCAAATTTCTTGAGCTCGGGTTCCTCCGGCTCTCCATCCAGTAATGAGAAAATTCGACCACGCCTATATACGCTGGACATAGAAACACAACCGGGTCGATCCATCGTTTGGGCTATCAATGCTTGCATCCCGCAAGCACATGTGGTCACGTCATTATAGAATCGGAGAGCTAGAATTAGTCGTGGTACGAGCGTAATGATTGGTAAACAAACTCACGCAAAGATAGAGGGTGACAACGGATTGGTTGAGGTCCCGGCGCCGTAGCAACCGCCACATTTCGTCGGGGTTTATTGGCGGTGAAATGTCGAAGTCCAAGTGAAAGAGCTCTTTAGGAACCCCAAATGGAACTCCCTCACCCCCGATCAACTTGCATGCTTATATAATAGGTGGAACCCGCGAGTGTCCCACTCCTCTTCCTCGATTAGTAGCTGGCCCTTGGGCACCATGAACTTGCCAAGCTCAAAGTAGTCTAGGCAAAAGTCCGGCCGACCCATTGTCCCCGCCGATGGGGTATATAATTCCTATACGTAAGGAGATGTACGTTAGCATCTTCTAGCTGCACGTCGCATACGTAATATGTCTGGCTAAGTTTGGTTGAGATTAGCACGCATATATATGTACCTAGTACTGCCGGTCTTCACGGCCCCCGGGTTCTGCTTAGCCAATCGGAGGTCCTTTTCCTTCTCCGCTAGCTCCTTCCTGGCCTCATCATCTAAGTATTTGTTGGTCGTGGCAAGAACTTCCTCATCTTCTTTTGATAGCTTCTTCTTCTTCGGTGCTTGGGGAAAATTCGGCCTCATCCTCCTTCGACCGCTGCTCGAGGCGGTGTTGACAATCCTATGCATGTGGAATTGAACTACGTTGGCCACCAATTAATGCATAGTACAAGTTAGCCATGTATTTTTGTTTCAATACCTGTCACATTTTCTGAAACCTCCTCGACCATTGGGCGCTTGAAGGGCGTGGGGGCGGTGAGCCCCCCTGTCACGCTTAGGAGAAGGTGTCCTCTCGCCGTCGCCGTAATAGGGTGTCTTGCCGCCGTCTCCTCCTTCCGGTTCTTCCGGAGGTGGGTTCGACAAGGACTTCCGCCACCTCGGCCACCATGGTCGTTGTTATCATCATCGTCGCGCCACCACCACCACCGGGAGAAGGAGGAGGGCTCTGCGGCCGCTACCGTCGGAGGTGGTGTCGTCGGGTTTCCACAGGACAATGTCTTCCTTGTTCCATAGGTACTCCCTCCCTCCCGAAGGTCCTTGAGTACTTGTTTCTCCTTGTTCACCTGGATATTGATCTCCTCATCACCCAGGCCTGGTTCTATAGATGTCGATAAACGAAGGCATACTCGGTGGGACCGCTCGTTATTGTACAACATATTTCTCTCGTGGTGCGCACACCCACGGCGAGCCCACCTCCTTCTTCTTCCTCTTCCCGCCAACGGGTATATAGAGTTTGCCCACAGCGGGTTCGACGAGATCGTCGATTGGGTTCTTCCCGGCGACATCACTCGTTACTCATACCTTGGCTTCCATGGATGTTGGAAAGACCTCTTGTCGTTAATACCTCTTCTATTTTCTTCTCGACTATGTCCTTTATGGCTTCCTCATAGCCTTGCATCTTAAGGTTTTCCTTGTACCTCGCCTCGTGTGGTAGTTGGCGGCGTCGGATGCCCAAGAATCCACGGTCTTCCGGCTATACCTCGAGCCCCGCCCGAACTTCGCCACGGTGCTCGGGTCTTCCGATTGCCTCGGTCAGCCTCGTCGTGCTCCCTCCCTAGGTTGGAACTCCCCGCGCGCCCTTGGCCTCTTTGACAAGCATCACCTTCTTCTCCACCTCGTCGACCTTTGGGTCATTGTATTTGGGCGTCTTTGTCGGTCTTCTCGCTTCTTGGGGACGACGGGCATAGAAGAAGTCACGTGTCCTCTCGGGAAGGTCTACCAACGGATTCTCAGTATCCCTTTCTCGGCGTCCTCCCTTTCTTTCCGCCGCCATTTTCCCTTATGACCAAAATATCCTACCATGCCGAGGTTGTGCCGAGGTCGTTCTTCTTCTGCGAGTTCTTTACCCATTTTCGACTTGGCCTCATACTCTTCGTTAGTCGTAAGGTTAACGAACTCATCCCAGACGGGTTGCTTTAAGAAGTTGTAGGCTTGAAGTGGTGACTTGCCCTTACGCACATAGTGTGTGTAGAGATTGTTCCTTGAGGTGTGGCGCTTTGCTTTGCTTGCAACGGTCCACACATACTTCGGCATTTCTTTTTGTCAAAGCCCGCCTCGCCCCGGATAATTGAACAAGACTTTCACGCCTTTCCACACCTTCTTCTTCAGCGCCTCCGGGACATTCCTCCAGTCTAGGTAAGTGATGGGCACAGTTTCCTTGGCTATAACGGACATCTGGTTGCTATAGACGGCCCTGATAGTTTCCGGCTCCACGGGATCTCCATTCGGGCCTATCCTCAATATATTACGCACCACCTCGCCTTTACGGGTGCCTCCCGTGCCGGCCTCTTTTCAAGCCCCCGACTTCTTGGACTTCTTGGAGGTGGTGGTCCCGAAGTGCTTGGGGTGGGACGATTTCCCGCCCCTCCGACCGAGCTCTCTCTTCACCAAACTCTAGACGCAGAGGCACCAATGGTAACTGTCACGACAACAACTAAAATTAGTCGTGTACTTACATGAGGCACACGATGTTGTGTTAGTCGTATACTTACGTTTTTGGTTCCAGGCTGTCCACTCTGAGAACCCTGTGTGTTGGGCTCCTCTGGTTGCCAGTCCGGATCAATTTCTTCCTCCGTAGGGCGTTTCTTCGCGGCCCTCTCTCGGTGTCAACTCTTCGCTCACATATCCACCGGCCGAGGAAGAATCGACGTGGAGGCCACATCCTCCTCGCTCCGGCCACCGATTGAACGATCTTTATCGGTTGGTTCGATGCCATTGGATTCTACGGGAACACACAGAGCATTTTATTATAGTGCAAAGGTACGGTAGTAGTATGTAGTGTCACAGAGTCATCTCGTAACATAGATTTATTGAATTCCTCTCATGATTACATAGTTTTCCATTTTACATATATAGAGTAGTGCCAAAAAAAAAAAAATATACTAAAAAAATACAAAAAATGTCTAAAAATACAAAAAAATGTCTAAAAATACAAAAATTAAGAACAAATGTCTACAAATACAAAAAAATGTGTAAAAATACAAATTTGGCTCGGTACCCAACTATCCTTATCACATCGCATCTAAACTCGGTTGCTTGTATATGATATACAAGCCGCCCTCGTTTAGCCGCTCATAAGTATGGGGACATTTCATCATCGCCGCGCCTCAGCATTAATAGATTCACATCATCGCATATGCCACCGCCTCAAAGATTAAGATTCAAATGATTACAAATGCCACAAGTAGATAGTTAAAGATAGTAAATGCCCGCCACGGAAAAAAATCGAAAAAAAACGCCACGGCTAAGTCCTCCGCCCGTTCACTTTCACCCCGGAAGGGCGCGCTAAATTTTCACGGCGCCGCCGTGAAATGTCACCACAAATCCAAAATATAGATAAAGTATGGCAAAGGGCATTCGGTGGGTACGTGGCATAATATAGAGATCAATATATGCTCGCTTAATAAATAATCTAAAAATGTGAAGTTGCATCATGGGCAGTGGCATTCTCGCATATGCTCGCTTAATAAATAATCTAAAAATGTGAAGTTGCATCATGGGCAGTGGCATTCGGCATATGCTCGCGAACCATCATCACAGAGCATCACAGACATGAAAAAAAAATGCCATCACAGGCATCACAAGCATCACGAAAAGCAAAAATGGCATCACAGGCATCACAGACCACGGACGGGGAGGAGCGCCCGGGGCAGCGCACGGCACAGCAGGGACGGGGAGGCACGGCATAGCGCACGGGCAGGGAGGGGCGCGGACGTCGGGAGGAGCAGCGCGGGACGTCGGGGGAGGAGCGCGCGGACGTCGGGGAGGAGCAGCGGCGGACGTCGGGGAGGAGCACACCGGGCGCGGCGGGATCGCCGGAGCCCCCGGCGGCTAGGTTTACCTAGCCCCGGTGGCGGCGGATCTCGAGCACGGGGAGGGAGGACGGGGAGGGAGGACGGGGAGGTGAGGGCGGGCGCCGGCCGGAGAGGGAGGACGGAGGCGAGGGCGGCGCGCGCGCCGCTCAAAATTTGGCAGCCCTTCGGGTGAAAGTGAACGGGCGGAGGACTTAGCGTATTCCAGACGGCGGTCCCCTATATAAACGCCGCGATTTTGCATGCCCGCCACGGTTAATAGATTAACCGTGGCGGGCATTGTAAAATGCCCGCCATGCAAAATAAATTCAAAACATGAATTTGAAAATTCATATCAATTCAAATGTTGACTAAAAAATTCTGATTTTTGTGTGGCCTTCCTATGAGTATATGTGTACCCATGAAAAATGTGAGAATTGAATTTTGAATTGTTTTTGCATGATTTAAAAATACAATCTTTAATTGACAAGTTTGGAGCCATTTTAAGATGAAGATCGAGTGGGGGAGTCGGTTTCGAGCAAGTGCGGCGATCTCCAATACATATTTGGTTCCATTACATAAATGTCGTGACATACATATTTGGTTCCATTACATATTTGGTTCTATTACAAAAGGATCGACTTATTTTTTTGCCGGGGCTGCCACTGTCTTCTTCTGACCGTCCGTGCGGCACCAGGGCTTTGTCTTGGTCTTGATGACATTCCCCCACACGCGTGTCTCGACTTCCTTGATCTTGGTTGGATGATCGGTAAAGAGCGTAAACTCTGCGTAGTTGTTGTACTCTTCAGGACTCTGCACTCCATCGGCTCCCACGATCCTTTGCTTCCCTCCCACGACCGCATGTAGTTGCTTTTTGCCCTGCGATTTGGGCACCGGGTAGTAGGCTACCTGGGCCACGCGACTTGCGAGTACCCACTCATCATCTCCAGTACTTTCGAGCTGAACGGTGGTTAACCCAACTTCGTCCACGTCAACCGCCGTTGGCTTGACCCACTGGCACCGGAAAATGGGTATCTGTGTAGCTCTCGCCATAATCAGGTCCCCAATCTCTTGGATTTGCCCATAGTATGTCTTGAGTTTCTTGGTGGCCATGTCAATGCCCTCATACCGGACGCCGCTGTTCTGTGACGCGCTCTTGTTGTCCTTTTTTCTTTCGTGTGGAACCTGTATCCGTTGATGTCGTAACCTTGCCATGTGATGATTTGGCTAGATGGGTCGTATGCAAGCATCGATTCTTCAGTATCCGTGTTTAGGGTATCTCCTCGTTCTCTCCGATCCACGTTGTGAAATTCAACCGGTGTTGTCTCGCAGTACCCACCCCTCTCTGTGCGCGGCCACGCTTGCTGCGAATTTCCTCCGGATGCTTCTCACCCCACGTTTCCATTGATACCAACCGGTTCAGCGCCGCCATGGGCTTCTTCGATTGTTTCTTGGTCTATATCGGTTCGTACTTTCCTCCCTCAGCGCAGCCCATCCCCGCGGTTCTTCCTTCGTGCGGGTGTTCGGGTAGGCCGATTGCATTTCCATCCCGGATGTATCTAGTGCGCCAGCTTCACGCCTCCTGTGTTGTGTATGCCTCGATCATAGAGCCATCTGGGTATGCACGGTTAAGGACGGATCTGTTAAGAGAGGACATGAACCGCTCGTTCGTCCACATCTCGTGCAGGTAGAGAGGCCCCAGTTCTTCTATCTGATCGACCTTGTGTATCATGAGGTGTGGCATAATATCGAAGAAAGATGGTGGTAAGCACATCTTGAGCCGGGCATATAGTCTCCGCGATGAACTCTTTCAAGTGGGGGAGGTCATTTTCGCCGATGACCTTCTCTGTGATGCGATTAAAAAGTAGCACAGGCGTGTAACGACCATCTTCACGAACTCTGGTCGATGCACCTAATCACAATTGGAAGGAACACCGCCAAGATGACATGGCGGTCATGGGCCTTGAAGTTTGACAAAGGTGAGGTCTTTCATCGATACAATGCTCTTCATGTTGGAACGAAACCCGGGCCGGCACTTTGACATCCCCGAGCCATTTGCAAAAAAATCTCTTTTTCATCCCGTGTCAGATTGTAGCTCGCGGCTGGAAGGTCGACTTTTCCGCTATTCCCCGAGGGTGTCAAGTGAAGTTCGGGCCTGATGCCCATGTCGGCAAGATCCTGACGTGACTTGACACCGTCCTTCGTCTTAGTCTTGATGTCTAGGAAAATCCCGACCAAGCTCTCGAAGACATTCTTCTGTAGATGCATGTTATCGATGGCATGAGGTGTATGGAGCATCTTCCAGTATGGCAGGTGCTTGAAGAAAATCGACTGCTTCTTGAATGGGACTTTGGGAGGTGCCGGATTGGGTTCTGCTTCTGCTTCTTCTTCTTCTTCTTCTTCCACTGCCTTTTTGTTCCGCTTCCGCTTCTTCTTTGCCTTTGGCTCACCGGCTTTCTTCTTCTTTCCAAACTCGTGGTTTATGTTCTTCACCATTTCAAACACCTTTGGCCCGTACTTTACCCTTTCCGGCTCCTCCGTTTCAACCTCTGGCTCGCCGTCAAAGAGTACTCATCCATCGAAGTTTCCGGTACTGTGTTCTTTGCAGAGGAATTTACGATGCTTCATGTACACCGTCTTTTGGGATCCGCTAAGGTAAGTGGAGCAGGTATTCTCAATGCAAACTGTGCAAGCTGTCTTCCCCTTAATCTGCCCCGACAATGAAAAGAGAGCAGGGTAATCACTGATGGTGACCATTATCATGGCCTTTAGAGTGAACTTCTTCTTCTCAAACGCATCCATAATCTTGACTCCTTTCCACAGTTTCGCCAATTCCTCCATTACTGGCTCAATGAGAACATCTATATCATTGCCGGGCTGCTTTGGTCCGGAAATGAGCATGGCCAGTAGAAGATATTTGCGCTTCAGACACTCGTAGGGAGGCAGGTTGTATATGGTGAGGGTGACCGGCCGAGGTGCTGTCGCGAACTCCACGAGGTCTCGAACGGATTCATCCCGTCGACTCAATGCGAACCTTACGTTCCGGGGGCTCGTCCCTCGAACTCCGGAACATGTCATTGATGCGTTTCCGCGTTTTGGCATCCGAGGGGTGTCGCGAAATTGCCATCGCCCTTCGTGCGTTCCGCCGATGCATGCCAGACATCAGCTTGGCATCCTCTCGGGTTCCCAAAAATTGCACGCAGCGATCGAAAGCACGGTAGGTACCACACCAATAGGGCGGGGATCTTCCTCCGGGTGTAACCCTCTTCTTCCTCGTCCCTCGGAGGTGGCATCCGCTTCTTCTTGCCGGCCGTCTTACGCTTCTTGGGCCCTCTCGACGGTCCCTCCTCATCGGTGGCACGACAGCCAAAGATTCCTCTTGTAACGACTCACGCCGCATCGCGGACATTTGTGCAAGTCCGCATAGTCACCCCGGTATAGAACACGGTGGTTAGGGCACGCATGAAACTTCCTAAGCTTCATCGCCACAGGGATCTAATCAGCTTCTTTCGCCCGATAGGTATTGGCGGGCACCTTATTCCCCCTGCAAAACAAGTGTCACCGAGGACCCGTAACAGGTCATTGAAGCTCGTGGTTCGACCACCCGTGGCGAGCCTTCAGCATCAACATCGTAAGGTTAAAACGTAGCACCGTGCAATGCTTCGACATTTGCCGCCGCCTTTGTATAGAGGGTCAATTGCCACCGCTTCATCTGCCTAAAATTTCTCGAGCCATCTTGGATTGCCAAACAACACGCCATCTTCATCTTTGAGGTTGGCAATATCCTCGAAAAGCTCAAGATCCTCGGGCGACATGTCATCAACTACTCGACCGCTTCACCATCATCTCCACCCGCATTGTCTTGTCTTCCGCATGTCTTCGCAGTTCATCTACGGTGATGTAATCACGATTATCAACTTGTTCTCGCCCTTCGTCCACCACCGTTGTTTCCGCTGTTGCAAGTCGACGGGGTCCTCCGATGAACCGCCACGACACTCGGTTCTTTTTTTTTCACCATGATACGTCCACACGGTGTACCTCGGCCCCCTGATGAAACCATACCGCAGCAAGTGCTCCACGACGCCATCATCCTTGTGTAAGAACATATGCTTGCACTGATAGCACGGGCACACCATTACTTCCGAACCCTGACTGATTCGATGCTTCTGCGCGACGGGCATAAACTTCTTTCGCACATCATCAACGAAATCCAAACTCATCCTTGGCCTGTACATCCAATCCCTATTCAGCCCATGACGACCTACTCAAATTAATTAAACCAAAGCAAAGAGAGCGATTGATGATTAGAGATCGATGTATCGATGATTAAAGTGCAAAAAAGAGGAATACGAAAAGAGAGAGAGAGAGGGAGTAGAGAGAGAGGGGTAGAGAGATAAGGGGAGGGGAGGGAGGAGAAAGAGGGAGAGAGAGAGGGGGGGGAGGGAGAGAGAGAACGAGAGGAGAGAGGGGAGAGGAGCTAGCTTGAGAGGGAGAGAGAGAGAGAGGGGAGAGATCAAAACTAGATCTCAAAAGAAAGGGAGAGAGAGAGGGGGGAGAGAGAGAGGGGGGTAGAGAGATAAGGGGGGGAGGGGGGGAGAGAGGGGGGAAGAGAGAGAGCACAAACCACATTCAATTGGATCTCAAATAGAGGGAGGACCATGCATAGGGAGAGAGAGGGAGAGAGGGAGAGAAAGAGGGAGAGAGAGGGAGAGAAAAAGAGGGGAGAAAGAGGAGAAATTACCCCCTACCGTGCCAAACTTCAATCAAACCAAGGGCAAAACCTTCCCCCCTGAAATGGTGTTTTCTAGAGTTTTGAAGCTCAAAACCCTAGAAAATAGCGAAATCCCGTGGGGAAGAAGAAGGTTGGGGCTGTATTTATAGCCCGCACTTTTCCGTGGCGGGCATTGTAATAAAACCGCCACGGTTAATGGGGATTAACCGTGGCGGGCATTGTAATAAAACCGCCACGGTTAATCCCCATTAACCGTGGGCGGTTATTTTACAATGCCCGCCACGGTTAATCGATTAACCGCGGGCGGGCATTTCCCGCCGGGGCTGCGGGCCAACTATTTTCCGCGGACGGTTTTCTAAATGCCCGCCACGGAAAATAAAAAATAAACACCATGCAAGTTCAATTCTGTAGTAGTGCTTTCAACCGTAAAATGGATTCACTTTCGCAAACAAAAAGAGAATTCGTAGTCACTTTTTAGTGTCATGTAAAAAAGATTTTATATGAGAACAATAGAGGAATAATTAATATCGTATTAAAATCGAATTTCCGGAGAGGGAACTCTGAGAAGATGCACACTATTCCCTATTTTCTATCGAATCAGTAATAAGCATTAAAACCTCCACTCTTTTTACCACGAGATTTTAAGTCTCCCGTCCTCGAAAAGTTAAGGCTTAGTTGTTTGTCGAAATCTATTTTTTGTGGAAGGATGGTACGTTTAAACATCTGTCGTGGTATATATCCAGGACTTGATAATTCGCAGAGGCTGGTCAACGACTCAAGGGTGAACCATCACAGCTCACATGGCGGATGGCACGGATTGCGCGTGGGCGTGATCGGTGGCGGAGGTAGCTGGCCTGGGCGACGAGATTCCCCTCCACTAAGCGTTTTTTTTTTTTTTTGACAAGTACCTCCACTAAGCGTTGACGCGGGTTCTTTTGTCAAACAACGTAATTTGTTTTTTGTAAGCTTGGCTGGGGCTGTTGCCGTTTTTCACACGGCTTGCAGAGCGAAACAAGCGTTAGAAAAATGAAAAATTGTGGGGAAAAGAACCGGAGGGTGAGATTTTATATAAACAAGGCCCTTCATAAAATATGAAAATAACTTTAATATATTTTAGCTATTGCTCCCTAAAAAGTTCATAACTTGTGTCTTCGGGCGCATCGGGAGCGCCTCATACCCTCTCCTTCGTGCGCCTATACTTGTGGCCCATAGAAGAGTCCAAAATGGCCATAGCTAATGTTCTAAGAGCAGCTTCAACAGTTCCCATTTAGAATTGTCATTCTTAAATTTTTTTGGCAAAAGCTCTAAAAATTGACTCCAACAGCTTTATATTTGGAGTTGGCAATTTGGGCAACGCTTGGCAAAAAGAGGACGCCCTAGTGCAAATATGCGCAAGACTACGACGCTCGGCATTCGCGGGCGCATCGGCCCGTATTAGAAGAGGTGGAAGAGCATAAACATAATTTTGTTTTTATCGAGTTCCTGATTTAAGTTTTCAAGAACCAGCAGTAAGACCACTCGGCAAAATTCATAACATCAGATGCCTAACTATTGACATGTTATTATTACTAGTAAAAGTGCCCGTGTGCGCTGCTACGGGTAAAACAAATTTTTGTTATTTTTTATTTAGAGTCGATATGTGTGTTTCTACGGGTATCAATAGATCTTGAATCAGCCTCCACACCATTGTTGCTAGACATAAATGAGGATAAAAAATAAGCAAAAAGAAAAAAAAGATCTAGAAATTTATGTTTTCCTATTAGAATACAAATTTTATTAGCACACGTGTTGAGTAATTGTCACATCGACTGATATACATATATAATTTATGCATACATTATTGTATTATAAATTCGGTAATAAAATGCTAACGATTTAATTTGTGGAGTCCCATCTGTGCCTGTGCTTTCATGCACCGATCGGTAATACACCCTCTCATTTCAAGTTAACAGAAGCCTTCACGGAAGATTTTCCCCACCCAAACAATTCTTAGGCATGCATCGGCTACTAAATCGTACATTCATTCATTCACTCGGGAGGGACGCAATGCTGCTTTCATCTCCGTCTTTTCTTGCGGAGACGAGCGACGGCAAGGAACCGATCGACGACGGAAGGTGAAGGTGAGCAAGAGTCGCTCGCGTGCTCTGCCAAGCTTCCACGTTGTATCCGTTTGATGAAACGAATGTATAAATAAAGATAACAAGAACAAAAGAAGGAACGAACTGAACTGTGTTTTGCATTAATTTTTAGAGAATTAATCTATATAAGAAGAAGTTGCACGGCTCGTCAATACCAGCCTTCGTGGCCCATTAATAATGCACTAACAAATCGACAGAGCCCAAGTCATGGAGGCCCACGTAACGTGTCTAGAAGGCAAAGATTCCACAATCCGGAACGGGATCCCAATCTCGTAAATAGCCGCAAAGGGCTGGCGGATAAATTTATTCCAGGGCTGGCGGATAAATTTACAGGGCAGATTGGCAGAAATTTCTTGGTTTTATTATTAGGTATATAGATTTCATAAAACAAATGCATGCACGGCTCATACCTAAGTAACGAAACAAGATTAGCAGTAGCATGCATATCATCGGTGGGGTGGGGTGGGGTCGTCACATGTCACAATCTCAGGTGCAATAGAAAATCGGTTTCTCAGCAGCCAAAAAGCGACCGCCAGCTGGGCACGACGGATGGCCCAATGCAAAAGTGCGCCGCGGCCCCCTCTTCTGCTCTTCACCTTGCGAGACCATCTTCGTTGTGTTGTCCGCACGTCACTCGCACGCGGAGCGACGCGGCGGATTCGCTTCCTCGACGCCAAAGTCGCGCTTCGCGAAGCCAACGGCTATCAATATCGCGACGATGATGGTCTCGTAATCAGATCAGGAGGAGGAAAACACAGGGCCACACGACGGCATCCGGTACATTTATCTATTTATTATAAATAAAAAAATATAAATCGCTCTTTTTTTTGAGAAATCGATTAATCCTAGACTGCTAGAGTTATTAAAAATAGTATCATCAGCATTTATGTGTATGTAAATAGATATAGTGTAAATTTATCTCTCATCATTTTAGTTTAAAAATATTTCTTAGAGTTATTATATATTGTAGATATTAGTAACTTTATACTCCCTCCATCTCAAAATATAAAGCATTGAATTGTTCAAAAACCCGCTCTGAATCAACCGGCTAATATCTGTTATTAGTGTCTATCATCATATTTAAATTCTACTAGTAAGTATAAGATCTCCATAGTTAGTAGAGGTTACCTGCGTTATTCATGGTATTCTCTATAATCTGATCTAAAGTTTCTTGAACACTCTCTCCGTCCAAGAAATAATACAAATTCTAGCATAGCCGTTATTCATGATACTCCCTACAATTTGATCTAAAGTTTCTTGAACACTCTCCATCCAAGAAATAATATAACTCCGGCACAGTGGTATGTTTAATATCCTATATTTTATAATTAATTACTTGGAGCTATAAATATGAATACTATTCATTAGAAACTTAATTGGTCAAATCAAATGTGCCACCAGCAGACCCTACGACGCCACGGGAGGTGAGGGTCAATCGGACTCAAACAACAACGACGAGAGCAAGCACACAAAGACCGTGACGCTAGATGGCGACGGATCCGCTACGACTCACCTTGGGGTTGGAAGAAGCGGTCGAACCGGGCAGATGGCGGCCCGGCGCGACAAGCCCCCGCAAGGTCTCCTCCCACCGGTGGCGACGATGATGGCGCGGATCGAACCGGCGGATGGCGGTCCGCGCGACAAGCCCCGCAAGGTCTCCTCCCACCGGGCGGCGATGATGGCGCGGATCGAACCGGGCGGATGGCGGCCAGCGCGACAAGCCCCGCGCGTCTCCCTCCCACCGGCCGGGCGCGATGATGACGCGGATCGAACCGGGCGGATGGCGGTCCGCGCCGCCGGCTCCCCCGCAAGGTCTCCTCCCACCAGCGGCGCGATGATGCCGCGGATCGAATCGGGCGAGGGCGGCCCGGCGCGGTAAGCCCCCGCAAGGTCTCCTCCCACCAGCGGCGCGCGATGATGCCGCTGATCGAATAGGCGGAGGGCGGCCCGGCGCGCCCCCAAGGTCTCCCAATCCACGCGGCGGCGATGATGGCGCGGATCGAATCGGGCGGAGGCCGCCCGGCGCGGCAAGCCCCACAAGGTCTCCCTCTCACCGGGCGGCGGCGATGATGGCGCGGGATCGAATCGGGCGGAGGGCGGCCCGGCGCGGCAAGCCCCCACAAGGTTCTCCCACCGGGCGGCGCGCGATGATGGCGCGGATCGACCGGGGAGGAGGGGCCCGGGCGCCGGGTAAGCCCCACAAGGTCCTCTCACCGGGGCGGCGGCGATGGCGCGGATCGACCGGGCGGAGGGCGGCCCGGCGCTGCAAACCCCACAAGGTCTCCTCCCACCGGCGGCGCGATGATGGCGCGGATCGAATCGGCGGAGGGCGGCCCGGGCGCTGCAAGCCCCCACAAGGTCTCCCCCCACGGCGGCGGCGATGATGGTGGGCGGCGGCTCGACGAACGGGCGGTAGAGACGAGAGAGACGAGAATGAACTATAATGAACCCTACAAGAAAATATTCTTGAATCATATCATGAATCTTTTGTTGTAATTATGAATGTACAGTTTTACCCTTAGTTAAAAAGAACTACGAAAAAGAAATTAACACTCATTTATTTAGGGTCTTAATCGCTCAACATTCGGGAGGCGTTGTGAGGCGTTAAATCCCATATGGCCCACCAGTTATAGACACAAGAAACGCCTCCGAGGCCTCCCCATTTGACGCCTCCCAACGCCTCCAACCATTGTAAAAAAATTGTATTTAAATTCTAGTACTCCTCAGGGTTGGTATTAGAAGTCATTTTGGACAAGGTTTTGGTCAAACATCGGAATATAAATCATCAATAACTTTTAAGTTGTTAAGTTTGTAAATGTAAAAATTATATGAGTAGATTTGTCTTTAAAAATACTTTAATAAAAGTATACATATATCACATCTCCATAAATATTTTATAATAATAAGAGGTCAAAGTTGTGTTTTTGGAGACCGTGTCGCTGTCCTAAATGACTTCTAATACCATCCCTGAGGGAGTAAGGTATAAGATCTCCATAGTTAGTAGAGGTTACCTGCGTTATTCATGGTACTCTCTATAATCTGATCTAAAGTTTCTTGAACACTCTCTCCGTCCCAAGAAATAACACAAATTATAGCATACTCCCTTCATATTGGAAAAGGAAGACATTTTAGATAAGGTTTGGGTCAAACATTGGGAATATAAATCATGAATAACTTTTAAGTCGTTGAGTTTGGAAATGCGAAAACCATATCAATAGATTTGTCTTGAATTTTTTTTTCATAAAATATACATATATAACTTTTCAATAAATATGTTTATAGAAAAGACAAGTAAAAGTTGTTTTTTTTTTTAGACCGTGTCCTCGTCCCTAAACGTCTTTCTTTTCAAGTATGGAGGGAGTGATCACCGGCGATCCTGGTTCGCAACGCCGCTTGCCCCGCACCACCACATCTACTCTCTCATGATGTATGCATGGGGCCCGACGTCGCGGAGTGACGAGTGGCCGCGGGAGTCTAAAGACACAAGGCCGTCGTGGGCGGGGTTGGAGGACGCAATGCAGCACTCCATCTCCAGGCCCGCTGCCGCCCTCCGTCCAAGCCGCCCTCCCGCAGCCGCCCCCGCTGCATAGTCAAGATCGCGCCCGGCGCCGATCAGTCGTCCAGATCCGGCAACAGCGGGCGTTGGGCGCGCCGCGGTATGATCGACACCGTTTGTCGCCGCGGCACACGCCTGGCTCATCTTTGTCGGCGTGCCATCGGGAACATCGTCCTCGAGCGGGATCCGCTACCACTTGACCGGGCGGTGCCGTTGGAGGTCGGCGTCTTCGGCAGGATCTCAAGATTAGCGGTCGGTCGCGTCGCTATCTGATCCGTCGGTGGTCGCTAGCTCCAGCACGCGTCTGGCACTGCTTTGCCAGTGTTCCAACAGCCCATCACCGTCGGAGGACTCCCGCATCCCACCTCCTCCTCGGATGCAAGGAGCCGGCCCCTGCTCTCCTAAGATGCCGCCCTAATTCCGAGCAGGTCGAAGGAGATGAGATGGTCGTCGGGGCCGGACTTCTCGGAGGAGATCGATCGACGCCGAATCCACCCGGGCACTACCGTCCGCCCCAGGGCTCTCAACGCCGGGCACAACCCGGCGGACGGGCGTGAGGGCGACGGCCGGGCCTTCCAAACCGAGTGCTCGCAATATCCCAAACGTCGGCGTCGGGTGCGCTCTTTGGCCGGGCGGCCTTGCTCTGCCGCTTAGTGGATCCGGCGGCCTAGAGGCGGATGCATGGCCTCCAGTTGTCGGCCGCGCAGCCTTGGCTGTGGACGTCGCCCGGTGTGACGCCCCGGACGAACTCGCCATACTGACATCTTGAGCATCGATCTGGCTGGTGAGCAATCGTTGCCTCACCTGGCCTCCGCTTCGAGCTCAAGACGTCCGCTACCAACGCCCACCCCGCCCTCTCCGGATCCGGCTTTCCCGTGGCTGGAGCGGCGGTGCGCGTCCTCCATTCTACAGAGGACGGCGCCCATGGAGATGGTTGGCGTGGGGCCCCATTGTACATGCGGCGCCGACTCCCGGTCCAGACCGGCGCGCTACTCTTCCAGATCTACGGAGGAGACAGCGCCCTTTACCCTGGTGGTGACCACCTAGGTGTGCAGGACAACATGGCGGAGCTCCCCGGTGTGTCTCTTTCAATCGGGGATAGATGCTTTTCCATTGGCGTCACAATGCACCTCGGCAACCCGGTAATGCACAGAGATGTGGATCGAAGACAGTTCAGAGTTTTCCTCCTGCACAAAAGGTCGATGGTGGCTGTCCCTAACGCCATCGATAAATCAAGGTGGAGGGGCAACGGTGAGGGCACACGGTTTCAAGCGTGGGTCGATTTGCCGGTACAATGGGGGCTGTCTACATCCAATGAGTTTCTTTCAAGTTGATTTTGGTGCATGTTGTTCAAGGCATGGTGGCTGATTCGAAGACCGCCATGAAGCGACATCGATATCTTTAGCACTTTCTTGAGTAGTAAACTCAATTCTTTTTTGGATGTAGTAGATCTTTAGTACATATATCTTCATGTACTAAAGTTTTTTTATTCTTAGTTTTTTTAATAAGTTTGGCTGTGTGTGGTCACGCAGAGGCTTTTAGGCTGTGTGCATTACCGCAGAGGCCGGAATGTTAATTCCATTATCTAAAAAAAAAGTATGGAGGGAGTAGGCGTTATTCATGATACTTCCTATAATTTGATCTAAAGTCCTTAAACGCTCTCCGTCCAAGAAATAATATAACTCCGGTCAAATAGTTTTAGCTCCATGCACTTGATTTAAGGAAAAATAGTGACCTTATGAGAGCATCTAAAGAAATTCTTAAACTCCAAGCTTTTATGTAGCTGTTTTATGGTGGAGTTTGTAGAGGGGTAAGAGTTGTGGGTCAAGTCCCATCACATCACGCAGCGGCGACACGGTCAGAGTGTGTCAGAGTGTGCCTGACTAACGTGATCGTTTTATTCCCCTTTTTCCACGCATAGCGGGAGCCGGGAGATCGAACTTTCGTTGCGCAGTGCATTGCCGGTTGGCTTCCTAGAACTTTCCTTGTGCAGTGCATTGCCGTGAACATATTTTGATAGAAGTGGCGTGATGGACGTCCAAACACAAAAAGAAGTGCCGACGACATATTCTTTGAATATGAACAACTGACGAGTGACGACAAAAAGATTCGTGCACGGTTGCCGACGACAACGAACCATGCATATATTCTCTGAATATGAACGGACGGGAGACGAGGCTGTTTGGTTGAGTACTACAGATCGCCACGCAGTCGTTGTGGCCGCCACACTTCCGTGGCGGTGAAATCGTCCGCCGCAGCTCGCCACACCCGGCAGCAAGAGACAGGCACAAAAAGACAACCGGATACAGTACCATTGACCAGCAGCAGCATAAAACAGTCACAAAAGGACAGTGGCCGACAGCAATTATTACACCACCACAGAGCATGGCAGCAGCGCAACAAAACAGCAGCCACGGCAGCTGTGGCGGCCACGCCCGTGGCGAGGCGAGTTTGGGCGTCAAACCAAACAGCCTCGACGTTATTAAATTCGAAAACAAAAAAGATTCGTGGAGGGTTGCCAACGACAACGACAAACCTCCACATCACATCGATAGTACGTGACGTGGCAAAGACTGGAGGCACGCATACTATACTTTTTAATATGCTACTATATGGTACGAAGATACTTTTTAATATGCTATATGGTACGAAGAAACTGTGCGCTGAAAAACTTTACCCGTGCCATCGTCTTACGCGCAGCGGCGCGCCCGGAACACTAGCACTTGTATATAAAGAGGAAAGGCCTAACGATCCAGCTTACTAGAACCTGCCCACACCATACCTAGCTACCTTTCCCCGGGCAGGTCCATCAGTGTGGTGGTGAACTGAAGTCGCGGGCCAGGGATGGCGGTTGTCACCAAGCTGGTGCTGCTCTTGGTCCTCAGGTGCTGCATGTTCACTACTACTCCGTGTTCTAGTGCGGCAGCAACCACCGGCAGCGCTGTGGTCGTCTCTGCTGCTCCCACTCCCACGGTCTGCGCCAACTCCGGTGAGGCGCATGGCTGGCTAGCTCTGGCTTTCCTCCCATCAGATCCCCACATCCTCTGATCCTATCCGCGCGCGCGTGCCACTTTCGTTTTTTTCCTTTCATATATATATGATTCATGATTTCCGATATGATCGATCCTCACGTTTGCTGCAGGAGCGGCGCCGGTTTTGCTAGGAGAGCCGTTGCGCTTCTGCGGCAACACTGGTATCAGCTGCTGCGACGCCGCAGCCGACGACGCGCTACGCGAGGAACTTCACGTCATGAACATACCCGACGCCACGTGCGCCGCCATCGTCAAATCGTTCCTATGCTCGGTAAATTTTTTTTCTTTATTAAAAAGAAGCTGAGAGAAAGGATCGGAGTCATTTCTGTTCTTCGTTGATATTTGTGATGGACTCGGGTTTTGATGGAGGGCAGGGGCACCGCATACTTATGCATGTTGTTAGTACAAGTAATCAGGACCAATTTTTCGACTTTTTACATGATTTCTGCTAGTTACGCTCGTTACCAACTTTCTAGTTGTCGTATTTTCCCCCAGCATACCATGCGCGTCTTTTCTTTATTATTTTATGTACTTGGCTTTGCCTCCTTCTTTCGTGCCGTCACATGTGGGCATGTGGCTGCCACAACAGAGCTGTGGCCATCGGATTGAGGAGGGCTTCGTCTTGTCTTCAGGTCATTGGGTGCCAGAGAAAAAATATATACCCCACCGGTACCCTCCCCATGCACTTCGCTCGACTTCAGTACTAGGTAGCTTATCTACTAGCTTCATCTTGCACACGGCCGGCGCCATGGCCAGAGACGCCGCCGCGTTGGCCGGATCCAGCCGACCCCGTTTCGTTCCTTGGCCCATCACAGCGGAGAAGCGCCGTCGAGGAGCCACGTACCAACACCAGATCTGACTGATCCTCCTAGTACAGGCATGCTTCTTGTTGTTTTCAGATTAGGTTTCTCTTTCTTTCTTGCGGTGACGATGCTTGCCATCCGCGGAGAAGCTGCCAGCACCAGATCTCGCTCCTCCGATCCACGGCATGCTCATTATGGTTTTTCAGACCTCCTGGTTTGTTTCTTTTTTTTTCCTTCGGGGAAAAAAGGCTCTATCCTATGACCTATCATCCTATATCAGGGTCAAACTTGTTCTTGCAAATTTCAATTGCTTCAATTACGTTGACTTTGTTTCCGCTCAACTGATCCTGTACGTAATTGTGTTCGTATTCTTTAATTTTTCCGAGATCTTTGAGTCCATTTGCGTTGTGCTCCTATTGTTCCATTTGTTGGCCATAAAAAGGATTTGTTTTGTGTGCTGTGTGAGTGTGTGAAGAAATAGGTGTGAATAATCTTATATGCAATGTACTGATCCATTTCCCCAACTGCTGCTCGCTCGCTCGCTCTTGCAGAGATGCATCCCGTCTCTACCGTCCGTGTTCAGCTCGGCTGCTCCCACGAAGCTCTCGGTTCCTGTCTGCGCATCTGCGCAGGCGCAGCCGCCAAGGCCGGTGCAGGAGCCGGACACCAGCAGCATATGCCTTGAGAGAATAGGCGCTGCCTCCTTCGACGCCATGACGGCTCACCCAGACGGCTCGGACCGGGTGTTCTTGACCAGCCGGGACGGCAAGCTGTGGCTAGCCACGATGCCCAAACGGGGAGCCGGAGCTGCCGCCGCCCTGCGGATCAACGATGGTGGCAGCGCACGGCCGCCGCGGCCGTTCCTCGACCTCGCCGACCGAGTCCACCTCCACCACCATGACGATAGCGTGCTTGGTGGGGTGATGGGCGTGGCGTTCCACCCGGAGTTCACTACTAACGGCCGATTCTTCGTCTCCTACGTTTGTGACAGCCGCAGCGTCTCCGCCTGTGCTGGCGCCGGAAATGGATCCGGCAGGTCCCGCCCGTGTAGGTACCATCTCGTTATCGCCGAGTTCTCTGCCCAAGCTGGTGCTGGTGCTGACTTTTCCAAGGTGCATAACGACATTAATTCCACTATTCAACTGCTACTTTACTTAATTATTTTTCTTCTCCTTTTTGTTCCTGAGTTTCCTTTGCATACATATATGTACGTAGGCAACTCGAGCTGATCCATCTGAGGTGAGGAGGATCTTTACCCTGGGCTTGCCCCAGCCACAGTACAAGCTGTATTCATACCAAAGACATGGTGGTCAGATCCTGTTCCGACCCGGTGAAAGCGACGCATACCTCTATCTCATCACCGGCTATGGCTATTCCAAGAGCGGGAGCCGTTCTTTCTTCGGCAAGATCTTGAGGTTCAACGTAGACAGCGGTATGATATAACGGCCTCATTTCTCAGGATGCCAGTAGTCCCTAATACTATCTATCTCTGTCCCCGTTTATCTGTCGCTTTGGTCTTCTACTAGATACATAAAACGATTGTTTGCATTTAGACGTACATGAAGTTTAGATACAGGTACGATGTTTGCTGCAGCTGTTTATTATCTCAGGGTATTGTAGTTGTAACTTGAAAACCCGCAGCAGCTGCGGCATAAGCTCAGGCTATAGATCGATCGAGAAGATGTTTTGAATCTACAGTAGACAACTAGAAGCATATATAAATGTGGACAGAGGGGACTACATGTCACTACTGTTACAATATGTGTTAGTACGTACTCCTAATTTGTTTTGGGCCATGTTTACTTCCCATGTACCAACCCAAAAAGTGCTACAGTTCCTTAACGCATGCACAAGCATTAAATTTAGATAAATAAAAAAACTAATTGCACAGTCTAGCTGAAAAGTGTGAGATGAATCTTTTGAGCCTACTAAATTTATAGTGGGACAATAATTAACAAATACAAACGAAAAGTGTTACAAATACCCGAACCTAATATATTTCATCAACTAAACACCCCCTGGTTCCAGGGCCTGGAGGAAGCGAATGGCCGGACACTGACAAACACCCGGAATGGACGAACAAGCCCGAGGAGTTCGCGGCGGGACTGAGCAACCCGAGCGCGTGCAGCTTCGATTCCGACAGGCCATGGCGCCTCTTCTGCGCAGACGTCAATGAGGTACATATACGGCACCATATCACACCAAGTTCTGAAGAATGAATTTTTTGCCTGTCATTGAACATTAATTATTGACGTCCACATGTGCAGCAACGGTCCGAGAGAGTGTATCTGATCACAAATCAGCTGGGTGCAAGGAGGTCCTCGTCGTCGAGCGTTGCCACCGTCTCCGTCGTCGTCAACCGTGGGCGTCCGGCAGACGGCAGGATGCCCTCCATCGTCGGGGGTCTAGTGTACCGGGGATCCGCGGACACCTCGCTGCAAGGAAGGTACATAAAAGTGGCTGCCTCCCACGTACTATGTATCAACATATAGTACATGTCTCATTGTGAGGAGTTCCTCCATGGTAACGTATACATACAGGTATCTTTACGTGTATACCTCCGCACTGTGGAGCAGGAGTTACGCCTCCTCCGACCATCAGGACCTCAACGTGAGCTGCTCCTGGAGCAGCCCCGTGCCGTGCCGCAGCATCGGCATCGGCAGCCGCGTTCTGTCGATGGCCGAGGACAACAGCAAAGACGCCTTCTTCCTTACCACCGTCGGAGTCTTCCGCGTCGTCCCGTCCGGCGCCTGCATTGCTCGTCCTCTGCCGCAGTTGCCGGCAGCGACAGGGTGGCAGCTGGCCGGGCTGGCAACTGCTATGGCACTTGCGTTTTTGTCTGCTGGACAATATTTGGAGGCGGAGGGCCGCAGGTTCACGTTGGAAGCTGCTGCAACAATTCCATTTTCTGTTGCTCATCAGGCCCCTGGTACCTGGTCCACAACAGCCCTCCTCCTTTACCTCACGAAAGCTGAGCACGAACCTGAAAATAACTGCCTCACTCGGCCCGCCGCCTAGCTAGTGTCTTTCAAATTACAATTTGTAACGGAGGAAGTACATACTAGCGCCGGCACCGCCTAGCTTGCTCGTAGGGTCTCGCTGCACGCCGCTTGACCCATCATCTCTCTTTTCCCGTAGTTTTTTCTCCAGTTTGTTTTGGGTTCGGTCCATCCAAATAAATCTTCTGGCAAAATCAGATAGTCGGATCGTGTTGCAAACGTCGATTTCTCACGGCAGGCGACCAATTTGTGTCCCTTTCCTGCAAGAGGAGGGTTACAACGAGACTTCCAGTCATCGAGGGATGCCATTGGGGGAAGAAGAATGGAATAATCTGGATAGAATATGTGTGTGTTCAATGTCATTTGGGGATGTACGTATTGTGGCAATTCAAGATTTAATGTAAGTCTCATTTCCGTCCAAAAAAAAGCTAGGCACGAACCGAATATCTATAGCTCAGCTATAGTTACTATAATATAACTATACCGTACCGGCGGTGCTGGCCTTAGCCTCCCACAACAATGTATCGATGTCAAACCGAACACATCTAAATAAGGCCTTAAGGTCTTAATCCCTTTGATCTCCTACAATCCACTTAGATTGAACATCAAAGGAACACACTACTACACAAACGATTTTGCAAGACCCTTTTATTAACGGATCGAGGCGGTCACAAAAATCTAACCACCTCGGTTTGTGCCTATGATTAAAAAGAGGCGGGCATTTTCTATTTACAGAGGCGGTCACTTTTCTTTGTAAATCGATTTTTGGAGGCGGCCACACCATAAGGGCTGCCTCCGAAAAATATTGGTCGAAAGCAGGCGTACCATTTCAGCCTCAACGTGTATATATATGGGAGTTAGGGTTTCATTCTCCCTTATCTACACTCTCTCTCACCCCTCTCCCTCACTCATGTAACGACCTCAATTTTCCACGACGAGAAAATACATAGAATCAAATAATAATATGATGGTCCCATAAGATCACTCCATCACATTATTATTTTACAATTTATATCACATTCATACATCATAAGATTTCAACTTTACATGGTTTTACAACTCTTGGGGACACACCTATTACAAGGTTAACCTAGCGAAAGTGTAACTCAGAACATCAGAGTAGACTTGATACGTCGGTGAGCGAAGGCTCCTCCTTCACGGGCTTTATCAGAGTTGGCGTAGAGATTAGCAGAAGTGTCTCAACCATGTTTAGAAACATGGTTTGAGACTGCTTTTCATTGCATTTTGAAATGAACTTGGACTATGTTGTGGTTGATCCGGATCATGTCTTAAGCTTCTTGTTGCTCACAAATATAGGCTTGACATGGTTGATTAGTAAGACCGATGCTTGTGGATAATCACTCGCATACACATGTTTTGCCCAACATTTGAAACACGCTGCAAATTCCAATGAATATCTGAAATTGGTGAAATCATAAGTTGGGTAAATCTTTTGCAAGATGTGTGAACTTTGTTTGGGGTAGTTCACCTGTGTACATGTCTTAGCACTTGCTTGATCTTCTGCCTATATCTGCTATATGCTTATTTCAGTGGTGACCTACCCCTCTCTTTGAAATGCTTAAAACTTGGTCAAAATGCTTCAATGCCATATTTCATACCGTTTGATCGGTTTGAGCATTTGCTAGCACTTGTGCTTTATTGACATGATACTAATTAGAGCATCTTCTCCTTTGAATTGCTATAATCCTCAAGCTCTTGCATTGTAAAAATTGTGCATTCATAGCATGTTTCAAGGGAGAGTTTTGCAATCATGCTCTCTAACTTAATGAACTTGACAAGTGCATATGCCAACAAGGGGGAGAATATAACCACAAAGACAGTGAGTGTGCATGCATTTGAGTGATTGCATCTTTCCCGTGGGAGTTCCTAGATGTGTTGAGACTTTTGCCTCTATCTTGAGGATCTAGCAGTTTTTCAGGTGTTGTTGAGCTTTGCTAGCGGTGTTGAGCCCATTTGCCTCTTCTTGAGGGCTAGTATGTTTTTGCTTGGTTGCGTCGAACCGTTGCCCATGTCTTTGGGGACCAAGCTTTGTTCCTGTCTTTGCTCATTAATTTCAAATGACCCTATTATGCTTCTCTTTATCTTTTGGTCATCCGGGTGAGTTCTTCTTCCTCCCTCTTTTGTCTTTGTGTTGGTGTTGACAATGCACTTATCAAGGGGGAGATTGCGAACACATGGCTGATTATAACCATTTGTATTTAGCTTTTGTGATGAGTGATTGTCAATTCTCAACATTTTTCTTCTATTTTCTTTTTCTTCTACCTCGTTTACCTTCACCTGGCACATGCGGTGTTTCAGAAGACGTTGTTTCTTGGCTTGTGTTGTGCAGGTGTTGAGCTTAAGACGGTGGTCGACGACGAGGTGAAGATCAAGGAGGATGTGTCGTGCTGATGGACCCGGAGTGGTGAAGGGCGGACATGAGACTTGGATTGAGGGACCGGAGTGTCGGGTGTCCAGCCATGGTGGCTGACACTTGGGACATCGACAACCGCAAGGAAGCATGGAGTGACCATGTCGATTGGGTCAAGACGGAGGACATGTAAGTCGAAGCGGTGGCTTAGAAGACTTGGCGGCGGGTCAAAGACAACGGTGACACGCGTCAATGCGGTTCGGTGAAGTGGTTTGGGCCACAAAACCATCGGCAGTGGGGTTTCGCAGTTTGGGCCTCAACCCAGCGGAGGTTCCGATGCTTTGGAAGGACGCACGCGGGCGGCATCGGGGAGTTTGGCGCCGGCCGAAGCTACCGGGTGAGAAGGCGCCGGGCCATCGGATTAGAATATACTTAGGTCGGACCAATATGCCCCCGACTATTGGGTGTTGGCCAATGTACTAGTAGGGGTAGTTTGGTCATTAGGGCCAAGACTATATATAGAGAGGGTAGCCCTTCACCTCAAGCTGCCACTCTGTTTTGCGCTCATCCTTTAGGGTTTCTCCCAGTCTCTAGTTTCTCTTCTTTGTGAGAGGTCCAAACACTTTGTGATCTTCATTCGTAGGAAGAGCACCCCTTAGTGTGCTCATGCCCTCGGGGCTTTTCAGATTGCAAATTGATCGGTGAGTTGCTCTGTGTCTATGTTGTTCAAGATTTTCATCACACCCCCTCTTCTAGGTTCTTTTGTTTTTGAGTTGATTCAAGTCGTCCTTCTTGCCTAGATTTGTGCTATGATGTGAACCTAAGAGAATCATTGAAGGACTTTGGTTGATTCCTCACGAAATTGTAGATTGATGCAAGTTTATGTTTAGGGTTCATGTTCTTCGTGTTGTTCGCGTGATCTAAAATTTTTCTCGAATCTCTCGGTCAATCTTGAAATTTATTTGGGAGATTTGGTCACCTACATGTCTAGATTACCTGGACCAAATTTTGTGACCTAAGATGGAGATATGATTGAGTTTTGATTCGAATTTGTGAGGAGGCGTTTTTGGGTTCTTTTTTTTTTTCGAGTCGGAGGCTCGGATGCTTTTAATAGATGCTACCACCATGCCTCTGCCGCCTCGGTCATGTCCTAGAGTGAGTTCCTAGCTCTCTATGTGAACTTGGATTTTCAACGGCTCAGAATGATGGCTATTGGCGCGTCGGCTGCCTTGCCACCTAGCATCTGGAGGGTGTCCATTAGGATTTTCCTCATTAGTTTTAACCACCTGACGTGTCTAGAGCCAAGCCTTTTTGCGCGTTGTCACGGTTCTCGTGTTTGAACTTCGGACTTTGAGCAAAGACCGGATGCTCAACCCTTGCATCCGATGTCCGGATCGCGTGTGTCCGTAGAGATGTCCAATAAGCTTTTCTTTCTTGGTTTCCTGCACTTTTGCCACGCGTCAGGAGCGTGTATTTATTATATACACACAATAAAGATAATATATCCACAAACCCAGTTTTAATATCAAACCTAAAGGAACATATGTGAATATAACTAAGATCTAACTTAACCCAATTTTATAATAGTAACTATAATAATAATAATAATGATAATAAAGGTAATGATAACTAAGATAACTATTATAATGGTATTTTAGAGAGAGAAGATATAGAGACTCAACTAATGTAGTAAAACAATCATAACTACTCTATGAGTAAAAAGTCTTCTAAATAACTACCAATCATTAAGTCTAAGCATAGCAGGGAAAAATATTCTCATCTATAACACAGCTAAATCAAAATTATATAGAATAAACAACATCAACATATAGAAAGAGTATACAACCCAGGTTCTCCCAAATACTTTCAAAGTCCTAAAGAGAGAGATATGTTTCCCACAGGAGCAAAGTAGAATTAGGCTTTCACTTCATTCGCCTCATTCACCTACCATCATATTCATTCCACTACACCATACACATGCGGTATGACTCGTGACTTTAGATCCATTGCTTGACTTTACAATATATGCTTAGTAAGTAGATTTAGTTTTCTCCCACCTATGAGCTCCACATATAAGCCTTAGATATAGGGTGAGAGAGAAGAAGGCATAGTGTCCTACTACCTTATTCCAAAAATACCATATATTATGAGAGAAAGGCAGCACAACATTATTGCCTAAGTGAGGATCCACAAATACCACAAATGAGAGACTTGAAAGGGTCATACTAAGGAACTTTTGAGTTTTATTTTGAAAATTAGCAAAAACTCCGGAATGATAGTTGAACAAAGAGTTTGAGACATGGTGCTTGACTTGATTGTTCTATCTTTCAATTGCCCAAGATCCTAAGAAAAGGCTATAAGCTCCATGGTTAAAGGTAATATGGGTGAGTTGAAGGTTGAAAAGGTTTATTCTAATCCAGAGGAGAAATTTTGTTTGAAAGCATGTGTACTTTTGAGGCGTGAAAAACGTTGCGGCAACTCCCTCGATCCATTGTTGAGTTTGGCTTTGCTAGGGACTAGCAAAGGGTAAACTTGGGGAGCTTGTTGACACCTGTTATAGCATAAAATATATAGGCTTTTAAAACTGAAATAAGGGCTTAAAATGAATATCAACATAGTTTAGGGGCTTGACTGACATAATTTCACGAGTTTTGGTAATTTATATATTTTCAGGGATTAAACAGGAATATGCCCAAGAGTTTGCAAGCCCTACGATATAAAGACGTATCCGTGAAGCAATCCAACTTGGAACCCACGTAAGAACATTCTAGAAGAGACCAGAGAGCACCAGAAGGAAGGTGGGGCCCACCGGCGGCGCCCGAAAAGTGGCCGCCCTTGTGGGGCCCCCGCGACCCTACCTTCAGAGGTTGGTTCACAACCGCCATTAAGAAGAGATCTACACCGTTGCTCAAGGTCGGTTTGATCCAAGGGCTGTCGTGCATCGCCTAGGGGCTATATAACAAGACCCCCTGACCCCTGGGTGAAACCCTAATTCATTCCATTCATTATCTCTTGCTTGTTGGTCTTGGAGGTGTCCCAATGTGAGGACAACCTCTCCACTAGAGAATTAGGGCTAGACTCTCCAATGTAGTAGATTAGCAACTAGAGAGTTAGGGAGAGCGGAGCTATGCTCCGGTTCTGGAGGAGTCTTCGTGGTTTGGTATGTCTTGTATCCTTCCTTTGTAAGACATTATGATTTATTATATATTTATCTTCTCTATTTACTTCATTCATATATTTGGTTAGCATAGTTGTTATGCCTTTGCATGGGATCTTCGCTCACATCGAGTGCTCTAGTTATAGACATAATTAGAGTAGTAATTGATAGTGTAGACATGGTGTCTAGACTAGAGGTTACCTGAGATTGCACCCAACCCCACGGATTGTTTGTGGTAGCCCTGGTGGTGGCAGACCACGATGGCGATGTATTCCACCACGTTCGGGTTGGTGATTGTAGGACCTTGCCAAACCTTCCTAGCCCCCTTCTCATCCCTTTTACGTGGCTAGTGCTTTGGTGTCCCGAAGTGTTTTGGTATGATTGCTATCATAGAACCTAAGTAATAGAGAAGTACATAGGAACCTAGATCTCTCCCGTTGTCCTCTCAACGTGCTACTACTCATTTATCTTTAGGAATTCTCTTGTGTGATTTATAACTCTTATCATCTATCATTTACCCCCCTTACTTTAGTTTAGTGGTTTGCTAAGTTAGTAGATGCATGATTGTGACTTATTAGATTCTTTTAGCCAACGCTTCCCTGTGGATACAGATACTCTAGAATACTCATCCTAGGGAAAAGCTACAATGGTAGGTGTTCTTATTAAACTGGGAATCCTTCATATTCTTTTACACTTAATAAATACCAACAATCATTAACTAGAACTATATCAAATATCAAACTAGAATATACTAAGAACATAACAAAGAGTAATATGATGAAATAAAGCAAAGCCATAATGAGAAATCGAATAAAATGTATTACCAATTCTCCAAGAATAACAGATCTGAATTCTTAAGCAATTGCTCAAACTCTTTCTTGAATCTCTAATAGATTGTTTAAACTATATATCATGAAAACTAGAGCTCTCTAATTTCTAGAAACCTTAGTTGCTAATCTAGTCTTTGAATTACAATAGATCTAATGAATAATGAATTAGGGTTTTAGGGGAGAGCTCTGCCCCTTTATTTATAGCCTCGAGGGATGAATCTCAACCGTTGGATCAAACTGATCTTAAACCCGACTTAATCAATGGCTAGATATGATTCTCACAATCCTATAGGTCGGTGCAGGAAGCTTCCGGAAGCTCTGCTGGATTAGGCTCTAGGACCGGCGGTGCCCCCCCTTTTTGACAAGTGGACCCCATCCTCAGCGAGCTATCTCCTTTTGTCCTTTAGGTCCCCTAAATTTATACTAATAGTCATGATTTGTACCTTTTGATTCTAGACTCCAAATGTGGAAAACGATATGGCTATTTCGATCGTCTCTACGAGCTCTTCGCAATGGCTGCATTCTATTCCCTAATTTGAGATATTTCCTACAAAACAAGTGAAAGCACCAAAACTCGTGGAATCCGTTAGAATTAAACCCTACAACTAGTGTTTGTGTTGCTTTTATATCATTTCATGCAATAGTTCTTTGGTTATATTTGGAGTATAAGGACCGTCAATGGCTGCCTTGGTTTTCAATAAGGCCAACGGTTCTGTTTTCCTTCGTCCTATTTCAAAAAAATCGTCGTCGTACAGTCCACCGAGTTGCTTGTTGATCTTGTGAGTCTAATACTTCGCGATTAGCATCTCACTACCGAGTTAGTGTTGTCATACTCGTATCTTGAAGAGATCTCGTGTTTTGGATAGTGAAGTCCGAATTCTCGAAAGGCCAAAAAGATTTTTAGGCTCCTATTCACCCCCCCCCCCCTCTAGTCGCCTTTCCGGTCCTTCAATATATATTTATAGGCAAGCGGGCGGGCAACCAAGCTAGCATCACTTTCGTATCATACATGATCACTTTCCTTAAGCTTGTTCGACCAACTATGAGCCGATCACGGGGGTTCAAGTTCTCGACTTGGCACCGGTGCTCCTATTTTCTGGATTTATTTTAGGATTTTCTGGCGTTTTACGTGCATTAAGTGGTAGGCGGCGTCCACATCGGCCGGCGTATGTGATGACTTCGTGAACTTTAAGGTCACTTCCGGCTCGATCCATCGAAGGTGCTCATAGGGGTAGAGCTTGCATACGTTTATTCATAGGGGTGAGTGTGCGTGCGTGTTGGGCGTCACGTGTTGTGCGGTGTAATCTCAAAAATAAAAAGCTCGTTCGACCTACTGAACCGTTGTTAGCCAGACATCGTTACTGATGGGGCAAATTCGATGTCCGATATGATGAAAACCTTCCTTGGTAGATCCCCAAGGTATGTCGGACTTTTGGTTTTGTGAATGAGTCCTGGACAGATTTGGGCCCGAGACTAACTCTCGAGTAGTCCCGGTTGGTGGCTCCAACTAGGACTAGAATTCTCTGCCCAAAGGATAGGACCGCTGAGCTTTTCAAGCATGGATTTTTAGTCCCGGTTTGTGGCTAAAACCGGGACTAAATATCCCACTACCTTTTTATTCCAATTTGTGGATCCAATTGGAACTAGAGCTTCAACCTTCAGTCTTGGTTGTCTTTGCCAATCAAGACTAAAATGTCTCAATTATATAGCCACTTCTTCTGCCGTCTCCCCATCGCCGACACCGTAATCTTTTTTGGTCTTTGTTTGTGCGTGTGTGTTCATCGTTTATTTTTCCGTGTTAATGTTTGTGGGAGCAAGTTCTTCCTCCATTTCTTTGTCATTGGCTTCATCTTCAATCTTCTAAAGGTTAGCAACTTCATCTTCCAATCTTTCAACGGTAAATAATGTAGACCATTTCATGCTTTTAATAATAAACATAAAAATATGAGGTTTTGTAGCTTACGAATGGTGGGTTTATTTTTATTTACTATACATCATTTCTACATGAATGTGTGTATCTTGACACAATATATATTTCTCTAATATATTTATATATGATTCTTGTATGGTAAATAATCCAAATCATTCCATGGTTTAGTACTAATAAACATAAAAATAAGTGGTTGTTTAGGAATAGAAATGGTGGATTTATTTTTATTTATTATACATTATGTGATGAGTGTCGGCGAGGAGGAGGCACCCCAAAATGGAGCTGCACCCCAAAATTAGTGCCATATATTGTTTAACTATCAAGTGTATGCTATTTTCCATACATTGTATCTAAGCACACAATTTTTTATTTTGTCCTTGTCCTTCCATAGAAAACAATTGTTTCTTTGTGACTTGTGATTTGTATTTTGTGTCAGCCTACCCCCAAACTTTTGTCCTTGTCCTTTTATAAAAAATTGTATCTTGTGATTGTGCATGTATTGGGAAAAAAATTATGTATATTGTCCTTCTATAGAAGAAAATTGTAAATTTTAATCTGTGATTGTGCTTGTTGTTGTCACTTGTAGTCTTTGATTGTGATTGTGCTTATTTTTGATACAATATGTGACAATTGATATCTTATCTGTGCATTTTCCTTAATGGTAGGAGTATGATGAGCTTATGCAAGAGTTCATGTCTGTTGTTAAGCATTTTTGGGAGCAGGAGGAGGGATGGCAACTGGAGGTAATGTTCTCAAGACCAGGTTCATCTTCTTCTTTTTTTTTTGGCCAAGTAATGACTCAAGCAACATTCGTCTACCGGTTAGTCACAGTTAACTCTATGCTCTTAGAGATTTTCTAATACCATATGCCTGTTAATGTCCATAAATAGCTAGGAAATTTTTTTCGTGAATGTAAGTGTACTTGACATGAACTACGAAGGTTATCACCTAAATGAGGATTTTCTCACTGTAGATTGATGACACCAATTTTTTTAAAGGTAAAATTCAGATAGCATATCATAAAATATTAGACACTGCTGTATTATTCTGAAAAAGATAGTTTTTTTTTTTTTTTTTTGAGAATGACACAGTACAACGTCACAACACGCACGCACACTCACCCCTATGAACACACGTGAGCACCTTCGAAGGACCGGCACCGGCAGATCTGGAGATTCTCGAGTTGAACGTCGCTTACCACTTAATGCACAATGCCGGGAAATCTAAAATCCCAAGAAAGGTGCGAGCACCGGGATTTGAACCCCTGTGGGTAGCGTCCCATGGACCGTCCCTACCATTGGACTACAAGCCAATTCGCTCTGAAAAGATAGTTGAACCACAGTCTATGTAGCCCGATGAGCATGGTCCTTATCATAAAGTATATGTGAGCTGTGCCAATGGAATAGCTGGGCCTTATCTTTTTTTCTTACTTTTTATTAATTAGTGACTGAATGTTCCTTGTGCATCTGTTTACTCTTAAGTCACCGGAGTCACCATTCTTCAAGTGTTTGTTGCATATATTATACAAGAAAGTTATGGTTATTATGCATTTCTTTATTGCACATACATAAGTAGTAAATTGCATACTTTAATTTCTGCAATTATAGTGCCTAATATGTGCAATATCTTGATGACGAATAATATCTAGTTCTAAATTCTAGTTCACCATTCTAAATTCTAGTTCACCTAGTTCTGAATAGTATCTTGGTTCTAAAAAACCAAGATGCTATAGCAGTACTAAACAACAATGGTTCTTATTTCTAGTTCACCTAGTTCTGAATAGCATCTTGGTTTTGAATAGCTTTGTCGTATCACTATAAGTAATGATACACTTCAATTGTACTAGAGCAGGTTCCTTATTCATGAGCTAGAGTTTGTATTTATATAGAAGTGTGTTTCTGTTTTTCTGACGATTATTGGACATATTTTATGCTAAAATTAATTTCTGGTGGCTGAGAATAAAACCCATTTCTCTTTAGGATTAGGGATGATAGAAAATGGTGTTAGAGTAGATGACAGAGAAGCTCTAGGGATGGTGTTAGAGTAGAGCAATGGACCGAGGAGGAATTGGCCATCCTTGTGTGAGAAGACATCATCAGTGTGAAATGGAGAACAATGCTCATGTGTGTGTCAGTGTCACCATGGTTTGGTTGCCTCTAAATCCCAATTTGCTTAAGTTGCAATAGCCATCTTTGCTTAAGCTTCATTAGCCATCATGCCTAATTGAGCAAGAGCTCTCTTGGTCGACCATTATAGAGAAATGCTTTTGCTACAGTTTGTTTGCTTGTTTGTAGTTGCTTCTTCATCCCGGAGTTTGTGATGTGCAGGCTATGGCTAATTTTACTTTTATTCTAACTATTTCTCTTTGTTCTACCTTGTTTGACAAAAGGCTCATGATGGTGTTTTGAGAAATTCATTTTCTGCCATTTAATTCAAGTGACAAAAGGACTGCTTCATTTCCCACTAAATATTGTGTTATTACTTAGTAAATTTTCAGCAAAATTAGACTTCTGATTTGTGTTTGGTACCACTAACGCATCCTCTCTATCTACAAAAGACTTGTTCAGTAGCAGAAGATAACTACAGTGTTAGCAGGCTCCACATGCATGAGGTTTTGTATTCATACACATCTACAATATAATTACATTAAGAACAAGTACTATTTGTGCTATTTGAAATGTGTAATTTTTATACTCGTGTTTTGTATTTTTTTTTAAGAGAATCAGAATGCTGATGCACTCAATACAAACTGTTGTTCTTGCTGTTATGGGTTTTCTGTGCATTATTTACTATTTTTCGCCCTTTTTTCCACTATCGTGCTCTTTCTGGATGCATATTTGATCGGCTGGAGGTTGCAGTGGCAAAGTTGTTATTTTCTGTAGTATGTGCTTATGCATATGTTTAATGGACTTATAGTTTCATTTTGGCCCAAATGACCACTATCATGTCCACAGCCCACAACATGCTTGATATTCACTACTTTTCAGTCACTCTAGAATATTTGGAAAGCCAGAAACAATCATCGCTACAACCAGTCCCACAGCCACCCTTTGTTTGTGCACTATGCCACCAAAGCAATTCTCCAGCTTCACTCGCATAATCAGACTCAACCGACTCCTAATCTTCCCAAAAGCACACACCAACTACCTCATGTCACCTAAACAATCTGCACATCTCTCATCTACTGAGGTTCGGAACCAAGTGTGCCCTTTACCTCCTAGCACAAGCACAAACTCTTATATTGTAGGTACTACATCGGTGTACACTAAGAGAACTTTTGGACTCTTGGTTTGCATAATCTTTACTTGAATAACGTCATTCACTCATTCTCTTAGTGTTCTTTGAAATAAATTTGGAATTAGTACTAGCGACAACGGTGTGTAATCTACAATACAGTTGGAATTGAACAAAAAACTACATGCACTCTTCATGTTGCTGCATTGCTTGCTCGGTGCAGTTTCGCTTGATGAATGGACGGTTCTTGCGAATGGTGGAATACGTGATTTGAATAGGAAATGCCATGGGGCCTCACTACTACAGTTCTCAACATTAGGGGCGGTTTTAGATGGACATTAGAGACGGTTTTTCCAACCGCCTCTAAACAAGCGCACCTAATGTTCGTCGACATTAGGGGCGGTTGGGAAAAACCGCCCCTAATGTGGAGACATTAGGGGCGGCTCTGTTTGAGCCGCCCCTAATGTGGATATATAGCAGGCCGGTTCTGCTCATCATAAACCGCCCCCCCGTGTCTCTAACTCTAGGGGCGGTTTATCTAAAACCACCCCTAGAGTTGAATTTCACACCAAAAAAAATATAAATATATAATTCACAGATTCAATTGATAATTTGACACCAAATCATAAAGTTCACAATTATTCCCATCATACAATTTTGTACACCATATGATGCTACACAGTCTGTAGAGAACCTAAATTGCCAGAAAAGTCATACATCTTAATATGAAGCTACTATATCCCTAAGTCAACATCAGAGCAAAGCATCCACCCTAGAATTGCCATCCACCACCGAAAGAAGCATCACCAATTACTTCACAAGCTGCCAAACAGAGCGATATTTACTTGACCAAATGATTTGCTGAAATTGGAACTGAGCTGCAGCACCAGTCAACATGGAAAAGAATAGAAAAGCCAGTAACTTACCCAGAAAAAAAACAATATCAAGTTGTTTGTTCCTCTGCTGCCGACCAACTAATGAGATGATCAAACTGACGGGAAGAACTGATCTGCACACAAATAAACAAGTAGTTTTTAGAAAAGGGAATATATTGATATTCCAGCTTCTGCATCGACTGATGCATATAACAACACAGAAACCAAAACTGGGCAAAAGCAATCAACTCAAGTTGAAACTTGAAACTGGTACAAGAGATGACAAGGTGTGCTCCTAAAACCAAACAACTGCTATCTCTGGAAAGAATATAACAGTGCATAGGCTAAGCAAAATCATGCAATATTTCCACCTGCTTGAAGATACATATTTGTCCAGCAAATATTTCTTAGAAAACTCAGAACATATATGAATGTGTACAATACATGGCTCACTATTTTTATAACTTAACTTAAAAGAATAAGGTCCAGTCCAAACTCAGATTTTTTTAGAAATCAAATGGGCAATTGTTAGCAATCATATTACACCATATATTCTTTTAGCTTGAAAGCAAAAACTAGAGCATACGCTGTATTGTACAGGTCACTGTACAACAAGTTACTGACGCTTAATTGATCTCTATTCTCAGGAAAAAAAAAAATACATTAGCTTGTATTAAACATGTCATCTCTACAATAAAATGGAATTTATGTACTAACTTGTGCACTAACCTGCTAGTTGTGTCCCAGATCGAGTTGAGACACTTGTACTCCTTGACAACTGAAAAGCCAATATGAGCTAGTAGTAAGCAACCACAAACATACATCTATAGTTGCATCAAATAAATAAGCTAACAGAGAAATCAGAGAAGGGAGCTAATGCTACAAGTGTGCTGCAATTTATATGTATGATTAGACCTTCTACGACAATAACCACCTATAACCAGGTCTGCACCTTTTGGTGAAATAATGAAGTGTGCTAAACCATGCCATTTCAATGTACATATTCTCTAGTCTCTGGTATCTAATATCAAACAAATTGTAAATACATAGACAGGTTAACTGCAGTAAGTCTCCTGTTCAGAGCAGTAAGCAATTACAGTTCAGTACAACAATCAGAATAGGCTATTACTTCAGACTTAAGATAAAATACAGGTTCAAATTGCATAGGGCAATATTAACATTTGATAGAAATGAAAAGAAGTATACTATTGCATTGGCAGTCAAATGTTAAAGATCAAATACAATTAGTTGGATTCAGGAAGATAACATTTTAAATGTGTGGAGCATTTGTCAGGTTTAAACATGTGCAACATTCAAGCAGCAAGCTAAACACACAGGTGAAGCAGTCACAGTTCATGTACTAGAAGCAGTACGTTACCTGCTTCAACAATCATTGTTTTAGTTCCATATAGTAACAAACAGCACCACCCGTCCATAAGGCATGGCCTGATACAACACACAAGCAATTCACCTTGACAATGTATGGAAGCACACTTGAAATGGAGAGGATATGGCTCACTTTAGGGTGTCAACGCGCCTATGCTGATGGCCTGCCAGTCGAAGACGTTGTCGTCGTCACCAAAGAACCCATCCACCGGATGCATCACGAGATCTACATCCATAGTAGGGGCTCACCTTGCTAGTGCAGCACCCAAAACTCGATGCAGCACGTCGGATCCCGGCTGCAGAGGGACGGATCCCTGCCGTCGTGCACCAGATCTCGGTCGCGGAGCGCCGGATCCCTGGTCATAGCATGTCGACGGGGAAGCCACGACTACGATGACTCGGTTGGACGGGGACGGAGGACGATTGTGGCGCGGACTGGGGCAGCAGAGGATGGTTGGCGAGGCGACGACACCTAGAGGAAGGTGTGGCGGAGGATGCATGAGGGGCGGCGGGTTCCGGCGGCGGCGCTATCAGTGACAAGCGCAATGTGTGCATTTGAGGAACAGGCAGCGACAGCCGAAACGGAGATTGGAATGAGGAAGACTCGAGCTAGGGGTTTAGAGCGTTTTATACACGGAAGGTGGATCTCAGCTCATTGTCATCCATCAGATCGAGAATCGATGGTGAGAAAACTATGGACCGGTGGGCTCAATTGGGCTGTTGGGCTGATTAAAGGTTTATCTTTTTCCTTTTCAAATCAAAACACATTTCACCACTTAAAAAAATTAGATTTGATTCTCCCTTAGAAATACATTTTTAATTCTAAATTCCAATGAAAAAGTCCGATCATTCACATATCTTGATCCTCGTCGATCAAAGGTCGAATACCTGTGCTTCATTATTTTTGATTGGGCACCGTTCTGGGTCATTTCTAAGAATGTCTCACTTTCAACCTACAATTATAGCATCATATAGCGCAGAAATTCATTTAAATAAAAAATAACAAAGCATCTTTAGAAACTCTAAAACTTAGCTTTTCATCATCCGTAGCATGCATGAGCTTGACACATCTCTCTTAAAGTTTCATTTTTTATGCGTTCGATAAAGTTTTGATAGAAAATACGGTAATTTCAAAAATGACTAAAAAACCTAGGATTTTGTGTGGGGACATATTTTGGGTGTAAATGACCACAAAAAAAAATTTAAGGAAGTTTGGACATAGGCGGAGCAGACGTGTTTCATAGTGGTATCTGAGAACCTTTCAATCAACCCTATCTTTACACTTAGGTTTCTCATGGTTGTGTGGCCTTGTGGCGCTTTGCGGTATGCTATCGGCCTCAAACTTTTTCTAAGGCGTCTACATGGCATGTGTGAAGGCACCGCCAAGTTTGAGAATTTTCTGAAATTGTTTTCGTAATTTTCTCGATTATTTTAATTACCTCGTGACTTCTCCCTAATTATACGTTGAACCATGACCACCCCAAAAAGACGAAACGGTGCCAAACTTTGCCGCAAGGTCTCTTGTGCCCTAGGAGGCAAAACTTGTGGAGGCGGTGCGAAAATTATTGTGTTTTCAAAGTGTAATTCACCATATTTGGTCGCAAAAGCGGCGCGTAGAAAAATACGGTAATTTCAAAAATGACTAAAAAAACCTATGATTTTGCGTGGGGCCATATTTTGGGTGTAAATGACCACAAAAAAAAATTTGAGGAAGTTTGGACATAGGCGGAGCGGACGTGCTTCATAGTGGTATCACGGAACCTTTCAATTAAACCCTATCCTTACACTTAGGTTTCTCATGGTTGTGTGGCATGTGCGCTTTGCGGTGTGTTATCGGCCTCAAACTTTTTTCTAAAAGCGTCTACATGGCATGTGTGAAGGCACCGCCAAGTTTGAGAATTTTCGAAATTGTTTGAGAGTTTTTACGAAATTGTTTTAATTACCGTCATGACTTCTCCCAAAGTAATTATACGTTGAACTACGACCACCCCCAAAAAAGACTGAAACGGTGCCAAACTTTGCCGCAAGGTCTCTTGTGCCCTAGGAGGCAAAACTTGTGGAGGCTGCGTCTGCGAAATTATTGTGTTTTCAAAGTGTAATTCACCATATTTGGTCGCAAAACAACACATAGAAAAAAATACGGTAATTTCAAAAATGACTACAAAAAGCCTAGGATTTTTGCGTGGGGCCATATTTTGGGTGTAAGTGACCACAAAAAATTTTTGAGAAAGTTTGGACATAGGCGGAAGCGGGCGTGCTTCATAGTGGTATACGGAACCTTTCACCGAACTCTATCCTTACACTTAGGTTTCTCATGGTTGTGTGGCATGTGCGCTTTGCGGTGTCTGCTATCGGCCTCAAATTTTTCTCTCTGAGGCGTCTACATGGCATGTGTGTAGGCACTTTGCCAAGTTTAAGAATTTTCTCGATTATTTTAATTACCGTGCGACTTCTCCGGGTAATTATATGTTGAACTACGACCAAAATGACCCATATAACTAATGTTGATCTCAATGAGCTCTAACACGTTTGTATTCAAAGTTTTTCGATTTCGGTACATTTAGTGCGTCGTTTGACCAAGTTTGACTTTTCAATTCAAACCAAAGACCCATTTTTGGAGATGTCCTCATCTTCAAAAGTCGCTGAACACCGACTTTTGTAGCTAGTCAAGATCTACACTCTCTATATACAACTTTTTGTATTCAAAGGTTTTTCGATTTGAGGTCATTTAGTGCTTTGTTTGACCAAGTTTGACCAAAATACATTAGGGGTGGTGAATATAGAACCGCCCACGATTTCGGATCACATTAGGGGTGGGCTGATATATAACCGCCCACGATGTGAGGATACATTAAGGGTGGCTCAAATATAACCGTCCCTAATGTGTCAAGTCACATTAGGGGCGGCTCGTAACATGAGCCGCCCCTAATGTGCTAACAGTAGGGGCGGTTTGCTTCTACCCTGAATTTTCGCATACATTAGGGGCGGCTCAAATTTTGAACCGCCCCTAATGTTCAGGCCAGGCGCTCTCTTAGTTCATTTTTGTAGTAGTGCCTCGGGATTTTTTTTTTTTTTTTTTTTTTTGTGGAAGAGAACCTGTATTAAGTAAGGAACACATACAAGTACGAGATCTGGTACATCTCGAAAGAAGCGGAAACGCAGTTCGGCCTTAACAACCCAAACAAACCGCTGCACCTTGATCCGGGATGCATCATCGCGGGCGAAGAGCTTTAAGCCCAAACCGTCTTTGCTTTGTGAACCGCTTACGTGGGTAACGCCTTAATCTCTACACATATCGACCGGAGAAGAACCCCCCGGACATCCCAGAGCCAAGAACCTCGCATCTCCAAGAACCACAAGAAATACGAAGGTTCGTCCACCCGCAACCACCAACCTTGCATCGAAAACAGTAAGATCCACCCTTTTTGTCGCCGCCGCCGGGATAACGGACATAGCCACGCGCATGAAGACTCTTGCATCGATCCACTCCGACACACCGCTTGGAGAAAAACGCCGGCGGTGGGAAGAGGCCGTCGGGGAAATTATTGAACGACACCGCCAACACCTCCTCCGCTCCGTGGCGCCCGAGAACAACAAGCCGCGCAGAGGGAACGACAGCCTCCCCAACCGTAGAAGGACCTCATGGTACTAGCATCAAGGGCGGGAAACCGCCGGAGAAAACCCCTCCGTCGTCGCCCTAAGAAAGCCGAACCATCAGAGACCGGAGCTCCGTTTCATAACGGCGAAGCAAGACCTAGGCCACATGGAGCCATCATCGATGAGCAGGCACAGGCACCGGAGATCCGCGGCGAGGACGCCGTCGCCGACGAGGACCGCAAACACCCGAGAGGCCGGGCGCCACCCACCGCGACTTTTTGAGGCCAGCCCGCCACACCCCGTGAAGGAGATCACGAGGCCACCAACGCACACACCGGGCAGGAGAGGCGGGCCATAATCGGCCGCCACACCCGCTACCGAGAAGGCCGACCACCACCCACCGCACCGCGCTGGAGATGCTCGCCGGACTCCGCGAGGACGCGGTCGTCGGAGAGCTCGACCCACCGCCATGACAGCACCATGAGCAAAGACCTACAACTAAGCTATCTACCGATTGGCCGAGCCAACCGCAAATCCGGACCCGCCGGCCTGAAATGCCTCCCCCACCGGCCCCGGAGACGACGCCGGAGAGGAGGAATCGAAGCCGACGGGCCGGAAATCCTAATCGCCTGTTTTTCGCTGGCTACTGTAGCAAGGGGAAAACTCCCTCCTTCTGGGGTTTGCTTTCTTAAATCATAGTGCCTCAGGATTGGGAGACGAGATTACGAAGCGCCAAGTCGCCGCGTGGGCTGCGAAGATGCCGTGCACGGACTCTAGCTACAATCTGGACTCAACTCAAATACAAGGGGGCTTTTATGGTCTGGTCTTTAGACGCCCCAGAAATTGGGAGTCCTGTTCAGTTGTACAGCTCGCACGCCCACGGGCACGACCCTGGGATTAAGTTTTCACACAAACCTTTGTCAATAACCTTGACACGGCATCCAGTACCGCATTATCAAGCTGGATAGGTCTCAAAATATTGCTGCCCACCTGCTAGCTAGCTAATAGAGCTCTCAGATCAACTTCGAACAAATCAAGCTCTATGCAAATAGCGTGTACCAATCAAGGCCATTTAACTGCCCCTATGTGTGGGTGCTGCACGATTTCACTTATACCCCGTTCTCTTTTCTAGCAGCCTCATGCTGCTAAGTTTAATGGATATGCTTTCTGTTAAAAAAAAGTTAACAGGTATCGGATCATGCGCCCGTTAAGGTTTAACGGGCCCGGTAAGTATTGTCAGGTTTGATTCATGGGCCCGTTAATTGCAGCATACAGAAACAACTAGAACCAAATCTGGTCGTTGGACGTCGAGCTCAACCCTTATGCGTGGGGACTGCGTCTCTAACCTCGCCATGCTCGGGGATTGCGCCTCCGTCCTTGCCATGCTCTGGGACTCATTTCCGACCTCTTCCTGCTCGGGACTCATCTCCGACGTCTCACCGCTCGCGCTGACCCGACATGCTGGATGTACGACATGGCGCTCTACTCGCCGCTCGTGACACCACCGACCTGCTACACCTCGACGACCTCTTCGATAGCTTGGCGACCCCTTTGACAGTTGGCACCACACGACCTCTTCGCTTCGCTGTACAGCCCGCCGACCACTATGTACAACTATCAAGTCGCTCCATGTTGTTCGGATTAGGGTGCTGATCTTGGGCAGCTTGTCCGAGCCTTGATAAGTACATCTACGCTCGTGGACTGGACAGTTGAGAAGCAACAGCGACCTCGCTCCTCTCGACACTCTACGCTCAGGGACCTCATTAAGCTCTATGACAGAAATATTGATAGGTTTTGAACCATACTTTGACCCTGGCACCACGCAACCTCGTCACATACCGCCAAGCTCAGGGACTAAGTGGGCACACTTCACCTCGCGGTGAGTGTGCCTGTCCCCTCAACAGTGCTCGGGGACTATTCTGCAGCTCGTCCGACCTCACCAAGACTACAAGAAGACTTAGATCCTGGCACCACGTGACTTCCTCACCTACTACCAGGCTCGGAGACTAAGTGGGCACACTTCACTTTGCGGTGTGAATGTGCTAGTCTCTACGCTATGACATTGAATCAAGACCTTCCAGGTTGCATGTCCGCAAATGTTCCTTCAGCGTCGACATGGGGGAAGATTGAAAAACTTTAAATTTTTTGATACAATAGCACCTTACACCCATCTGGCGCGTCACACATGAGTTCTGCTAACGTCACTCGGAGCTCGCCCTTGGCGCTGCACAGCTCGACGTGCTGCCCACCGACCTCGGCAGATCATTCGTTGACCTCATGGCCATGCCTACCGACCTTTTCAAGAGCTCGGGCGTTTGGCCTCGCCACTCGACGACCTCTCCATCGACTCAAGGACCTCCGAGGACAACTTCACCAACCTCTTACGCTTCACCGACCTCTAGTATCTCACTCACCGTCCGTCGGAGGTCCTTGAGTCGATGGACCGGATAACTTGTAACCCTATATAAGGAGGGGTAGGGGACCCCTAGACATCATCCAAGATCACAACGATCAGCTACCTAGCTCATTGTATACTCCACCATATAGAAAAAAGCGGGCGGAGGACGTAGGGTTTTACGTCGGTAGACGGCCCGAACCTAGATACTTCCGGTGTCTTGTGTCTCTCAAACACCGTTTAGATCTAGGTCTAGCGCGCCTCGCCGATCAATCTACCATCGTGGGTAACCCCTCGGTAGACCGTGAAGCGTAAATCTTCGACATCCACGCCACTAGTGCAACGCCAACAGGGTTGTGCCTCTAGAGCCGCGCACCGACAAGGGGACGAGCTGCGGTGGCGGGAAAGGGGGCTCGCATCACCCGCCGGAGTGGGGACATGCGATGCGATGAGAACGGATGTGAACAAAGGGCGGAAGGAAAATAACAATTCGTCATAACGTGGTAGGTAATTTTTAGCCCAAAAGCAACTTAAAGACGGGGAGGGCTTCTTTTCAAATTTGTACTAGACAAAAGTTGCTTTTGATTATGGCTTTGGATGGAAGTCAACCCCAAGCCACAGTCAAAAGCCCTACCAAACACACCCAAGAATATTGCGGTATATTTTTTTTACTGTCTAATTCATTTTTCCCGTTTGGTACTCATAGTTGCTGATCATTTTTACCTTTTTACAAAAAAAAAAAAAAAAAAGAGTTAAAGGTAAACGTTTGATTTTGAATAAAGCAGAAATGGCAAAGACGATAAACCCTGATACATTCAGGGCCGCTGCTGCTTTTTATTCATTCATTCATATTTCCATATATCCATATATTCATATGTTGAAGTTATACACGTACGTACGTCGTGCTGTAACACGTAGCAACGGCTGACAAGCAGCAGCCAAACGACGACGGCAGCACGATGATACTAGTTTGGTCTCAAGGTCTGATGCGGCAGCAACCGTCAGAGCAGCAGGTCGGGTCTTGTTCACACTCTCTTCTGTCAGCGCAGCACATGCAGAAGACCTCGTCGGCGGCGGTGAGTACTGTCGTTGTAAACAAACAAAATCAAGCAGCGTCGAAACACAAACGAAAATTAATGGCGAAAAAACACCCGACTGTGTATAGAGTAAATTATTCTTTCAGATGCATACGAATGATGAATTAGTCACCGTTGGGGTGGAGGGCGGCCATGAAGAAGAGCATGGCCACGGCCCAGATGAAGAGCACAAGGATTGCCCTCCTCGTCTTGCTGGCACTGGCAGTGGCAGCCATGTCGAATTCACGAATTCACGATGGAGATAGAGCTCCTCGATCGGCCTCAGAAAAAATGGCAAGGAGGCACCAGCTGGTAGTACGATATATAGAGAGACCGTGTGTTTGTGTACTTGCTGCTGGTATGGTGTTGGTATTTCGACCCCTCTCGCTTGGATTTCCATACATATTTATATAGGCAGGCAGCCATTAGTCATGCTGATGAGAGCATCTATCACTTTCATTATACCAAACGTCATGCGTGCGGTGAAACTAACTAGAGGTCAAAACGGGTCGCTACATGCTTAGTTTGGTGGATCGATTGAAGCAATGCCAGATGGACGTCCTTATTGATCGGCCAGATCCAATGCTGCCTGATGAAGCTTCCTTGGTATATCCCCAGCACGGGCCATTTCATGTTGGTTTTGTCATTAGCAATGTTCTTTTATGATGAAACTGAAGGTTCTGGGAGAAAGTTGGTATACATAATACACTGGAACAATAGCCTAGGCTTATATGGAGTTACCAGAGAGGGGCCCATGCACGGCAGCAACAAAAGCTCCCCTTCTTCATGGAGGCCATGGTCACAGCTAGCTTCGTGGGAAATTTGGAAGATCAGAAGCAACAAAGTGTTCAACAACGGAGCTGTCGGTGTTAGCATTTGGTTTAGAAATTTTAAAATGAGTGCTTGCTTCAATCCCCTCATTTCAAGGATGATCTTAGATCAGCCTTTTGTTGCTGATTAGATGCTTTTAGTTAACCTCCATGTAAGTCACTCTGTAACTCTTTGTTAAAGTTTTTATAAATAGAAAATGAAGTGCTATGGGGATCTCCCCCACAGTTTTTGCCTTGAAAAGAAAGGGGCCAAGCCCTGTAGACAAATATATTAAAATGAAAAAGACAATGTTATAAAGGGACCAAAAGCAGGAAAGAAAGAGCAAAAAAGAGATTCAGGGGTTGTTTGGTTTAGGAACTTTTTAATCTTTGGGACTAAAAAAGTCCTTTTTACTCCCTACAAATCCAAATAGGAGGGGCTTTTTAGGACTTTTCCTCTATAGTCCCTAAAAGACTCTCTTGGAGGGATTTTTTTTATTAGTCCCTAGGACTAAAAAAAGTTTAGTCCTTAGGAACCAAACAACACCTAATTAAGGGACCGAGAAGGAGAGGAAGAAAATCAAATAGACAGCTTGCTCAATTACATCCTTTGAATATGGAGCCACTAAACCTGCTATAATCCTTAGGGATACCGGCCTGATTTCCTTGAAGGAAAACACACTTTGCAATGTTGAATACACATCTGATTGTTATTGAGATGATTTCATTCCTTGCTTTCCAAATTGTTCAACACATGAGCATGATAGCAACCATGAAGAACTGATTATATATGCAGTTGATCCTTGATGGTCTAGATATTTTTGAAGGAGGATCCTTCATGGATGACATTCAATCCCAAGATTCCCCAAATTAAACAGATGTTCAATAGATTCTTCCACATTTGGCAAGCATATTTTACAACTATAAGATTCTAGAACCATGTGTTTTCTTCTCATAATACGCGGATTCGGTTCACACACTAACAAAAGGTTCATGATCACCCTGAGGCTGTCCACAAAGCACATGGTACGTTAAGACACACAATGAAGGAAGGAAGGTTCAATTAGCGAGGCTGGCTAAAAAAGCTTGAGATGCCTTGTTTTGATGTAATCGTTTGGCATCAATTCCACATGTATTGGAGTGGGTTGGGATGTAATTTAATTCAAGTTGTTCACACACTAACAAAATGCTCTTGATCACCCTGAGGCTGTCCACACATGGTACGTTAAGACACGTGAAGGAAGGAAGGTCCAATTAGCGAGGCTGGCTAGAAAAGCTTGAGAGGCCTTGTTTGGATGTAATCATTTGGCATTAATTCTACATGTATTGGAGTGGACTGGGATGTAATTTAGTTCAAGTTCCACTTCAAACCGCTCCAACACATATGGATTGATGCCAAACTGAATACATTTGTAAAGGATAATAACGGAGCCAACAAGTCTAATCGTGTTGATCACAGTGTATTTGTACAGGTTACAGGCAGTGGAACTGCCATCGTGCGAGGCGCGTCTGCCGAGCGACGTGCACCACGTGGGCGACGTGGGCAGCACGGGAAAACCTCAACTACAACTCAATTACAAAATACACTTTGTCAACATCCAAACAAAAGACTGAGGTGTATGCAAAGGGGTTGCAAAAGCTAGCTGAAGAAACCAGCCTGGGCCAGTTTTGCCCGTTGACAGATGGCGAACAGCCCCAAAGGCCCAAACAAGCCTGTTGCACAAAGCACAAGGTCTTGTTCACCTCGTCGACTGGATTAAAGAAGAGGAGGATATGTCGAAAGTGCTCGGCTTCTTCTGGGCAAACATAGCGACATACATCGCTCCTTGAACAGAGGCACATGCCATCAGGGCAGCAACCAGCGGGGAGTTCATAACATTCATATAGGAACCGGACAGATAAGAGGTATTGGATGGATGTGATTTACCATGATTTTGATTTGATTGAAAATCAATTCAAAAATCAAGGAAAACCTGTGAGAACAGAGGAGAAAGGGAATGGTGCATCCTTTGTATCCTATGGTACATTGCCCAACAACTAAGGCTCGGTAGGTCAGTGATTGTTACGACCAGCAACGCCCTCAGATAGAAGTGTTCTTTCAATTCTCATACTCGTCCCACACCTTGACCCCCCTTCCCTTCCACAGTTCCAATATAGCTCGTCCACCAGTAGTTGTAGGTAGACATCAATATTATTCCCAGGTTACGTTGACCCTTGAATTTGTAATGGCATCATAATGTAGGTGCGCTTCATACACGACCAAGGCGGAAGGTTGTATATGCAGAGTCACGAGCTAGGTGTTGTGATTGTTGACAACCATGTTGAAAGGATTCATCCCGTCAGTACTCAATCCAAACCTTATATATGCTCCTTATTTCCCTTTTAACTGTTTCGTATCTTGAACAAATAGCCCTCTACTGTGATCTGAGCTTTCCATCATTCACATGTTTTTCGGCATGCCATCTCTTTTGTTCACAAATAATCTCTTCAAGCATGAAATTATAGGGAAATACTACTACACAACCTTCTTTGGTGGTCTTTTGTTCCGGTCACCTGTCATTGCTTCAACAGTCACTACTATAAAAGGTTACTAAGAGAACGCCAGCCGTTTACATTAGGGGCGGTTCATTTTTCGAGCCGCCCCTACAAAAAACAGACACCATACGAGCCGCCCCTATAGTGACCACATTAGGGGTGGCTGGTGTTACGAGCCGCCCCTACTATTACTAGGCGCGGTTCAATCACGAGCCGCCCCTAATGCGGTCCACAGTAGGGGTGGCTTCTATATTGAGGCGCCCTACAAAGTGACTCAATTTTGAAACGAGGCACTAAAAATTAAAATTAAAAACGACCTCGGATGGAAAAACTTCCTACATATGAAATGTAGATCTCGAAAAGTTATGAAACTTTGTAGTTGACAACTTTTTACTTTGAAATCATCTAGGCATGCAAAAGTCGTGTTGAAATGTCTCAAATTTGAAATTCGAATTTCGTAAACGACCTCGGATGGAAAAACTTCCTACATATGAAATGTAGATCTCGAAAAGTTATGAAACTTTTGTAGTTGACAACTTTTTACTTTGAAATCATCTAGGCATGCAAAAGTTGTGTTGAAATGTCTCAAATTTGAAATTCAAATTTCGTAAACGACCTCGGATGAAAAAACTTTCTACATATGAAATGTAGATCTCGAAAAGTTATGAAACTTTGTAGTTGACCACTTTTTACTTTGAATCCATTTAGGGCCTCAAATAGTCAATTTACACTCGGATTTATATAATATATGGGGACGCGGAATGGGATATGGACACATATGAGTGTGTAGCGCAGAGCGGTAGGGAGGGGGTCGCAAGATAAGCATGAGGTCGCGGGTTCAAATCCCGCCGCCACGTAGCGCGCGATTTTACGCGAAAAATGCGCGACCCAAAAAAAATAAAAATGTTTTGGTATTTTTTTTTTTGAATTTTGAAAACGCGATTTCATACAGGTTCTTCAGAAAAATTTCATCTGATAGGGACGGTTGCATCACCAACCGCCCCTATCAGAATCACCTAAGCAACGGGAGATTAGGGGCGGTTGGCAAAACCGCCCCTACAGAGGCTTACCAGCCGCCCCTATAGAACCCGTATGTAGTAGTGAGTCAGACTTTGTAAAGTGAGATTTCGCACAATGGACACTGATCCTACTCTGCATATTTGTCGTGGTATAATATGCAACAATTGTAGCACGATGGTCGTAAAATGACTTATTAGAGCGATATTTTTAGCCTTATGTGGATGGAAGTATTAGTTAAGATTACCGTTTAATTTTTAGCGGTCCAATCATTTTACGCGTGGGTTATTGATATTTTCTTTTCTTCAAAATGCAACTAGTTAAAGGTAAAAGGTTTGATTTTGAATAAAGCAGAAATGACAAAGATAAACCTTGGCACATTCAGGGCTGCTGGTGCCTTTTATTCATTCATATATCCATATCCATTCCTAGCTAGTCACTAGTCAGGATGTTGAAGTTGAACACGTACTCCTGTGCGTCGTGCGGTAACATGCAACGACGAACAAGGAGCAGCCAAACGACGACGGCAGCAGCAACGGACCGGGTGTTTGCAGGGGATGCTGGATGCATCCATGTAATATAAGTTTGGTGTCATACATCGATGTCTCATGAGTTGCAGCAACCGTCTGTGCAGCAGTTGGGTAGCTGTTCACACTCTCTTTTTCAGGGCAGCACAAGCAGTAGACCTGGTCCGCGGCGGTCAGTACTGTCGTCCAGTCGTCGTAAATAAACAAACAAAATCAGCCAGGCGTCGTTGAAACAAATAAAAGAAAATTAATGGTGAAGACAAAAAGAAAATGAATTACCGTTGGGATGGAGGGCGGCCATGAAGAAGAGCATGACTACGGCCCAGATGAAGAGCACAAGGATCGCCTTCCTCGTCGTCTTGCTGGCACTGGCACTGGCAGCCATGTCGGAGGTCGTGTGTGTGCTTGCTGCTGCTGGGATTTGATTCCCTGGTATGGTATATCCCTCTCGCGTGCATTTACATATTTATAACCAGGCAGCAAGCCAAGCCAGCATCACTTTCATACCATACGTCATCACTTTCCTTAAGCTTGTTCGACCGATTGAACCGATGCCAGCCGGACGTCGTTACTGATGGGGCAAATCCGATGGCTGATATATGATGAAAACCTTCCTTGGTAGATCCCCAAGGTAGTACCGGCCAGATTTCGGCCCGTGACTAATATATTCTCAAACTAGTCTGGGTTGGTGGCTCCAATCAGGACTAGAATTCTCTACCCAAAGGATAGGATGGTAGGCTTTTTGCAGTATGGATCTTTAGTCCCGGTCTATGGCTAAAATCCGACTAAAAATCCTGCTGCCTTTTTATTCCGGTTTGTGGATCCACTGACTAGAGGTTCAACCTTTAGTCCTCGTTGGTTCTACCAACCGAGACTAAAATGTCTCAACTATATATAGGCACTTCTTCCACCGTCTCCCCCGTCGCTACACTGCAATATTTTAGTCCTTGTGCGTGTGTGTTCATCGTCCACTCGTCCATGCATGTGTTCGTGTTTGGGGGAGCAAGTTCTCCTCTCTCTCTCTCTCTCTCTCTCTCTCTCTCTCTAATCGGCTTGATCTTCAATCTTCTAAATGTTAGCAACTTCATCTTCCAATCTTTCAATGGTAAATAATGTAGATCATTCCATGCTTTAGTAATAAACATATAAATATGTGGTTTTGTAGATTAGAATGGTAGGTTTATTTTTATTTATTATGCATCATTTCTTCATGAGTGTGTGTATCTAGACACATTTTATATATGTTTCATGCCTTGTACATTGTTTGATCTTGAGTGTCTTTTTCTTGAGCTTCTAAGGTTTTGCTTGAGGTATTGATCATCCGATGACCTCGTCGCCTTCGTCCCAAGTCATGTCTTGCAACCTATAGGACTACAAAATGAACACTTGCAAACTCATTTAGTTCCATTTGGTTATGTTGGTCATCAAACACCAAAATCCAAACCAAAATTGGCCGAGTTCCATTTTCCTTACGACATACATCCTAACATGGTTGTGTCGAGAGAAAAGTATTCTCCTTACTATTCTCATTTTAGATCCGAAACAACCAAGCATTGACATAGACGTATTTCTCGAGACTATGATGCAAGAATTCAAGAGGCTATGAAACTATGGGAAGCCGATGTATGACGAGTTCGAAAAGGAGTACTTTATATGTCAAGTCATAATCTTTATTACTACCATTGATTATCCCACGTTGTTTGCTTTGTCTAGACAGATTAAAGGAAAGATAGGATGCTTAATCTGCTTGGAAGGTACTACATGGGTGTACTTGGATGCATCCAAAAAGACAGTTTACCTAGGAACCAACACATCTTAAAGTCAACTCACAAGTTCCGCACCAAGTTGATCGCAAGATTTTATGAGAACACCCTAGAGACTGAACCCCCTCCAGAGAGACATCTTAATGGAAAACATGTGTACGAATGGCGAAAAACATATGCATAGTCTATGGAAACAAGAATCCAGATGGGACGAACAAAAATAGAAGTACACCTCCTATATCGAAGGCATACCTTTTAAGAAACAATCGATCTTCTTTGAGTATCAACCTTATTGGCCAGACTTGGAGGTCCCCCATGCCATTGATGTTATGCACATGCAGAAGAATGTCTTTGAGAGTCTCATGGCTACCTTGATGGACACGGGCAAGTCAAAAGGTGGTCTAAAATCACAAAAAGATATGGTGCAATTAAAAGTGAAGACCCAGCTTCACCCGATACTTGAGGCTAATGGAAAATACACTCTGTCACGGCTAGCTTCAACCTAACCCAAAAGAGAGGAGGGTTATATGCACTTTCCTAAGGGGGTCAAAGTTCCAACTAGGTTTTTAGCGAACGTCAAGAAGCTAGTGTCAATGAAGCACCTGTCAATAACAGACTGCAAGACTCACGACGATGAAGGACATATTAATAACACACTGCAAGGCTCACGATTATCATATAATGTTGATAGTATTCCTACCTATTGTAATTAGGGCTATAAAGCCATACTTCTTGTAAATAGTCATCACCCACACTAGATCTGATGAACAACGATGTTTGCCATGGTGATGAATTTGCGACAGCCGGTGAATCATACAGTGGTGTCAGTGGCTTTTTACGTTTTCCAATGGCTAGCATGGACTCCACACACCTTATACATATTCTTTCCGAGATGGTTTGTGAAATGTGAGAGAGCCTATATTGCTTCTTGTGAGATTGTACCTTGAGTGCATCTGGTGTTCTTGACTTGGCTTTCATTTAGGTGTTGAGTGCAGACTTGCTACTTGATGGCACCTAGATGGCCTAGCGGAGGATTAGATGACCTTCTCTTTAGATTCTCCTGATCTGTCAGCTTAGTCCTTCGGAGGTGCTCATAGGTTTATATACGTGTGTTCATAAGGGTGAGTGTGCGTGTGTTTATGGACATCTATGTTGTACTGTGTAATTCTAAAAAAAAATATAAGTGGATGAAATAGTTGTTGTATAGACTAAGAAAATCATGGTTTAATTTCTTACGGCACAAGTCATATTTCTCGTGTGTCATTGATCTCGATCAGTACTCACAGTTGTTGATAATTTTATTTTTTATTTTCTAAAAAAACAAATGTTTGATTTTGAATATATGGCAGAAATGACAAAGATAAACCCTGGTACATTCGGGACCGCTGCTGTCTTTTATTCATTCATTCATATATGATATATCCATATCCGTTTGGTGTATAGGCCGGGGATGTAGGTAATATAAGCTTGGTGTCATACATGCATCAATGTCTCATGCATCGATGCAGCAATCATCCAGGCAGCAGATGGAATCTTCTGCACACCGTTTTATCTCAGGGCAGCATTCGCAGATCTCGTCCGCGGCGGTCAGTACTGTACGTACGTCGTGGTAAATAACAAAATCAGCATGGTCGAAAACGAAACAGAAGAAAAATCAATGGTGAAAATAAATTACTGTTGGGGTGGAGGGCGGCCATGAAGAAGAGCATGACCACGGCCCAGATGAAGAGCACAAGGATCGCCTTCCTAGTCATCTTGCTGGCACTGAGTGGCAGCCAGTTCCTGTACGTGTGTTTGTGTGCTTCCTGCTGGTATGGTATTAGTATCCCTCTCGCGTGCATTTACTTACATATTTATAGGCGCAGGCAGCCCACAGGCGAGCATCATCAGTTTCGTACGTGTGATGCAACTACAGTTCAAAAAAACGACCCGACATGTTTCCTAGCTTGTTCGACCGACTGAACCGATGCCATTGCTTTCATTGCTAGATATATACCCCAGGTATGGAAATCGATTTCACATTGGTTTTGACATTAGAAATTACGCGGACTCTTCCGGTCAGACATGCATTGTCACCAAGGGTCTGATCCCGCAAGCCCCAGTCGAGATGATGCCAGAAAAATTAATCAGCAAGGCTGGCCAGAAAATTAAGCTTAAGGTGCGGCGAAGGGTTTCAAAAAGCAATATGTAGAAACCGGCCTGGGCCAGTTCTGCTGGCCTGTTAGCAGACGAGAAAAGGTTTGACTAACGAAATTGACTCATTTATTTGTAGGGATGGTTCAATCACCGGTCGTCCCTATTGTAACGATTTGCAGGGGCGGCTCAATCATCGGCCACCCCTACAGTGGACGGAGGTATAAATGTTGCAGCCAAACAAAGCATTAATGATTTGCACGAGCAAAGCATATTTTGGTTTAGTGGATGTCTAAATGCCTCATATCAAATATTGTTCGGCGTGCAAATATTATTTGAAGCTACCAAACAAAGCATTGCAGTATAGATTAATAACATAACCATTTGGTGTTGCAATATATGCTATAGCAACAAACAAATGGTGTGGCGAAATCTCATATTAATGAAACAGTGAGCGTGACAATACACCAAAATATAGCAACATAATAGTAAGCGTGGCAATTGAAGGTCCAATTATAGCAACCAAACATTTGTCGTGGCGATAGAAGGCACCTATAGCAACCACCATATTTAGTGTGGCAATAGAGAGGCCACACTAGCAACCAAACCTTAGTCGTGGCAACAGAGATTTCTACCTATAGCAACCACAATGTTTAGTGTGGCAATAGAGAGGCCACCTATAGCAACCACCAAGATAGTGTGGCAATAGAGAGGCCACTTGTAGCAACCAACTATTTTCCATGGCAAAGAAACCACATAGATGGTGTGGCAATATAGAGTCGTCCATCTATTGCAATGCTATTGATGTGTGGCAATAAGGTATATGGCAATACCCATTATCGTTGTTAGTGCACCTATTGTTAATCCTTGGGTAAATGGCAATAGATATCTTTGGCAACACCGGGGGTGTTCGAATATTTATGATTGCAACACCCATGGTGGTTTCTTATAGTATTGGTTGCAACACTCTATTATGTTGTAACAAAGCCTCCATTGTTCACAATAAGGAAAAACCTATTGCAACACCAAAATGAATCGTGGTGCAAACTTTAGACTATCGTTACAGTGGCAACGCCACTCGGTACAAGAAAAAGGATATTTACAATGGGGACGAAGCCTCGACAAGGAACAAGAGGAAGAAGGGTGGGGAAAAGGCGGACAAGTTTCTCAACTTCCAGAGGACACTCCATTAGGCAATGATGCAAAGCAGATAAGAATTCCTATCTTGGTAATGTGGTACCTGCCAGTGATCGACCGCTTGAGACGTATCTTCCTAAACCCTAAGGAAGTTGCGCTCTTACCTGGTGGGATGAAGTGCAAGGTAGATGATAATAAGATTACACACCCGACCGATGGCAGTCAGTGGCAATGCTTCGATGAGAATCACAAAGGCTTCAGCGATGACCCAAGGAATGTACGGTTTGGCTTGAGCACCGATGGAATGAATCCTTTCAATGAGAGGATGAGTGACCACAGCACTTGGCCAGTAATCTTGACCATGTACAACATCCCAACATGGTTGTGTCAGAAGAGAAAGTACTTTCTCCTTACTATTCTCATTTCAGGTTCGAAACAAACAGGCATTGACATGGACGTGTTTCTCGAGCCTTGTGATGCAAGAATTCGAGAGGCTATGAAAGTATGGGAAGCCGATGTATGATGCATTCCAAAAGGAGGACTTTATATGTCAAGCTATAATCTTTGTTACTACCATTAATTATCCCACATTGTTTGCTTTGTCTAGAGACATCAAAGGGAAGATAGGATGCTTAATCTTCTTGGAAGGTACTACATGGGCGTATCTAGATGCATCAAAAAGATAGTTTAACTGAGGAACCAACGCTTCTTAAAGACAACTCACAAGTTTCATGGAAAGTTGTTTGTAAGATTTTGTGACAACACCCTAGAGACTAAACCCCCTCTGGAGAGACGTCTTAATGGAGAACATGTGTACAAAATGGTGAAAAACATATGCATCGTCTATGGAAAGAAGAATCCAGATGGGACAAACAGAGATAGAAGTACACCTCCTATCTAAAGCATACCTTTTAAGAAACAATCGATCTTCTTTCAATATCTGCCTTATTGGCCAGAGGTCCCCGATGCCATTGATGCTATGCACGTGCAGAAGAATGTCTTTGAGAGTCTCATGGCTATCTTGATGGACACATGAAAGTCAAAAGATGGTCTGAAGTCACGGAAAGACATGGCGCAGCTGAAAGTGAAGACCCGGCTTCACCCGGTACTTGAGGTTAATGGAAAATACACTCCACCGGCAGGTAGCTTCAACCTAACCCCATAAGAGAGGAGGGCTATATGCACTTTCCTAAGGAGGTTGAAGTTTCAACTGGTTTTTCAGCGAACGTCAAGAAGCTAGTGTCGATGAAGGACCTGTCCATAACACACTACAAGGCTCACATTTGTCATTTAATGTTGACAGTGTTCCTAATACCTATTGTAATTAGGACTATAAAGCCAGATTTCTTGAAAATGGCCATCACCCGAGACTACCCGAGCCACAAGAGACCCACACTAGATTCGACAAACAACGATGTTTTCCATGGTGACGAACTTGCGACACTTGGCGAATCATATTGTGGTGTCAGTGCCTTTAGACTTTTTTCCAACGGCTAGCATGGACTTCACACACTCTATATATGTTCTTTCCGAAGCTCATTTGGAGCTGCTCTTTCTCCTAGATGTCCATCATATATTAAGATGGTTTGTGAGAGAGCCATCTAAGCCTATATTGCTTCTTGTGAGAGTGTACCATGAGTGCATCTGGTGTTCTTGGTTTGGCTTTCATTTATGTGTTGAGTGTGAAGACTGTTTTGCTAGCTATTTGCTGGCACCTAGATGGCCAAACGGAGGACTAGATGGCCTTCGACCCTATATAGAATGGAAAATGGGTATTAACGAATGAAAACTTGAGACTGCATGATTCAAGAGAGCAAAAACCGAGTCTTGGTTTCTCTTCAGTGCCATATTTTTAGTCTTACGAAGTAGTTTTTTGTAAATACTAACATTGTCTTGGTTTAATTTCTTACGGTACAATTCAGTTTTCTCGTGGGTCATTCGATCGGTACTAACTTTTTATATATATATAAAAGATCGGTACTCACAGTTGTTGATAATTTTTATTTAAAAAACAAGTAGGTAAAGGTAAAAGGTTTGTTTTTGAATAAAGCATAAATGACAAAGATAAACCCTGGTACAATCAGGGCCACTACTGGCTTTTATTCACTCATATCCCATATCCATGCCTAGCTACTCACTAGTCAGGATGATGTGAAGCTGAACACGTACTGTGAGTCTGCGGTAACACGCAACAGCTAACAAGGATCAGCCAAACGACGACGGCAGCAGCAGCAGCATGCATGGCCCGGGCGTATATAGATATAGGAGATCAATGTGTCATGCGTGGCCCAGCAACCGTTTGTGCAGCAGTTGGGTTCTTGTTCACACTCTCTTAGCTGAGGGCAGCACGGGCAGTAAACCTGGTCCGCGGCGATCAGTACTGTCCAGTCGTTGTAAATAAACAAACAGAAACAGAAACAGAAGTACAAATTCTGACGTGAATGAAGCAAAAAAAGGAGTCGATTTTTGGGGTACATCAATTAAACTCACGCATGATCACAATCGATCACATTGTATACACCACTGTTGTCAGAATCAGAACAATCTACACATCATGTATTCGATAAAAACAATCTACACATCATCATCATGCCCTTGCCAGAAGAAACTCAAGCACCGGATTGATGTTATTGTTAACCACGCAGTTGCATTGCCACGAATCAGAACCCAAAAGCTGGTGCCAGCAATCCAGAGCTCCCTCAGTCGCTACTACACTCCACTCACTACCCTACCCTTTGCTGTCAGGACCCAGAAATTACAGTCACAATTGCCCTGGGGAGGAAAGGAACTCAAACAAAAAAGAAACAGAAGGTACCTCGTCTGTACAACAAACTTCTTCCAGCCTTAGCTGTTCCAGCGAAGCAAAACCATACAGTACAGGAGGTTCAGGCCCTTCTCGAGATTTGGCATGCCGCTCACTCGCCGCAAATGGGTTCAAAGCAAGCCCACCGCGCTCTGGGAGTCACAGTGCATCCGTCACTCCTCGATGCTGTTGTTCTTTTTGCATTCCGCTGCTGGATGGCGTAATGCCTCTGCAGCTCTCGGAGCCTCTCCAGAAGCTCTTGGAACGACGGCCGTTGCTGCGGGTCGCTGTTCTCACAGCAAGGGCAATCGTTAACAGGAATAATTAAGTATAGTACGGAGGTTTGTAAATCCTTATAGTTTGAAAATTTATCCTTTCCTAAAAGCAGTACAAACAGAAGGGATAAACAGAAAGTACCTTTCCCAACAGCTCAGGATAATTGATTTCCATTGAGGATCTACTTCATCTGGGATATCCAATCTTTGGTTCATAAAGCCTACTGCACCAATGATCTACAAAGAAACACACCCTTGACAGTTACTATACAGGGATTGTCAAAACTATGAGGATAAGCATTATCCTAAAATAATTACTGGGTTTGCTCCACAAAACCCTGTAATTTGAGTAGTTATAATTTTCAAGTAACCAGTCAAAACGGGTGAATGGCCCGATCGTGAAAAAAAAAGGTAACCAGTTATACTAGCAGTAGTCACAATCTAAAGGGGAAAACTAGATGCAGTCAACAAGTTCATTTCAGTAACCAATCCGAAATAAGAAACTCCATTATCATTGCTTGCTTCAAATTTTATTACTTTGTTATTGCCAGTAAGCTCACAGTATCATGGTCACAAGTTGTAAGCAAATGTATGGTCAAACTCAAAGATTAATAACTAACACAAAACATACAACAGGAATGTACCTGCATCGAGTTCAGATTTTCCCACGGTATCTTCTGAGTAACAAGTTCCCACAGAATAACCCCATAACTATACACATCAGACCTACATTATCACCATAAAGAAAATATTAGTAAATATACAGAGGTGATAAGAGGAACTTCCTACGACTAAAATTGTCCACAGCTTACTTCTCATCAGAAGGTTCATTGCGCAACACCTCTGGCGCCATCCATTGCGGCTGGATACGAAAACCAAATCAAATAAGTTAAACAGAAAATAGCACAGGGCAAAGCTTTATACCAATCACATTTGATACATCTCAAATTAAGCTTGCTTGGACTTACTGTTCCTTTTCCCCGTTTTTGTTGTCAAGAAAGTTTCACGCTTGAGACGTGAAAGACCAAAGTCTGCCACCTGATTGAGTCAGAAGAAATGAGAAGAGGCAAGCAGAGAACTACAGAATATTTCAAAACAAATGAACTCCAATGTTACCTTCACTGTCCAATTCTTGTCGACCAACAGATTAGATGATTTTAAATCTCGATGAATGATAGGTGGGCTGGAATGGTGAAGATAATTCATGCCCCTTGCCTGTATAAATACAAAACAATGACTAAGGGATTGCAGTATACATGGACACAATGAAGAAAAATTTGCTAGAGAATTGGCAGTTCCTTGTTCAGTGAATCATGTGAATAATGGAGTCATAATACCAAAAAAAGGCACTTACAATATCTAAAGCCATGTGAACACGTCGCCTCACATCCAACTTGGTAGCGCTCTTTTGAAGTAAAGCGAAACAAGCTTCCACTGCATTTGAAAAGACAGGATGAAAAATAGGAAATGAACCGTAAAAGAAAGGTGTTTTGGGTGCTTGACGGTGTTTTGAACATGCAACCAAACCAACCCAAGCAAAAAGGATCTCATAGATCAGCTGTCATACATCACCCATAAAGAATACTCCCTCAGATTCAAAATATATATGCCGTTTATGATTCCTTCAGATCAAACTTTTTTGACATTGACCATGGATGTGTAAAGGATTACGAGACTGACTATGTAAGATGTAGCTAGATTTATCAAGAAAATTACTTTCATAAAATTTACTTATGTTGATCATATTTTCATAGAAATTGCTAGTCCAAGTGTCACCTTGTAGAATATGCCGGTGCCCCAACTGTCATATTTTGAAGTTTGAACCAGGGAGAGTATTGCCTAGGTTAGACATTATGGTTTTCTATTTCTATACATGCATCCAGATTCCCTGAGGTTGGGAAAAATACTTCAATTTCTAAAGAAGCATTTTTTACTACATAATCCTACTTAAATATAGATTTTGCAGGATACACCACTTCCAACAGCAAAATGTATGCATATCAATGACTTCTCAACTTAAATGAATCCTAGAATTTCTCAATTTAAATTTCTGTTTCCTTAGGCAACTACTGTTGCTGTAGTCAAACCATTAAACCAGATGCAAACAAACTTTTTGGCATAACTCATGTAGATGTGCGACAGTGAGGAAATGCCACAGGATAGCAAACACTTGTAAACATGTACGCTCGTAAAAGAGTAGGGACATACCGAGGGAGATACTCTGTTACAATACAAAGGCGTTGTGGAGATGTAACCGCACCCATGAAGAGCAGTGTGTTAGGATGGCGCAGTTTTTTCATGAGCGATACCTTCACATATGAATGATATCAGTGTAATTTAAGTAAACCACCTTTGATATAAAAGTCACGAAATCTGAAGTTAGCACAGGCTTCACTACCACTTTCCAGAATCAACTCTAAAGAAAAGACTGTGAGCATGTTATTTTTTATGTCTATCTACATCAATATATTTGGTGACAATGAAAATGGTAGGATCAGCAGGAATCCTGAACTGACACGCAAATTTGCATTTCATTTGTTTCAAGTTTCTCTGTATTTTCGCTCATAACTAAATGATTACTCTGCAGTTCTAGGATTAACTGCATATCCACCTGTCATAAGCTGTACAGAAGTTGTAGCTGGGGATGGATATCTACCTCTTGTCGAAAGCTCAGTATCACTTCTTCTGAATATTCTTGCTTGGAGAAAACTTTAACAGCCACATCCTGCCAGAACATGCCACATAAGATGATGAAACTAAAACCAAAAGAAAACAAAGATTATTAGTAATTAATACAACAGTCAAGCAACAGAACATACCGAACCGTACCACAAAGCATGATATACTGTCCCACAAGAGCCTGCACATGTACAAGTTAAACAGAGGAAGATTAAAACACATTCAATATAACAGAAAGCAGTAGACAGTACACCTCAGTGTGCTTTTCGTAGGATGTTTGTCAAGCTTGCACATAAGACCCTTTTTTTAATACGAACCTCAAGTAAAATTATTCCTATTGTATCACCATAAGAAGGATCATGCTAAGGCTTACTTGGCAAAGTTAAATTCATGGCTTATATTAAAAATAAACACTGAAAGATTATATGTATATAAAGTTTCAGAAACACTGCTGATCAAAGTTCTCCAGAGGTTCAGGCCGTAAGTGCTTGAAGCATGACGAACATAGAAACTAGTAGCAGCATCAAAGTTTCAAATTTCAGCCTTATATTTCAAGTTATTTACTGCCCCCCGCCCCACGACACCCCCACCCTCACCCCGCCCCGCCCAAAAAAAGGAGTTGGGACAAGGTTGTCATCATGAGGACATGGTTTCCAATTCTATTAAATTTAGAAAGAGATCTAGGCCAAACAGGGGCAAAGCCTTTTTCTGTAGAAAATAGAGAATATGCAAACAAATTTAGAGATAAAGTAGACACTCAGAAGTGAAGGATGTAAACAAGAGCACAATCCAAATGCTGCCAAAGGACAATTAATAAACGGCACAAAAGAAAAAATGAATATGCTTATTTGAGGCTAAACAAATATGAAACCATGAATAAAAAAATTCTATATGATCAACCAACCATTCACAAAAAGAAGAAGCAATTACCTTGACCTATTTGTTCTCCAATGACAAGGTCTTCCCACAGGATCTCATAATCCAGACAATCCGCTTCATGATCTACTTTGTAGAGAGCACTGCTATTAGTGCTTCCCGTGCTGCTTGCACTGCTTGTGCTGTTATTGTTGAAAGAGGACCAGGAACCTGATGCCTCAATTTTGTTAGGTTGGTTGTGTTCAGCGCCATGGGCATCTGGAGCTATGCTAGAATCAGAAACCTTTTGATGATTCATACCGTTTTCTTGGTCACCATGCAACCACGGCAATATCACATGATTTCTTTCATCAGGTCCCTCATTTTCGCGCCCTTTCCAAGGCCATGATATCCCTTTCTTGTTCAGTAGTGCGTCTGCCTTTGAACTCAAAATCTTGTGCAGACCTACTTTTCCTTCTGCTTCATCGCTGTTTGGGTTTGTTGATTTCCCAGGGGAGTTCTCTTCTGTAGCAAAGGGACCGTTTGGTGCATCCCCTCTTGGCGTATTTGTTCCACTAGATGTTGGCTCTTCCTTTGCACCACGATCTGAGCAATGACTCTCACCACTGCCACCTTCCTTCGCTCTATGCCATTCTCGTCTCTCCTGACCCGAGAACGAACTTTTATTTGTGACCTTGGTAGCCTGTGTTATTATTCTAAAAATCAAAAAGGAATATGCTAGCAACAAATAAGAATATATATATACACTAAAAGAGACCATATTTGATTACTACACAAGTTATACCAAACACATCATTCTAGAATTTAGCAGAAGAATCATGGTACATCTAGAAATGACCATGCACCCACATTAATAAGTTATAGTTGTTTTGAGATGATGTTAAATTATAGCATGCCTGATAATTTCTATTTCAACTACAAATGGACCATTAAAACAAATTCATATCAATTCGCAGGAAAGCATGACATAAGAACAACATTTGTATAAGCTAGAATGCTATGTATTTGGAAATGAAGCAGTAGCACATCTAGAACTTTTTGCTTCGTATAATGAAAAAAAACATCTTACCAAATTCGTTATCTTGGAAGCTAAAGTGCTTTGCAGGGGTAGCTGAGGATCAAAAGGACTTTTGTTCAACAAATTGATTCTGCGACTAGTGTTGCTGCAACTCCCGTCACAAGATGTCCTAGATGATTCCGACTGGGGCCTTACAGAGGTTGGAGGCTTACAAAATATCTGCTCCAAGTGGCGGGAATCACTTGAAACACAAATGATACCCACCAAGCTGCCATCCTCATCGTAGAAAGGTGTGTTGGTGGCAGCAGCTGAAAATCTATCTCCTTGCCTGTTCTTAACTGGAAACTTCCCAGTCCAACTTTCACCCATAGAAATACGTCTGAAGATGTCATTTACCGCATTGTGGTCATGGGAATCAACCAGAAGCATGAGGGCATCCTGACCAAGGGCTTCTGATGCAGGATAGCCAAACAGATTCTCCGCATACCGATTCCTACATAGTAAGTAAATGACAAAATATGGTGAAAAAGGCAGCACGAACAAGAACAAAATGGGATCAAGAACACTTGTGAAGAACCTATTGTGCTTATGTAGCAAAATTAATAAGCGTACACACTTATCAAACCAAAACGTTTATCCAATTAAAGGGCAAAGAAGTAGCATTTCAAGATTTAGAAGTGATAGATAGACTGTTATGACGCAAACTGCATATTTCTGTCAATACTTACATAAGAAATGCAACTCAAAGCGAATTTTGATCTTCTAGGGTGCTCCTAGTGCATTATGTGACTCAATGTTGGCCCTCAAGCAACCAACAACAACTACAGAGGAAGTGCCTTATCATGTTATTAGACCAATATGTTCAGCAATGTAGAAGTAGAACATCAGGGTACAAGCTTGTCACCACAACCAGCTAAAGTCTAGGCATCCCATCCAGCAATTCATTACTGTGACTTCGCACAGATAGTAATAAGAAACCGCACATCCTTACAAAGCTAGGGTTGTATAGAATGGGTACAAGCTCGTCACCAGAACCAGCTGAAGTCTAGGCATCCCATCCAGCAATTCATTACTGTGACTTCGCACAGATTAAGAAACCACACATCCTTACAGAGCTAGGGTTGTATAGAATGCCAACAGTGTAACAGATTGACATTTGCACTATCCACTGCAACTTCTATCACATGTTATTGATAGAATCAAAATGACACACAAGAATTGCTCAAGAGTCTAGGTTGCAAGAGCTTCAAATACATTTCATTTTGGTCACAACTCGTATGTACGGTCACTTACTCCATTGCAGGCACTAGAATCAACATATCTAACCAGCACGACCACTACTGCATTTCCTCGAATGTTTGTCAAGCTCACAAGTTGCAGGCAAGCAAATAAAAGAAGGGTGAAGCAGCAGAAATCTAACCAGTATATGATCCTCCCGTCGAGGTCAAGAATGTGGACGGACTGCCCCAGTGACTGCAGCACCCTGGAGTAGTGCCTCTCCGGCAGCCTAGCGCTGGTGCTAGCGTCTCCAGCGCCCGTCGAGCGGCCCTCCCGCTGCAGCGGCGATGAGTGTGGGAAAGACGCCGACCCACGGGCCCAGGCACGCTGCCCGCCCTCAAAACCCCCGGACAGCCGCCTACCTGGCGCCCCCGCCGCCTTGCCTTTGCCCGCCGGCGGCGGCGGCACCGGCACACCGCGCCGCGGCGAGACGGATTGCGAGCGCCGCCGCCCCCGGCCGTGGGTATTAGCTTGGACATCTCCTGCTTGAGCTGCGCCTGCCCAACCTCCAGCTCCCGGATCTTCTTCAGGAGTTCCTCCCCGCTGGAGTCCATCCCCGACGCGGCAGAGCAGAGGCCGGCTTCCTCAAAACCACCGAGGCCGCTTCGACCTCAGACCACCGGCATCACCGACGACTTCCACGAGCGCCCTAGAGCTGACGCCGCCTCCGCCGCCGCGTCCCCTCTCGCCTTCTCAAGGGGCGGCCCCTACGAGCTCGAAAGGCCGCTCCTTTCTCCGCTCCCGAGGCCTCAGATTCGACGCAAACGGAGGAAAAACTTCGAGCCTTCCGGTTCTCTGAGATCTCCAGCGATTTCCCGGCTGAAAATACGATCTTTTCTGGGGAGCAGTTCTTGGCCTGTGCGTGGAAGAGGAGCAAATTGCTGTGGAATCTGTCTCTCTCACAAGTCACACACACGCATCCAGATGGAGATTGAATAAAATAATACTAGTAATAATAATGGGTAGAAAAATGATAGAGAGAGGGAGAGAGAGAAAAAAAAGTATGCTATATAATAAAGATAATATATACTCGGGAGCCTATATACTCCGTAGGGGGGAAATGGTGACTTGGTGAATGGTGAGGTGTTCTTGAGTGTTCCCCTCTTTGTGATTGGTGAGCTTGGCAATAAAAAAGCTGCCGGGGCTGCTTGCTGGCTTCCTAGTGGCATTTTAGGAATCTGGTCTTAGTTTTTGTTTGATATTTTGGAGCCTTCCCAAAATACTTTATGCCATTTTTCTGTTTCAGCAATTTTCAATTTCTTTTCTGTATTTCCTTGGGTGCTGTGTTGATCCACACAGGGGCTGTCCCTGTCCCTATCCATCTACCTTGCTGCCAGTGCCAACCTGTGTTGTCATCCTGATGAGGAAAATATATATTTGCAACTGGGAAATTGGTTGGTGTACCACTACACATCAACAAGGCCTTTGTATTATCACCTCCTCTCGTCTCCTCATACCTCACCTAGGCCTTGTTTAGTTACCTTTTAAATTTTAAGTTTTTTCACTCTCTTTTCATCACATCAATTTTTGGATGCATGCATAGAGCATTAAATATTAGTAGAATAAATAATTAATTATACAGATTAGTTATAAATCATTTAATGAATCTTTTGAGTCTAGTTAGCTTATGATTGGACAATATTTATCAAATACAAACGAAAAGTGTTACAAAGATCAAAATTGCAAAAACTTACAATCTAAAACAAGGCCTTGGTGCTGTGTGCTAGTTCAGTTTTAGGATCTTATATTATTAGAAGAAGTACAGTATTTATTAGGATAGGCTTAGGGTTAGATCCTGGTTTTTAACTGTCTATATCTATGGCTATGTTTTGGTGCTCATTTACATGATTTGCTTTTGTTGTTGTATGTAGGGTTCTTTTGTGGGTGCTGCCTATTGATTACTACTCCATCGTTCCAAATTATAGTTCACTTTGACTTTTTTTTAGATATATTAATTTTGTTATACACATAGTTATACACTATATCTAATATATAGTAAAAGAAATGGATCTAAAACCAAAGTGAACTACAATTTGAAACATGGAGTAGCACTCAACCGCCCTTTAGTGCATGCTCCCATGCCACAGTTGTGGTCAACTTTTTTTTCACTTATGTTTGTTATTAGTGTGATACTTTTCATGTGAGTATATTACTTTTGACCCAAAACATCTAGTCATGCCCATATCTAAGTATAATAATATCCAAGAAAAATGTAAAAGAGAAAGGAGATGTGGCAAAGTTTAGAGTAGCTATCTCTTTTGCCACTCCATGTGCCCTTGCTTGGATTTTAATGCTTAATCGGTTAGACTACACTACACCGTAAAAGTATATGGAGAGAGAGAACAGGAAAATTAAGAAAAGGAAACGATAAAAAATACTACGTACAGCAACTTTCTGTCATGTTCCTGAATATAATTCCAGTCTAGATTTTTCTCAGAAATGTCAACTGGTTTTACAACTTTATTTTTGTTGGTGTTGACCATAGAGAATTAATCATGAATTGTTTTTACTCAGATGTCATACATAGTACTCCCTCTGTTTTTTTTTTTTTAAAAAGATTTTTTAAAATTTCATACATTGTGTTTGACGTTTCATCTTATTCAAAAGAATTATAAATTATAAATATATAAATTAACATTAAAGTATCTCTAATAATAAATAAGTCATAACAAAATAGATATCATTTATTCCAAAAATTGAATAAGACGGATGGTTAAATAAGATGTCTGAAATTAAAGTCTATAGCAACGGGAGAAAGTAGTACTGATATTTCCGTTGACAAATTTGTGCCTACTCTGGCTAAAATAGTCAAGCGTCACGTGGACTCTTCTCAAAGCCATTTCTTCTCTCAATCCAGATAAACATCCAGCAATTGTAACAGTTTAGACAAAAAGAACAAGATTTCTCCCAAAATAGTCAACCTGTGTGGTCCAATCTCTTTCAGTTGTCAAGTCTGATTTGGCATCGTTTCCCAATTTTGTCCTCCCTCGCACAACCGCATATTCTCTCCAAAAACGTTGGATCACATAATTATTAGCTTCGCGTCCATGTGAAGCAAACCCTTTCTTTGGTAGTGTTTTGCTCCCGGACGTAATTCTTTCTTGTAAAGCGCTTCCATGAAACTTTTGCGGTTCAACAACATTTATCATTTTCTCATAAACTAATACCAAGTGAACAAGAAAATTATTTTTTCCCAACTAATAACAAGATTTCTCATAAGCTTTTATCATTTTTTTTTCCCAACTTTTAAAGGTTTGAGGAAAAAAAAATTGTGGTAGTTTTATTAGACTTTCGTTTCCATCAACAGCGTTTTACGAAAATTTATACTGATACAGTCTGATACATATATGTGACAAAAAAAGGGAACAGTCAAGTTTTGAATAATGAAAAAAAGTGAATGAACGGTAAACATATAATTCATATAATTAAGTAGCATACAGATAGACAGGCTTACTATCATCCCTTATACTCAATCAATCGGATACATACATGAGTTTCTCTTTAGAAAAGATACATAAATAACCTAGCAAAAAAGGACATTTGCAGATCGCAATTGCATGCCTGACCAATTAGGCACCTGGACCACTGTACCCTTTTTTCTTCTGCTATGGCCTGAAATTTTATACAGCAAATGATATTCTTTTTATTATTTCTTTGACCGTGCCATCGAGCATGATGTCATTTCAGTGACTCAATAATAAATATCCAAACCGGTGAAGGAAAAGACAATTTTTTCAGAAATCCAGCTCCAATTTGACCTATTTGCATGGCTCACAGATGCCCATGTAAAGTATCCATATCCAGGTCCAATTATGCAGGGTGAATCATCAGATATAGGCCATAGCTGCAAATCTGATTCAGCAGAGAACACATTGCACTGCTCTTCACCACTCTTTTCCACCCTTTACAGCCTCTCGAGCTGTTGTTCATGGATGAGAAGATGCTCTTTGCATCTTCAGCAAAGTTGGCATCTCTTAAAGCAGCAAAGCCATCACGAGCCAAAGGGAGAAAGCGATGGATGTGTCACCATCCATGGGCAGGTGTAGCTTTCATCAAACAAACCGAAAGAGAGACACGGCCTTAAGGGCATCACTGACCAAAGACGTGACAAATCGCTATCCCAAGGCAAGGAGCTTTCTTTTGCAATTAAGAAAGAGAAGCACGGGTCAGGTCGCCAGTCATGGAGCTCCTATTGTGAAGAAACTGCAACTTTATCTTGATCAAAGGAGTTGTAAGGCAGGCTGACAATTTTACAACATTACATTCATGGCTAAAACGGCCTAAAACACTGGGATTTAATAGAGCGACCTATTCCCTGAGCTATGATACACTACAATTTTCTGGACAAAGGTAAACTAGAGTAAAGCTTGTGACAGAACCAACCCTACCAGGGAGATCAACGGGGCTACAACTGCAACGCCTGTAACCTCGGTACCAGATTGGATGGGTTTGCATGTTGCACTCGCTCATTACGGAGGAGGAGGATGTTAATGGTGCCAGACTCTCTCAACCAGGCAGCCACCAAAGCACTAGGTGACACAAACCTTCCAATGTTGAAGCGCTCGACCTGAAATGGTGCTCCAATTGAAAGGAGCAATGCTTCAATGACACAACGGAGAGTGCTTGAACCAGCTATCTTGCTATGCTTTCCCAACCTGTCAGAATGCTGCAGAGACCAAAGAAAAAAGGTGTCAGTTCAGGCAAAGCCAAGAGATTCTATCCTACAGTTCCAGATTTGCACAATCAAGGATCAAGTGTTCAAGTACCTTAAAAATTCAGGCATAGCTCGACCTTCAAAGACAATAGAGCGCACATTCAGGAGCCATGCATGTACCATTGCTTGAGCTGCACCACATGACATAAGGTGCAGGTCCAAACAGAACTCACCCCATGTGTTCTCCCAAACACGACGGTTTACCCCTTCAAGCACAACTTGCTGAGCTCCTTGCCTCTGAAAATGGTCGCGAACATATAGGTAAGTGCTTATTTGTAAAAAGTTTACATAACTAATGTGACAGGAAGGGTGGAACTTGGAAGACTGAGAGAAGACAAATAATTGAAGTTGACAAAAATGAAATAGGATAGTCTTCTTTTAAAATATAATTTATCAGTGTAAAATAAGATTATCACAAAAAAATAGTGAACTCATAATCCTAAAAACAATAACTGCAGTTGAATCCATGGACCATGTATACAATAAGGAGCAAAAGTACCTGGCCAAAATGCCATAGCACATCAGTAAGAGCATTATAAAAAAGGCAGAGGATGTTGGAGAATCCATGCGGCCCAGCTGATTAAAGAGGGACCGTGCTTGAGGCCAAGCTTCTCGATGGCCCATCAAAAGCCCATATGCAACTCCGTAGACAGAGTTATCAAATAAGCGAAGCTGTTCCAGTAAAAGGGCTGCATCTTCAAAACTATTACAGCGACTGCAAGAACAATGAAGCAAAAAGTTAGAACCCACACAGAATTTAAAGAGGCACACTTACATAAACGTGATTTTCAATATAAATTTGCAGTGTAGTCTCACTTCTTTGCTATTTGTTTTGAATAACACAAGGAAACATTTAACATAGGCTTTTCTAGTATAAAAAAAAGATAGGTTGTAAAATATAGAGTAATCTTGTGTATTCATGAAATACACAAAAGCTGAAGTTTAACCATTGTAAACATAAATCCCATACTGAATTTATCTAGTTCAAGCTGTTTAAAAACAGTTTAATATACAGGTTAACACAGTGGCAATGTTGAATTTCTGGTAGATACAGTGCATGAGAGTGTTTTTTTAGAAAGAAACACTGACACAGTACAAAGAGCTAGAACAACAATGGCATTTGAAGGCTCCAATGAAACGATGAAGATGTACCTGCAAGCATTCAGGATCGCAGAAAATGTTACAACATTTGGCCGTACACCCTGCTGGACCATCTTCTGAAATAATTCCAGAATGAAAAATAATTCCTGTGACCTCCTCATCCGAACATCAGTGGCAGAGCGCCCTGCTCTTGCCACTGGATTAGTGGCCCCTTACAATCTGGCCACCATAAACCCCAACAATGCCCATGTCGCCAATATCAGGATCCTCCTCAGTAAAAATCTTAGACTTGCCAAATGCATCAATAATTGTGTTGTAGGTTACAACATTTGGCTTGATACCCATCTTGATCATCTCATCAAGCAAAGACAACGCCAACTCAACCAAGCCATTCTTGGCCAATGTATCAATAAAAGAGCTGAACAGAACAACATCTGCTTTTAGACCAGACTCCTTAAAATCCAAATAGACATTAAATGCATCTCCATGCATTCCTGCCTTTGAATAGATATCTATCAAAGTTGAGTATGTCAGCACACTAGGAGCTACAGCTTGTGCCCGCATATCTTGGACGAGGAAAGCAACCATGTCCAAGCGTCCTTGCTTTCCATAGCCATTAATCAAGGAATTGTAAGTAACAGTGTCCTTCTCAATACCCAGATTCTCCATCTCTTCACACACAGTAGCGATTTCATCATACTTCCCCGTCTTCACATATATGGCCAATAAGGTGTTGTAGCAAACTCGGTCCAGTTGAATTCCCAAAGACTTCATCTTTTCACGCAACTTGAGTGCCTCATCATACTTCTCCAGTTTGGAGAATCCATCCATAAGGGTACTATACGTGACAACATTTGGCTTGATGTTGTTTGCTTCCATATCCAATACAACTTGCAAAGCCAGCTCCATGTTGCCACACTTGCAAATAGCATCGACAAATGTGTTGTAAGTGTAAATGTCACGCCTACTGCCAAGATGGATCATTTCATCAAAGACGGTTCGAGCATCTTCCAAATGCCCAGCCCGGCTACATGCAGCAAGAAGCGAATTAAACGTCTTCCGGTCTGGACAGAGGCCATCCTGCAGCATCTGACGGAAATACCCAAGCGTGAACCTAAGGTCCACACCCCCTTTTCCACACGCATCAATCACCGCATTGTATGATACCGTGGTAGGCCGCAGGCCTGCACCTTTCATCGACTCAAGCACTGCCATGGCCTCAGTCGCAAGGCCGCTCCTGGCATAAGCTGAGATGAGCGCGGAGTGCGCAAACACCGTATTGCCATACCTATCCGCAATGCCAGTATCAAAAGCCCTCCTGGCGAGGTCTGGCCTGCCCATCTTGCCAAGCGCGCCCATGGCGGCAGTGAGAAGCTTCCCCTTGTCAACAGCACCACCCCCAACCAAGGGTAGCGCGGCATAGAACACCTCGAAAGCACGGAGTGCAGATTTATCCCTGTCACCGAGCTCCCGGAGGACCTGGCAGTAGTCCTCAGGACCAAGTAGCTCGGCCCGGAAGGACGAGAGCGCCGAACCAAGCCCCTCGCCTATCTTCAGGCGCGACACGGAGCAGCTTCTCGACACAGCGGCCCGCGGCAGCCGAGGACACGCGCCCCGGTCCTGTGCGCCGTTCCCGCCGCGGGTGCGCTTGGAGATGGTCTTGGTGGTGCGCGCGCGGCGGAACTCTGGGCCGAGCGCGGTTGCGCGCTGGGGCTGCTGCCGCGCCCACGGCGCGCCAGGCCCGACGAAGATGGGGCCGTGGACGGGCGGGCACGCCACGGAAGAGGAGGCGGCGGCCGGGGAAGCCGCCGCGAGGAGGTGCGCCGCGGCTGACGCTGACGCCGACGCCGAGGCCGGCGGCGCCGACGCGTGCAGGCGCGCGGTGGCCGTGGCCGTGGCCGTGACCGCCGCCGACGCCGCGTGGTGGTGGTGCGCCGCCGCCGCGTGCGCCTTGGACGGCGTGAAGTGCGTCGGCATCCCGGCGGCAGTAGTAGCTTCCCGGCGAAGTACGCAACCACGCGAGAATCACCTCCTCCCCAACCCAACCCAACCCAACGGCGCGCGCCTGCCCTTCTCCCCGATCAAATTCCTCCCACCAAATTCTTCCTCCACGAGCCACACACACACACACCGCCTGCAGCTCTTCTCCGCAACCCCGATCAAAATCCTCCCACTAAATCCTATCCCCGGGTGCTCTGCTCGCGCGGGGCCGGCGGCACGATACACTATCCAAAACAGAGCGAGCAGCAGCCAGAAAAGCGGGGATTTTGAGGACTAAACCGGGGTCATTTTGTTTGGGGGCCATCACGCCGAGCTGCGCGATGGATTTGGCGATAAGATGAGGGATTTGGCGCCGGATTTCGCGAGGCGGGGATTGGGTGGCTGCCAAGAACACACGCACGCGTTGGCTGGCGTGGGTAGCGAAGGAAGCGAATTGGAACAGGAAAGAGATAAGACGCCAAAAGGAGAGAAAAAAAAAAAAAAAAAAGTGTTAGGAAATTTGGACTGTTGCGTGGGCCCCGCAGCCACCTCGGAGGATTTCCTACGCAATACATACGGCGTTTCGTACGGATTTCTTCCGTAGGTTGTGTCACTGATATGTGGGACCCGGGGTTCTGGTGGACCCACATGCAGTTGTGGAGGTTGCTTTGTGCCGCGTGGTTCGAGGAGGCGCTTTTTTTGGTTGGGCGAGGCGGGGGAGACGTGAGGATGACATGTGGGGCTGGATGGCACCGCAGCTGAGCTGGCGCGTCTTTTTTCGTGGCCGGGGGATTGGGTGGGCCCACGTGGCTGCTGAGCTGGCGAACCAATACGTTCAGGACGGCTTTGGTCTTGTTTAGGCAAATTCCGTATGTCTATCTTGGAAGTCATTCGTATTTCTTGCTGGGTTATTTAATTGCAAATGGTGCGTTGTTTGGATACTTGCATCTCCAAATGTGTTGACGCCAAGTTTACTACTCCAAGGAAAGGGGAGAAAAAGTCACTGGTCGTGAACGTGCAAAATGCAAATGGTTAGGGTTAACTTTTAAAAGAGTACCTTCTTCGTGCTTCTAAGACATTAACTAGAATGATTATAAGGTGGAGACATGAAAAATTGTTGCTAGATGTATTCAAAGATGTAATAGTTTTGTTATGTTTGGTTTGGTCTTCCATGAGATGTTCGGCAGACTAAAGTGACAAAGGGTCAAATTCTATGACAAAGTATTGTAGCGTGTAATTGTTAGTAGAATTTTTTTTTCTCTCACCTCTCACTGACACAACTTAACACGTGGAGCCAAAAATTTTGGCTTCACCGGCTCCTACACGCACGTTGTGTGAGAGAGAGGGGATGGAGAGAGAAATTTGGCTCTCATAAACAATGAATGAACAGTGACATGGTAGGGCGGAGCCGGAGCTGCTCGGATCGCTACCAATGAGGGCCATAATTTGTTTGCCATAGATTTAGATGAATAATGTTGCGAACATGAATCTATATGTGTATATATCGTTCATCATTGCACATAGTTGACTAGTTTTAAGCCGCCCGAGGACACTAGCAAGAACCACGGTGCGCAAAGACGCGCTAGTTTTCTTCCGTCTACAGTAGGCTCGAAAAGTAATTAAACAATACCAAAACAGTATATAACAATGTATGCTATAGTGTATATAGTACAATGCAGAAAAGTGTATATGTTATAGTTGGTATTTACAGGTGAAAGTTTGATGTCCATGGATATCCAATGGATACCCTCTAGTTCAAATGAACTAGGAATTCATTGTCACCAAAATTTGTATTCCTAGTTCATTTACTAAAATTCATAGATGTCCAACCTCTGCTCAGCTTTCCACCTATATTAGTATGGTGCAGTATGCCACAATGCAGAACCTTGTAGGTTATACTGGCTGAAATGGTGAAGCCAAAAATTTATTTGTGGTTGAGGAAGTATAGTATACATATATGCTTACAGTATTTTATTTGTGGTTGAGGAAGCATTGTATATAACATGTAGTACACAGCAGACAAGTGTATGTTACCGTTGTCACTGTTTGTGCCACAATGCCAAACCATGTATTGTATGCTGAGGTGGCCAAACCGCGAAGAAGCCAAGGATTTATCCGTGGAGGAAGTATATATAGTATTTAGAAACTTCCACTCTTGATTTTTTTTTTCAAAGAGTTTGGTAGGCTGTAAACGCTCCTGCCATTGGAGAGAAGATGACAGCGACCATGCGTTGGAACCAACTTGGAAGCGACTCCGACCATGCGCCAAAACAGACAATGCAAACAAGGATCGAGTAAACTATAAACCACGTAGTCACTCGCCTCTTTGTGCAGGTGACCGTAGGTTGAGGAAGGCACACGTTTCAGCTGCCTGCACCTGACGAAACTCTACTCGGTCACATCCATTTTCGGTGCGGGATCCGCGTGCGTGGCTGCTCGTTTTGTGCTGCCATTTTCTGTCTGCTGCCACTCAATCCACACAATTACGTGCATTCGGACTTCCAAGGATGAACGAGATTCCCAACGGAATTATTTCAAGACATCCATAGCCTGTGGTTCTCTTTTTATTATGGCCAGAAAATCCCATGCCTATGCAATACCATCGCGACTGAAGGTAAATGGATGTGTGCTCCCCAGTCTCCCTACCCTATAAATTCCATGGAGATTCCCGTGCAGTGCTCCAGCACGGAAGTAGCTGCTGCATCTCTCTCGCTGGCTCTAGTGATTCTGGTTCTGGTTTTTTCCCCCTCTACCATCGAAACTCTAGAAAAAAAACTTCATCCGTTTGATCCAAATCAGACGGCTGATAGCGCCCCTCCTATCTCTTCTCTCTCTCGCCCTCTCCTCTCCCCTCAGTCCCTGGATTGGAGTTGAGTTGGCAACTTGGCGCGCCGCTCGCTCCTCTCCTCTGGTTCTCTCCGCCCTCTCGACCCCCCGCGCCTCCGCCTCATCATCAAGATAAGGCAGGCTGCAGACCCATGCTTCCAGAAGCTTCCGGAACGTTGCGCCGAGCCTGAACTCCCCGGCGGCGCCTGGCACTGTGAAGGCTGTATGAGTAGTCGCGCCGCCGCCGCCACAGAGGAGCCATGGGGATGCTCGCCGCCGCTCTCCTCGTCTCTCCACAAGCGTCCCTCGTCCGCCGCCGCCGCAGCCTCTCCGGCGCGTGGACGCTGCGCCTGAGGCCCGTTGCCTCCCACGCCGTCACGGCGCTCAGGTGAGTGTAAGTGTGTGTCTATCTGCTTGCTGCTGCTGCTGCTGCCGGTCTGCCCTGGCTGGCTCTCGCCGCAAAAACACGGCGGATCCTTTGATGCGCGAGGAGATGATAAAGGTTCCTTCTTTCGAGTATTGGAGTTTGCGAGGTGGACGAGGGGTAGTTTGCTAGCTTAGCTTAGGGGATTTAAACTGGGGATGGATGAATCGTGTGCAAGATTGGTGGTTGAGATTAGGAAGGTTGCTTAACAATGGTAGGTTAGGCTCTTCCCATTGGGGTGCTTGATGTGGGAATTAAGAGTGAGTCATCCTATCCGTATAGATGTGTTTGACATTGAAACCGGTGGGGGCAAGAGAGGTTAATTGACTAGAAACACTGTCATAGCATTCGGTGTCCAGCGGATTGAGCTCATGCTGATTTAAGATTCTGTATATCACTAACATGTTGTTGTTTATGTTTGTCAGGGTACACAATTTTGTCCCCAAGTGTTATGTTACAAACATTGAAGTTGATGTTAGTACTGTTGATAAAGAAGAAACTTTCGATGATCACCCATCACTGCCATCAGTATGCTCCATTCCGGTTGTTAATCTTCGAGGAGATGTTCTAGATTCTAGTCCTTTTCCGCTGCATGACAGGGCTTCCTGTCCTTCAGTTTTTGAAGAGTTGCCGGTATTGATCTTCCCTTATGGATATTCTTTGTCGACCGGTTTCTTTTGTCCTTTTGTAATTTTCCTTTTATAATGCAGGTCTTGTCTGAAGGAGAGCAACATACTTTGGCATCCACTCCTGCTCATCCTGCTGGACTATATGGTAAGGGACTTTTTTCAGGATCGTCTCAGCTGTAGCATCTGTGCTAGTGTTTACACTGTATAAGTTATGCAAATATGCTGCATGTTTCTTGGAACAACAAAGATCCATGTTATGGGTAGTTGATTAAAAATTGTAAGGCCTTGTGGAAGGAGCAATAGCTATATTGTACTCCTATGGATTTTTTTTTTTTTTTACCTAATAAGATCTTTCTGTCATGGCACTTAAATATCCTTTAAACATCATACAACATTGTTGCAGCTCTATATGCTAGTTACTTATTTGGTAACTTGGTGGAACAACTGTGGAATTTTGCTTGGCCTGCTGCACTAGCAATTCTTCATCAAAGCCTATTGCCTGTGGCTATTGTTGGTTTCTTCACGAAGGTACTTTACCACTGCAATTAATTTAAGATAAACCTTCTGTATCAGAAGTCTAATTAAATGAATGATCTCCAGCTTTCAGTGTTTATTGGGGCTCCAATAGTTGGCAAACTTATGGATCACTTCCCTCGAATACCCATGTACACAGCATTGAATGCTGTGCAGGTGCATGTCCTTTATCTTCTCTAGTTTCTTATGTTTGGAAACGAAAAGGACAAGTTGCCATGTTCTTTAATTGATGCTAGTTTTTTGTGGAATCTGATCTTGCAGGTAGCCACTCAGTTGATATCAGCTGCAACTATCATCTATGCTCTAAGAAACATGAGCCATGGTTCTACAACAGCTGTGATTCTGAGACCTTGGTTCATTGCACTAGTAGCGGCTGGAGCTATCGAAAGGCTTGCAGGATTGGCGCTAGGAGTTTCTATGGAGCGACTGGGTTGTGTTGGTAGGGTTGCTAATCACCATACTGTTGTAGACTGTTGCTTTGTCTGATTCGAATATTCACCTTCCTACAAGATAAATTTCTGAGATGGAACTAAGAACCTACATCAGTGCAAATGGAAAAGTCTGTTATCTTAAAATAAAATAGAGATTTCAGAATAGTTTGCTTGTTGTTGTCTTTGATCAACTTGTTCCCTTAAAATTCTTTTCTCTGTGAAGTTAGCAGGAACAAACAGGCCTGTTGCATTAGCTCAAGCTAATGCTGTGCTCAATCGAGTTGATCTAGTTTGTGAGGTACGATTTTTCTTAGACTTGCATATAGTGATCTTATTTCATTGATGCTTCAGCACACAACAAAGCTGATCATTGATCAATCTTATTTTCTATTGTTGGTTGCAAATAGCCGAACACAATATCCTGTTTTGGGTGGACATAATAACCTTTTTTGGGATGATTGCAGACAGTTGGTGCTTCGGTTTTTGGCCTTCTTCTGTCCAGATACCATCCCGTGACCTGTTTGAAGATTGCCTGTGGTCTAATGATATGTAGTTTCCCTATTCTGGTAAACCACATTTATCATCACTACTAAAACTTGAATATCGTAGCCAGACGTTGCCTACTCACAGTGCTATATGGCATTTTCAATTTCAGGTCATGTTGGGTCAACTAATCAATAGAGTTTCATGCCATGCACTTGATTCCTCTAGAACCGCCACTGATGAATCTATTTGTACTGATCTTTTAGATGTACGCAGGATAGGTGAGGAACTTTGATATGATTAGCTTGTTAATTACTTAATTTTACTTTGGTGTATGGTCTAACAGTCTGTTTAACCTTCAGTTCAAAATAGCTTGAGTGCTATCAAACATGGTTGGAATGAGTATAAGCAGCAAACAGTTCTACCTGCAAGTGCAGCTACCGTGTTCCTAAATTTCAATGTTGCACTTGCTCCAGGTGCCATAATGACTGCATTATTGATGCATCGTGGTAGGTTTCACTTTTCTCTGGTTCAAATCTGTACGACCACCTTAAAAGGCTCTCTACAAGACTATATCTATCAATTTTGAACAGGTATCAGTCCATCCATTGTTGGTGCTTTCAGTGGAATGTGCTCTATCATGGGCATTGTTGCAACATTCATCTCCTCAAGCCTGGTGAAAAGAGTTGGAATTCTAAAGGTGTGACAGCTACCTTGTTGGTTCTGTTTCTCTAATTTCTTTCGCAGTTCATGCAAATGGCTAATGTTATAACAGGCAGGAGCTTCTGGATTGATATTTCAAGCTTCACTCTTGTCGATTGCGCCACGGTGTATTGGGCTGGTTCAATTTCACAAAGGACACCTCTACTTATATTCCTAGCATCCATTGTAAGACTGTAATCTTCACTTCATATCCCCCTTTCAATAGAAATTATTTGAACGCTACAGAGTAACCCTATCTATTCTGTGTTAATCTTCAGGCATTGTCTCGGTTGGGGCACATGTCTTATGATGTTGTGGGGACTCAAATCGTCCAGACAGGTGTTCCTGCTTCAAAGGCAAATCTAATTGGAGGAATGGAGGTTTCAATTGCAAGCCTTGCAGAGTTAGTCATGCTTGCTATGGCTATAATTGTGAACGATGTCTCCCATTTTGGCTTCTTGGCGATCCTGTCTGTGTCATCAGTTGCTGGGGCAGCATGGATGTTCTGTCGGTGGTTAACAAATCCAACAGATGAACAGAGGGAACTATTCATGTTTGATCCCCTTTATCAAGTTCAGGCAATGTAAGTATTGATTTTTGTATCTATGCTTTTACCTTATTAAGAAATTCTGGATCAAAAGTATTTGAACTTTACTTGACAAGGGATTCTTATTCTCTGGCAAGATATTTGCATCCCTGATTTTCTGTTTAGCTATCATCTAAAACGGAAACTACTACTATTAATGTCCAAATATAAATATTAATCAGTCCTAATAAGATGTTACATCACATCTTGCAGGTAGTAGATGAGGCAGTATATTCTCCAACACAGCCAGGAAAAAATGCAGGTGCCTACTTGGCTGGTGGTGCTTGTCTAATCTGCAATACCCTTATGATGATATTAAGATATGTTGTGACATTTAGGTTCAATACAAGATACACTTAGGATAGAAGCATTTGCTCAATACAAGATACACTTAGGATAGAAGCATTTGCTCCTCTTAGTCTCAGCCATGCGCAGAATTCAATTTGTATACTCACTCATCTCCCCACCTGTATATATTTGATCTGTTTAATCGTTGCTTTTTATAGCTGATGTAGAACAACATTAACAGCCCACAGTAGCATGAAGTCAATAAAGTCTAACCCTCAGCTTTCCTCTCTGATGTTGCAACTGTATCTTTTAGTGGATGCACTATCATTTTGGTCCGTGTTAAGTGGTTAATGTGAAGTTCGATGTTTCTGTAACTAACTGAGTTAATTACCCTCACAGTGGTGCTGTGGTGTAGTTGATTATCATGTTAGTCTTACACACTAAAGGTCTCCAGTTCGAGCCTGGGCAGCACCAAATTAGTTCGGTTATTTATTATTACCTCATCTTAGAAGCTACTTCTGCAATGCATTTCAACTGTATTTTTCTCATTTTCTGATGAAGTGGTGAGGCATGAACCTATTGCCATTTCGAAAATTTTACTCGTTTCCTGTTTGCATAAGATACAAGCTCTGCTTTGGGGAGTTGTTGGCCTATGTATGACTATATTGTGATGGTACATATTTTTCATTAGCTCATCTTAGAAGCGTACTTCTGCAATGCATTTCCACTGTAGTTTTCTCATTTCTGATGAAGTGATGAGGCATCACCTATTGTCATTTAGACAATTTCACTCATTTCCTGTTTGCATAAAATACAAGCTCTGCTTTGGTGGAGTTGCCCTCTGCATTTTGATGATACAGGAACCAAAGTCTTTCAGGGGTTTGTAGCTGAACTGACTTTGTTTGTCTCATTGGCAATGAGGTGTGTGAGAGTTACCATAGATCATGTCCTGTTGTAGAAAAGGACATTTAAGTTCTCACCATACTTTTTTACTTTGAAGTTCCATTTGATTACAATGCAAATACAACTCGAAAAACAAGCATTATACCATGTAAAACTCTGGTTGTGTACATTATTCACTTCAGCAACCTGTTCTTGACATTATATTTTATGTTTGTTTCAGTAACCTATATATTCCCCATTTGAAGTACAATCAAGTTTTAATTAATTAGGTCTTTTGTCAACCCTGTTCAGCCGGCTTGTTTCAGCTTATTCTCACATAACACTAGTTACCTCTACCCTCCGTGTGCCAAATTACACCTACACACGATTTCCTCTACTCATCCATCAATAATATTCGTAATACTCGGTTTTTCACTGTATTTTCTCCCCTCCATTGTACAATTACTTTGTATTTCAGAAATTCAAATTCAGAAACAGGTAGCAGCTAATCATCACCACTCATCATCATTTGCTATTTTTCGCCCCTGCTATTTTTCTCACTGGCTACCATTGCTGCCACATTTCCCGGGAAAATGCAGCCAGCCAATCCCCACCTTTCCCTCACATTCAAATAATTAATTAATTAATTAATTAAACAGAATTAATATAAACCAATTATTAATTGCCCACGTCCGTCTCCTTCTATTTACACCCGACCCTAATCAAACTCTAACCTCCATTTCTCCCCCGTCGTCCCCTTCGCCATGACGACGCCGCCGCCGCCGCTCCTCGCCTGCCTCCTCCTCACCATCCTCCTCACCGCCGCGGTGGCACCATTACCGGCAGGCGCCGTCTGCGTTCCGAAGGGTCACGCCAAGCCAGGTTCGCCGACCAAGGTGAAGCCCAAGCCCAAGCCGACGCCCGCGCCGGCGCCGCCGAAACCGACGCCGCCGACGCCGATCATGCCGGACGGCGACATCATCCGGAGCCTGTGCCTGAAGACGGACTACCCGAACCTGTGCATGACGGCCCTCTCGACACAGCCGCAGCCGCAGCTGCCGAGCGGGAAGCGGCTGGACGGCGCGGGGGTGCTGCGGCTGGCCATGTCCGCCGTGCGCGGCAAGGCCGCCGAGGCCAAGGCCGCGGCGGCCGCGCTCGCCAACGACCCCAAGACGCAGCCGCTGGCACGCAACCCGCTGCACGACTGCGTGGAGTCGTTCGACGACATCGCCTACAGCCTCGACCAGGCCGAGAAGGCGCTCGCCGGCGGCGACCGCGACACCACGGGCACCATGCTCGACACCGTGCGCACCGACGTCGACACCTGCGACCAAGGGTTCGAGGAGCGCGAGGAGCTCACGCCCGTCATGTCCAAGCAGGACGCCGAGCTCGCCAAGCTCGCCAGCAACTGCCTCGCCATCGCCACCGCCGCCGGCTTGCGCTAGACCGGCCCGGCCGGCCATGGATCGTCCATAGCTGTGCATGTACGTGCTAGCTCCTAGGCAACAGCAGCACCGACATACACCGCCATCCACCTTATAATTAATTACTATAACTCTCTCCAGGCATCAGATCAGAGAAGCTTCAGTCATGCAGCAAACTTGTGTATCCATGGATATCCAGGAAGAAGAAGATGTAGTTAGTGTGTAAGCAAGCGTTCCGGTTGTAATGTTGCAGTACCTTCTTTCTTGATTTCTTCTTTTTCTTTTTTCCCCCTCTCCTCTTTATTCCTTTCACCTTCACTAAGAACTGATTAATTGTTGACTGACGGCATCATGGATGGAAAACTTGATCATGTTAAAGCCACTCCAAGAGTTTCTGTAAAAATTGGATCTAAAATTCTCCTACTTTTAGCCTTTTATTAGGGACTGCAAATATATAATAGCTCACCAAATAGGAACCGTGACACAGTGCCAGAAGCTTGGTGCAGAAATTGTTCACCAAACAATTGGCAAATGCTGCTCTAAACTGGCAGAGAAAAGTGTGGCTTGCCAAACATTTGGCGAGATGTGGAAACAATCCAAATAGCAGCCTCAGTTTCTATTGGGAATTGTGGCAAAAAAACATATCGAGCCATTCTAGCAGAGAGAAATTTGTTGACTGAACGTTGTACTAAATATTTTTGAAACTTAAAAAGTCATACCTGACAAACATCTCAATTAAATTCTAACTGCACCACTGCATGATTTTTTTTTTTGAAAGATCCAGTTATCCTACTTTGATTAATAATAAGGAGTTAGCATACAACAAAGATGACATGCGAGACTGTGAGAGGCGCTCCTGCTACAACTAAGGCTAGAGGTTTTAGGATACTAGAAGTATACCCAGGCGTTACGCTGGGATTCTTCTTAATAATACTTTTTATGTACAATACTATGTATGTATATATAAAAAAATTTGTCTAAAAGTTATTTTAACTAATCAGATCTCATAAAAAATTAGTATATATATTTGATTACATTATAGAGGAATAGGTGATGAAGCAAATATGTAGGTATAAATTGTATGTTAATAGATTAAAGATTTAAATCATTTTACAGGATAGAAATGACATGGATTTTTTTGTAATTAATAAGGGATCACATGGACATAATGGGTAATGATGTGTACATTTTGAATGATAATATAGAACATGTAGTGGATTATTAGTGGAGAATGATGTAGACACCTTGCATGTAGAGAAAACTCATCTAGTGGGTTTATCTTTATAAGCGTATCTCGTAAAAAATTAGTATATAATATTTGATTACATTATAGAGGAATAGGTAATGAAACAATTGTATGTAGGTATAACTTGTATGTTGATAGATTAAAGATTTTAATCATTTTACATGATAGAGATGTCATGGATTTTTTTTATTTTTTTTTATAATTAGTAAGGGATGACATGGACATAGTGGGTAAAGATGTGTACACTTTGCATGATAAGATATAACATATAGTGGGTTCTTAGTGGAGAATGATGTGGACACCTTACATGTAGAGAGAAGTCATCTAGTGGGGTTTATCTTTATAAAAGTTATAGATTATAGATAGATTAGAGACTCAATACTGTAGTTAGCAAATCTAGATGTTTTAACATGTGACTAATCCATACAAATGCAAAAGAAAAAATAGAAACAAAAAATCAAAAAGATGAAATGCAAAAAATGATATAAATTAAAAAAGGAAAATAAAACACAAAAAAAAAAATAAATAAATAAAAAAAAAAAAAAAAACAAGAAAAAATCCACGGATGTCAAAAAAAAAAAAGAAAAAAAAAAAAAACTAGAAGAAAGAAAAGAAAAACGTAACTTATTTATTATACAATCTCAGCATAGACAGACCATCCAACCCACTAAGTTTTTCATACTAAAACTATGTTACATATATAACAACAAACCTCACAACCGCTCAACCATCATTCTCATTGTCCCGTAGTGCTCAACCTCCTCAGGTTCTTCTTCTTCACCATCACTAGGTGGTGCTATCTCTTCATTTCCTGCTTCTTCCTCATTCTCATCCTCAACAACACCTCCTTCATCCTCCACCTCTCCATACTGGTGGTTCTGATGGATGGCTTCATGCAAGTTGGCGTTGTAAGCTTCCAACCCTTGCACCTGAGCTTCTAAGGCATGAATACGCTGGATGGCTAGTATCATGTCCTGTCTCTCAAACTCCCTCTCATGGAGTATATTGAACACGACTTGACGACATTCTTCATAATCCAAGTCACGTCGCTCCACTTCACCTTGCAAATCACCAATCTGTAAGGTAGCATCCTCATTGGCTCCAAGAACTTCGCCAACTCTTCGAGAGCCTTCCTACTTCAGCCTTGGAGATCAATAACTGCGGAAGTGCCTTCGCTCTAGCTCGTTTGCTTCTCGCCAACTCTCCGGTAAGCCTTTGTATCTCACCTGATAAATCGGGCCTACTATTGCTTTGCTACTAGCACCATCATGTCTTGGAGCAAGTTGGTGTCGAGGAACTCCTTTGGGTCCCGCCTTCTTTTGTTGGGGTCCGCTTAGTACGGGCCATCCTATAGATAGGAAAGATTGAATTAAGGATGGATCAGGGAGATTATCAGGTTAGCAAGCATAGGATTGATATACTTAACCCAAACCATAATTAAGGGGAAAGTGATTAACAAGTTGATTAAGCATGATGCATGAATCGAACTTACGAAACTATGCTTAAACGAAACTTATTATATAGGGCAATATGATATGTTACTCCACTACAAAACATTTAAATTATAAGAGAAGATTTTTAAATTGATTCAAGATAAGCTATAAGCAATTTGGACCAAATTAAGAGTTTAAATTAATTTGACTCAAATCATTTTGAAGTTTTGTAAAATAATACTACAATGAATCGTTAATGATCATGCTCGTACCAACCGTAATGTAACCTCCTAAATTACAGGGGCCCACATGCACTTATCATCGTCATTAAGACCTCTCGATCGTTATGCACGAGTTCCCAAAAATCTAGAAAGTGCTATTAATTTTCCGAACAGATCTCATTAACAAGTCACTCCAAATTACAACACTTTATTCAAAATACATCGAGTAAACGGCGGAAGGATTACATAACCATAAGTTTACAAACCATTTGTTCAAATACTCAAACTTAAGTATCATTATTACAAGCCCTCGATATTATTGGAGTAACTTTATACATATAAACACTGACAACCCTGCCCGAGGGTTCAACTCTACTCGTCCTCTTCTTCCTGGTACACCGTCATGCAGCAGGGACCAAAACAAGCCTGCTCATGACCAGCTCCTGCAACAAGGGTCAAAGAACCCTGAGTACGGGGGTACTCAACAAGACTTACCCGACCAAGAAAAGAGGAGAAGACTCAGAAATGCTGGTCTTAGAAGTCAAGGTAAGGCTTTAGCAAGAATCAAAGACTCTTTTTGCGTAAAAGCTTACTAAAAGTGTATCCTTACTTTCAATATTTTTAAATCGATTAGTAACTCTTATACTCTAGGTTATCCTATTCTAGAGTAAACATATTCTCTTATTCCAACTCTCTTTTCTCAAAAACATATTCCATCATTTACTACGATGAATGGGCAGAAGAACGGGTCTCCATAACCGAGAAGCAACGGCGATTCATGAATCGATTATACCCAGCTGGGGATCCCTAACCACACGACATATGTAGTACCCAAACTTGCATATATCAACCTTTTCTCAGATTTGTCCAAAACGGAACGAGGCCTCAAGGCCACCCGAGAATACAAGACTCCACCTCCCTACCCCGGCCCTAATGACGCTTTGACCAAAGGGGTGGGTACACGCTTACTCCCGCCATCTCCACTCCCAAAGGCGTGGTTGCCATTCCCGATTTGGCTCCACCGAGATCCGGCTTACCGGAGTATGTGGCTAGTTAGGGTCGACCGATCTGGGTGATCGCCAAATCGACGCGTGCCTTTTGCCGTAAGGCCTCAGCGCATTTTATGCTCAAAAGTCCCGAACTTAACAAGCCAAACAACGGACGGTCCTTAAACGACCAACACGGGACAAGCACAGCTAGGTATCCCACCGGCTTTCAACCTACGTCCCGTCCGATCTCAAATTCATCACTACAACTCTTTCTTTTCTGAAAACGGTACCATCTCCTCAAATAAAACATTTTGATGAAAAAGCTTAACTAATTAAGCGGGGCTAAGCGAGGTTAAGCATTTTCGGTAAAACGGTTAACAAGGATGGTATTACAATAAACAAGGATGGTAATGCAAAGAATTAGGTTATTACTCAACTCCTAATAACTTAATGCAACATAGCATAGACATAAGTGATATAAAATTTTTAAAACATCAAGGAAGGGTTTAAATGCACCGGGCTTGCCTTCGTTGACGGAAAAAAGTTTGTTCTTCGAAAACCCAATAAAAATCGAACCCTCCTCAACCGGATATGGAATCTCCTCAAGAATCGCTCGACTTGATACCCTCAAACTCGTTCACTACACGAAATAATGTATGCTTCAATATGATGCCACATATATATATGATGCTTGCAAGTGCATGAAAAGATAAACACGTGAAAGTAACTTTATTTCACGATAAAGTTGCAACCCAACAAAACCAACTTGTTGAACTACTCAAGATATCATCACCATTACCTAAGGAGTTCTCAAGGACCACTTATTATGATATAATCTAAGATTCACAAAACAACCCCCTCAAGTCACACAAAACCTAATCTATTTGACACTAAACAAAACATAAATCACATAAAATGATAGGGCATGAAATAATAAATATTTTATTTTTTTTCAAAACATGCTCAAAAATTTTGTACAGGTAGGTCATGCCATAAAACAGTACCAAAATAATTTTCATGATTTTTGGATAAATAAAATAATTATTAAAAATCAAGGAAGATGCATTTTTCAATTAAAATTTGTATTTTTAAATCATGCAAAAACTATTCGAATTCAAAGTTTCAAATTTTTCATGGATTCATATACTCATAAGAAGCTTCTACAAAAATTTTCAGAATTTAAAGAGCTATTTTCAAATTTCTATGAATTTTGAAAGAATCAAGACTATTCATGATAAAGGAAAATAGATAAATCAATTTTCAAAACAAAACAAATCACCGGACCGAAACCGCCCAAAGATCCCACGCCGCCCATCATCGTGCGCGCCCAGCCCGCCAAGCTACAAAGGCATCGCCCGTCGGCCCGCCGCCTCTTTCGCTGACCCGGCGGCGGCGGGCGCGGTGGATCGGCGATTCCTCGCCGGCGACGAGGTCTCCGGCGACGCGGCTTGGCTCTACGCGACCCTCTCGACCTCGCGGACCTCATGGCACCCAAAACCCGATACCTAAGGCACGGGGCATGACCACCGACGGCCATGGCGGCACGGCGGCGCTGCCATGCGGCGAAAGGCTCACCGGAGCGTCTCCGACGACGACGAGCAACAAGACGCTCCAAAGACCTCCGATCCTAAAGCCTCAACTAAACGAACCCAAACCGACCCCTAGTTAGGGCCGCCACGCGCTCGCGAGCGGTAACGCCGGGCTCGTTTGGCGGCAAACGTGTTCCGGCGGCTCACGGGCGCACTAAACGGCAAACCGACGACCGGACATGTGTAGCAGCTCACCACGGCTCGATGCGCCCGCGATGGTTGCGACGAGATGAGTGAGTGTGGTCGGCGACGGTGGCGGCGGCGGCGATGCTCCTCCGTGGCAAAGCTCGCGTTCCGGCGTGTCCTTGTGGGCAATCACAAACGGCCGGCGCATCATGACCACAATCTCAAGCGGCTAGGGCGCTAGATGGTTTTGTACGAAGCTCACCGAGACGACCGACGACGACGAGATGGTGCGCGGCGGCCTCGGACGGAGATGGAGAAGACGACGGCGCGCGGCGCCGCCGGCTACGAGAAGGGACTAGATCTAGCTCAAACGACGCCGCAACAAAGTTGCGAACACGATGGCAAGATGAATTTGGTGGATTAGGGCTCGACGGCGACGGCAACCGAAAGGGGCGGAGACGGTTTTCGGCGGGCGGAGGAGGAAGAAAGGTCGACGGCGGCGCGACGTTGGGTTTTATAGAGCAAGGGGTACCCGGACAGGTGGACGAAGACGTCCACGACCTCGACCAGCTGCCCCTCGACGCGTCCTCGCGGAACCAGCGAGAACGGCCACGGCGACGGCCTAAGCAGCGGCATGGGGAAGAACAGGAGAAATCCTGTTCACTGTTCACCCTAAAACCCTAACTTTTCTGTTTTTGATCAAATTCACCCAAAATTTGAACTGAACTTCAAAAATTCCAAAAAGTAACCCCCCTTAATTTTTCAAGATCTACAAATTTCATAATTGGACCATTTTCAAAATCAGCCTCTAAATAGGACTTTTGAAAAGCAGTTCAAACTTTTGAAATTTGAATTCAAAATTACTTTTGAAATCATGTAACAACTTGAAAAACTTTGTATATGACTTTTGCTCATCTCAACAAGATCTACAAACTAGGTTTTGGAAGTTTTTGCAAATTTTGCTTAGATTTTGAATTAGGTTTTTAAATCAAAAGGGGACAAAACCCTAAGTTTGGTATTTTCAAAATTACTCTAAATTTTTGAACTAAACTTTGAAAACTCAAAACACCAACTTTGTTCAACTTTGAAAACTCTACAAAATTGCTTTAACAACCATACCCAAATTCTTTATAAAATTTTGAATAAAAGAAAAGGGGGTAAAAGAAAGAATAGAATTTAGGGTTTTCGGAGTTCAATTCAAATTTGGATTTGATTCAAATTTCAGATTCCCAACCTATACTAACCAACCCTCATCCAACATCACACTTAGGATCAAAAACATAAATTTAACATTTAAACACTCTAAATTTCTTAAGCACAACCATTCTCTAAAATATAAACTCATTTTAATTTCCATGCATTTCAAATTTTTCTAATTATGCATGCTTTATGATAAACATGATGACATGGCAAGATTTTAGTTGATTAACACCAGGGGTGTTACAGCCTTTCCCTAAAAGAAATCTCGTCCCGAGATTTAAAGCTCTCTGGGTTAAGTAACGCAAAAGGAAATGTGTCAAGCAAACACATCTCGAACTAGTTCATAAAAACAGATGGTGTTTTATCTAATATATGCTACAAGAACTTAAAGAGACAAGGGATTATAACCTAGATAGAAGCAAGAAATTCCGGAAGTGCTCTTGCGGATATTCCTCCGACTCCCATGTAGCTTCTTCTTCGTAATGTTGGTTCCATTGATCTTATACCATTTGGTTGTTCTTCTACGAGTGACACGATCTTTTTGGTCAAGAACTTGAACAGATATTCTGAATAAACAAGATCAGGTTCAAGTGCAACTCCTTCAATATCAACCACTTGATCGGGCACTCGAAGACATTTCTTCAATCGGGACACATGGAACACATTATGCACAAAAAAGGTGTTCTCGTAACTCCAAACGATATGCTACTTTTCCACATCTTTCCAAAATCAAATGGTCCAATAAAACGAGGTGCTAACTTTCCTTTGATTCCAAATCTTTTTATTCCTTTGATAGGTGATATTTTTAAATACACATAATCTCCCACTTCAAATGTCAAAGATCGACGCCTTTTATCTTCATAACTTTTTCTCACGAGACCGAGCCGCTTTCATATTTTCTTGTATGACGCGAACCTTCTCTTCTCGCATCCTTAACCAAATCCACACCAAAGAACCATCTTTCTCCGTGTTCGCACCAATGCAGAGGAGTTCTACATCTCGCGACCATATAAAGCTTCAAAAGGTGCCATCTTGATACTTTCTTGATAGCCGTTGTTGTAGGAGAATTCTCGCTAAAGGTAAACATTCATCCCATTTTTCTTGATAAGTGAGAACACAAGCTCGTAACATATCCTCAAGAATCGATTAACTCTCTCGGTCCATTCCATCGATCGTGGGTGATAAGTCAACTATGAACAAGTTTGGTTCCCAAAGACTCTTGTAATTGTGCCCAAAATTTATCCATAAATATTGAACCTCGATCCGAGACAATAATCTTTGGTGCACCATGTAGACCTAAAAAATCCGGCCGACATATAATTTAGCATAATCTATTGCCTTATAACGATTCTTCACCGCAAGAAATGTGCAATCTTAGTAAGTCCGGTCCCACAATAACCCGTATAGAATCAAAACCTTTTGATGTATTGGGTAAACTAACAATGAAATCCATGGTAATTTCCTCCCATTTCCATGACGGAACAGTGCAATGGATTTAACCGTCTCGCAGCTTTTCATGTGTACCGCCTTTACTCGTCGACAAGTATCACATTTAGACACATAACGAGCAACTTCTATCTTCATCTTAGTCCACCGTAATCTCTCGCTTTCAAATCCCGATACATCTTGGTGCTTCCCGGGTGAATTGAATACCTAGTCAAGTGTGCTTCATCCAGATCTCGCCGACGTAAATCGTGAACCTTTGGTACTACCGCATCGATTCTTGAACCATAACACATCCGCTTCATCAATTCTCAAACAAGATGGTTTTCCATTTCTAACTTTCTCTTTGATATGTGTTATACCTTTATCTTCTCTCGAGCGGTAATAATTTGATCTCGGATATTTGATTCCACAAAGGATATCGATAGAGTCCCTTGTTCAATAATTTCCAAATTTAACTTTTCCATTTCTTGACATAAAGTTTTGTCCATTAAACTTACTTCAAGACAATTGCAAAGGGGACTTCCGACCGAAAGTGCATCGGCAACTACATTTGCTTTACCAGATGGTAATGCACTTCCGCATCATAATCCTTTATCAACTCCAACCATCTTCTTTGTCTCATATTCAGGTCGACCGGGTGAAGATATATTTTAAACTCTTGTGATCGGATAGATATGACAAGTGTTGCCCAAGAAATAATGACGCCAAATCTTGAAGTGCATGGACAACTGCCGCTAATTCTAAATCATGAGTTGGATAATGTTCTTCATGACGTTTAAGTTGTCCGGAGGCATAAGCAATAACCCTTCTTTCTTGCATCAAGACACAACCAAGGCCAATACCGTAAGCATCACAAAAGACATCAAACGGCTTCTCAATATCTGGTTGAGCCAATACTGGTGCAGTAGTTAATGCTTTCTTCAGAATTTTAAAAGCTTTCTCACACTCAGGTGACCAGACAAACTTGGTTTGATTCTTCAACAATTCAGTGATAGGCTTTGCTACCTTTGAAAAATCCGAATAAATCGACGGTAATAACCCGCCATTCCAAGAAAATCATGGGACTTGTTGCACAAAGGGTTGGGGGCTTCCGCTTAGAATATCCTTGACTTTACTTGGATCAACTGAAACTCCATCCACTGACAATACATGACCTAGGAATTGTATCTTTTCTAACCAAAATTCACACTTACTGAACTTGGCATATAAATGATGATCTCTAAGACGTTTCAGAACAATCCGAAGGTGCTCAGCATGCTCTTCTTTGTTCTTGGAATATATTAATATATCATCAATAAACACCACTACAAATTTGTCAAGCTCTGACATGAATACCGTATTCATCAAGTACATGAAATGTGCTGGGGCATTGGTTAATCCAAAAGACATTACCAAATATTCATATAAACCATATCTGGTAGTGAAGGCAGTCTTTGGAATATCTACAGGTCTGATCTTAATCTGATGATACCCTGATCTTAAATCAATCTTTGAGAAGACCTTGGCTCCAGCAAGTTGATCAAAAAGTAGATCAATGCGGGGCAAAGGATACTTGTTTTTAATCGCCACTTCATTCAAAGGACGATAATCAACACACATTCTCAAAGTATGATCTTTCTTTTCACGAATATAGCGTGGCAACCCTGTGGTGATGAACTGGCCGGATAAAACCTTTGTCCAATAACTCTTGCAACTGAAGTTTTCAATTTCGCTAATTCTTGAGGTGGCATTCTATATGCTCTCCTAGATATTGGGGCGGTTCCCCGTTGTATCAATTCTGAACTCCACATCTCTATCAAGCGGTAAACTGTAAATCTTACGAAACACATCCGGAAATTCACAAACTACTGGGATATCCTTTATTTCCTTAACAGATGTAGCACAGATTCTCTCAACAGCCCTCTTAGGGATAGGAAGTTGAATCAGAAGTTGAGAATTGCTATTGGGTATATTTACCCTTATTGTTCTATTCGTAACATCGATGACAACCCCATGCCGATACATCCAATTCATACCTGTGATCACATCTATATCTTGATCCTTTAGAATTATCATATTAGTGGAAAAATCATGTCCCCTAATCTTATAGGTACTTGTTGTACCATTTCTTTAGTACTCATACGCCCCCAGCGATCAGATAAAGAAATTATCTTTTGTTTCCCCAATTGGTATTTCATGCTTGATGACAAAAGTTCTATTGATGAATGTATGAGATGCTCCTAATCAAACAATGTAACAACCGGGTGATTGGCAACAGAAACATACCCATCATGACGGGTTCTCCCCGCCGGTATATCTTCAACATTAGTGTAAAACACCCGTCCAGTCTTCTTCTCAACTTTACCCTTCTGAGCATTCGGTCCACCGGCCGTTTTTGTTCTTGTGGTCGCCGACTTCCGCATGCTATCTCAAGATTGGGATTAAACCTCCGAGGATTGGGGCATTCTCGAATAGTGTCCAGCTTGCCACGCTTAAAACAGATAGGACTACCTTGGCCTTGTGGAATGTGATTTCAATACCGGGGGCATTCGGTGACGGGGATAAGGAATAGCTGCAAAGCAGGCCCGACAAAAGAAGATCGCGCCTAGGGTTGAAACTGGGGTGGACGATAGAAAGGACGATAGGGAGGACGATAATGATTCACTGGATGGTAGATTACCCTCCGGGCGCTTCTTATTCCCTCCGGAGAATCCCGAAGATACATTTTTCTTCTTATTCTTGATCTCCTTGTGTTGACGATATTTTTCTTTCAAAGATTGAGTGCCATATTAACCACATCATAATAGGTATCTGTGGCACGTATAGTCATCATTGTTTGAAGCTTCATATTTAAGCCACGTATGAACCACTCCTTTCTCTTTGCATCTGTACTAACATGTTCTGGAGCATATTGAGAAAGGTGATTAAACCGCCAACATACTCCATAACCGACATATCTCCTTGTTTCAACTCAAGAAATTCTGTTAACTTCTTAGCCATCACACCTTCGTATATAATGTTTACGAAAGCTTCTCGAACTCGCCAAGTCACTTGGTGTCCAAATTGGCCGCATGGCGAGGAAAGTTGCCCACCAAGCTCCCAGCAAAGACCTCTAAACTGTTGGGCGCAAAATGGGGCTTCGATAGGTGGTAAAGTCCATAAGCTCAAACTTTTGCTCCATAGTACGGAGCCACCATCACCTCCAAAGGTTCATTTGCTCTTGAAAAGATTGGGGGCTTAGTGTCGGTGAAATCGTATGAATTTTTCTTCTTATCATTCCGACGACCATTGTTATCCCGACTACCATTATGACTATTCTCAGGCCACCTCTCGTGATTAACCGACTATTTTCGAGTGTGGCTTGGACCAAGGCAGCTATGGCATCACGATTAACAGAACCTATGGTGGTCCTGAGGAACATGTTTGAACTGCTAGCATTGGATTGAGACATCTGTTGCAAACAAACCGACTTTTATTCATTAATTTACATATAACTTTCTAAAAAGTTACAAAGAACACACCAAACCGTTCCTTATTTATTATACAATCCTGTACTAGACAGGACCATCCAACCCACTAAGTTTTTCATACTAAAACTATGTTACATATATAACAACAGCCTCACAACCGCTCAACCATCATTCTCATTGTCCTGGTAGTGCTCAACCTCCTCAGGTTCTTCTTCTTCACCATCACTAGGTGGTGCTATCTCTTCATTTCCTGCTTCTTCCTCATTCTCATCCTCAACAACACCTCCTTCATCCTCCACCTCTCCATACCGGGTGGTTCTCATGGATGGCTTCATGCAAGTTGGCGTTGTAAGCTTCCAACCCTTGCACCTGAGCTTCTAAGGCATGAATACGCTGGATGGCTAGTATCATGTCCTGTCTCTCAAACTCCCTCTCATGGAGTATATTGAACACGACTTGACGACATTCTTCATAATCCAAGTCACGTCGCTCCACTTCACCTTGCAAATCACCAATCTGTAAGGTAGCATCCTCATTGGCTCCAGTAACTTCAGTCAACTCTTCAGTGAGCCTTCCTACTTCAGCTTTGAGATCAATAACTGCGGAAGTGCCTTCTGCTCTAGCTCTGTTTGCTTCTGCCAACTCTCTGGTAAGCCTTTGTATCTCAGCTGATAAATCAGGCCTACTATTGCTGCTACTAGCACCATCATGTCTTGGAGCAAGTTGGTGTCGAGGAACTCCTTTGGGTCCCGTCTTCTTTGTTGGGGTCTGCTTAGTACGGGCCATCCTATAGATAGGAAAGATTGAATTAAGGATGGATCACGGAGATTATCAGGTTAGCAAGCATAGGATTGATATACCTAACCCAAACCACAATTAAGGGGAAAGTGATTAACAAGTTGATTAAGCATGATGCATGAATCGAACTTACGAAACTATGCTTAAAACGAAACTTATTATATAGGGCAATATGATATGTTACTCCACTACAAAACATTTAAATTAGAGAGAAGATTTTTAAATTGATTCAAGATAAGCTATAAGCAATTTGGACCAAATTAAGAGTTTAAATTAATTTGACTCAAATCATTTTGAAGTTTTGTAAAATAATACTACAAAGAATCGGTAATGATCATGCTCGTACCAACTGTAACAGTAACCTCCTAAATTACAGGCCCACATGCACTTATCATCGCGTCATTAAGACCTCTGATCGTTATGCACGAGTTCCCAAAAATCTAGAAAGTGCTATTAATTTTCCGAACAGATCTCATTAACAAGTCACTCCAAATTACAACACTTTATTCAAAATACATCGAGTAAACGGCGAAGGATTACATAACCATAAGTTTACAAACCATTTGTTCAAATACTCAAACTTAAGTATCATTATTACAAGCCTGATATTATTGGAGTAACTTTATACATATAAACACCGACAACCCTACCCGAGGGTTCAACTCTACTCGCCCTCTTCTTCCTCGGTACAATCGTCATGCAAAAGGACCAAAACAAGCCTCAAGCTCATGACCAGCTCCTGCAACAAGGGTCAAAGAACCCCTCGAGTACGGGGGTACTCAACAAGACTTACCCCGACCAAGAAAAGAGGAGAAGACTCAGAAATGCCGGTCTTAGGAAGTCAAGGTAAGGCTTTAGCAAGAATCAAAGACTCTTTTGCAAAAAAGCTTACTAAAAGTGTATCCTTACTTTCAATATTTTTAAATCGATTAGTAACTCTTATACTCTAGGTTATCCTATTCTAGAGTAAACATATTCTCTTATTCCAACTCTCTTTTCTCAAAAACATATTCCATCATTTACTACGATGAATGGGCGTAAGAACGGGTCTCCATAACCGAGAAGCAACGGCGATTCATGAATCGATTATACCCAAACCGGGATCCCTAACCACACGACATATGTAGTACCCAAACTTGCATATATCAACCTTTTCTCTCGATTTGTCCAAAACGGGACGAGGCCTGCGCCACCCGAGAATACAAGACTCCACCTCCCTACCCCGTCCTAATGACAGTTTGACCAAAAGGGGTGGGTACACGCTACTCCCGCCATCTCTCCACTCCCAAAGGCGTGGTTGCCATTCCCGATTTGGCTCCACCGAGATCCGGCTTACCGAGTATGTGGCTAGTTAGGGTCGACCGATCGGGTGATCGCCAGGCAGACGTGCCTTTGCCAAAGGCCCTCAGGCGCATTTGCGCTCAAAAGTCCCGAACTTAACAAGCCAAACAACGGACGGTCCTTAAACGACCAACACGGGACAAGCACGCCTAGGTATCCCGCCGGCTTTCAACCTACGCCCCGTCCGATCTCAAATTCATCACTACAACTCTTTCTTTTCTCAAAAACGGTACCATCTCCTCAAATAAAACATTTTGATGAAAAAGCTTAACTAATTAAGCAGGGGCTAAGCAGGTTAAGCATTTTCGAAGTAAAACGTTAACAAGGATGGTATTACAATAAACAAGGATGGTAATGCAAAGAATTAGGTTATTACTCAACTCCTAATAACTTAATGCAACATAGCATAGACATAAGTGATATAAAATTTTTAAAACATCAAGGAAGGGTTTAAATGCACCGGGGCTTGCCTTCGTTGACGGAAAAAGTTTGTTCTTCGTAAAACCCAATAAAATCCGAACCCTCCTCAACTGGATATGGAATCTCCTCAAGAATCGCTCTCGACTTGATACCCCTCAAACTCGCTCACTACACGAAATAATGTATGCTTCAATATGATGCCACATATATATATGATGCTTGCAAGTGCATGAAAAGATAAACACAGAAAGTAACTTTATTTCACGATAAAGTTGCAAACCCAACAAAACCAACTTGTTGAACTACTCAAGATATCATCACCATTACCTAAGGAGTTCTCAAGGACCACTTATTATGATATAATCTAAGATTCACAAAACAACCCCCAAGTCACACAAAAACCTAATCTATTTGACACTAAACAAAACATAAATCACATAAAATGATAGGGCATGAAATAATAAATATTTTATTTTTTTTCAAAACATGCTCAAAAATTTTGTACAGGTAGGTCATGCCATAAAACAGTACTAAAATAATTTTCATGATTTTTGATAAATAAAATAATTATTAAAAATCAAGGAAGATGCATTTTTCAATTAAAATTTGTATTTTTAAATCATGCAAAAACTATTCGAATTCAAAGTTTCAAATTTTTCATGGATTCATATACTCATAAGAAGCTTCTACAAAAATTTTCAGAATTTAAAGAGCTATTTTCAAATTTCTATGAATTTTGAAAGAATCAAGATTATTCATGATAAAGGAAAATAGATAAATCAATTTTCAAAACAAAACAAATCACCTGACCGAAACCGCCCAAAGATCCCACGCCGCCTATCATCAGGCGGCCCAGCCACAAAGCAGATCGCATCGTCCCGGCCAAATTCACCTCACACGACGGCGGGCCGCGGCGGCCGATTGGATTCTCGCCGCGACGAGGTCTCCGGGCGACGCGGCTTGGCTCTACGCGACCCTCTCGACCTCGCAAGACCTCATGGCACCCAAAACCCGATACCTAAGGCACGGGCATGACCACCGACGGCCATGGCGGCACGGCGGCGCCGCCATGCGGCGGAAGCGCTCACCGGAGTCGCTCCCGACGACGGGCGAAAAGTGCCGACGCCACCAAAGACTTCCAGCGGTATCCTAAAGCCTCAACAACGAATCAAACCGGGCCTAGTTAGACGCCAGGCCGCCGCGAGCGGAAACGCCGCCGCCGTCGCTTACAGAACGCGTTCTGGCCGCCATCAAACTAAACGGCAAACCGACGACTATTACGTAGCCACCACGTTTCGATACACGATGGTTGCGACGAGATGAGTCTGAGCGTGGCCCGCGACGGCAAATGAATGGCACAGCTGATGTTCCCCTAGGCAAAGTCAAGGCTCCTGTCCCGTGGGGCAATCACAAAAACCGCGAGCGCATCATGACCACACACCAAGGCGTGCTAGGGCGCGCAGATGGTTTGTACGAGGCTCACCGAGACCCACCCGACGACGACGAGATGGTGCGCTGGCGGCGCCTCCGGCGAGATGGAGAAGACGACTACACACAAGCGCCGGCTACGAAAGGGACTAGATCTAGCTCAAAACGACGCCAAGCAACAAAGTTGCAACACGATGGCAAGATGAATTTGGTGGATTAGGCTCGACGGCGACGGCAACCGAAAGGGGGCGAGACGGTTTCGGCGGGCGGTCGGAGGAGGAAGAAAGGTCGACGACGGCGCCGACGCTGGGTTTTATAGAGCAAGGGGGTACTGGACAGTGGACGAAGACGCCACGACCTCGACCAGCCGCCCCGACTCGACGCCCCCCCGCCGAACCAGCGAGAACGGCCACGGCGACGCCGCCGACAGCCCCAAGATGGGGAAGAACAGAGAAATCCCGCTCACCGTGCTCACCCTAAAACCCTAACTTTTCTGTTTTTGATCAAATTCACCCAAAATTTGAACTGAACTTCAAAAATTCCAAAAAGTAACCCCCTTAATTTTTCAAGATCTACAAATTTCATAATTGGACCATTTTCAAATTCAGCCTCTAAATAGGACTTTTTGAAAAGCAGTTCAAACTTTTGAAATTTGAATTCAAAATTACTTTTGAAATCATGTAACAACTTGAAAAACTTTGTATATGACTTTTGCTCATCTCAACAAGATCTACAAACTAGGTTTTGGAAGTTTTTGCAAATTTTGCTTAGATTTTGAATTAGGTTTTTAAATCAAAAGGGACAAAACCCTAAGTTTGGTATTTTCAAAATTACTCTAAATTTTTGAACTAAACTTTGAAAACTCAAAACACCAACTTTGTTCAACTTTGAAAACTCTACAAAATTGCTTTAACAACCATACCCAAATTCTTTATAAATTTTGAATAAAAGAAAAGGGGGTAAAAGAAAGAATAGAATTTAGGGTTTTCGGAGTTCAATTCAAATTTGGATTTGATTCAAATTTCAGATTCCCAACCTATACTAACCAACCCTCATCCAACATCACACTTAGGATCAAAAACATAAATTTAACATTTAAACACTCTAAATTTCTTAAGCACAACCATTCTCTAAAAATATAAACTCATTTTAATTTC